>CM032492.1:1353526-1684685 GCA_019059595.1 Marasmia exigua
CTAGCGACTTAATAGCGAAAGTTTGCTACACGACATTCAAGCTTGGGTAAGTCCCAAATTAAAGCTCGTGACCGTACTTAATGTGACGGGTAGGGCAAACTAGCGACGCCAATAGATTTTATTTTTTAGCTACGGAACCGGATCTATTTTAAACAATTTTGGGGTTACAATCTCTCGGCAAACACTTATACTATTTATTGAATAATTGTGCACTACTCTTTGCTCTGATTTTGCACTGGAAATTTGTATTACAAACCAAATTTCGAGTGCAAACGCGGACAAAAGAGTTATAAATAATATTCAATAAATAGTACAAGTGCCTTCCGAGAGGCAGCAGAAATTGTTAAAATAGATCCGGTTTAGTTGCTAACAATTTAAAATAGTTAGCGTCGCTAGTTTGCTCTACCCGTTGTCGCCTTAAGTACAGTCACGAGCTTTAATTTGGGACCTACCCAAGGTTGAATATCGTGTAGCAAACTTTCGCTATTTAATGCTAATATTTTAACGTGTCAAAGTCATAATATTTACTATCGACAACTTTACTTTTCTAGGGGCAACCGTGCCAAAAGGTCAACATGAGCGAGGGCATACGATCATGACCAATGTTTTCCGAATAATGGTTAGGTGGGTAATAACTTTTTGGTCCTTTGTTGGCGCAAATAAAGAAAGAACAATATTCAATTGTCAATTGATATGATATGTCAACGCGCCAACTGAACCGCCAAAATATAACAATCAACTATTTTCTTGACTGACCGGATGGCGCAATTGGTAGTGACCCTACCTCTTACGCCAAAGGTCGTGGGTTCGATCCTCACCCTGGACAAACATTCGTGCGATGAACACTTGTGTTTGTTCGGTGTCTGGGTGTAATATATGTATTTAAGTATATATTTGTGTTCCTCTGTTGTCTGATATCTGTAACACAAGTACTTAAGCTACTTAGTACGGAATCAGGTCAACGTATGAGATGTTGTGAGAATTATTATTAATTATTATTATACTTACACCACGAAAGGAAAGAGTGTTTTAATTATAAAACCGTAGTGATAGCTTTTTGCAAAGAGGTTATCGTTTCAAGGGTCGATTAGATATGACATTTTGTCTTAACTTGACATTCAACATTATTGCACTAAAGTTTCGACCTTATTGCTTTATGAATGTTCTAACGATATTTAATGAAAATAGGTGCCAAATTAAAGCTCGTGACTGTACGTACAAGTGAGACTAAATTCTGTAGGTGGTTTGCCATTGGCAATAAGTAAATATTTGTCGGTCGTGAGTTGTGAGTGTTTGTCTAGATTGAATTACCCTGGCTATGTGCTGAGCCAGGTAAATAACTACCTAAGTAGTTGATATATATAATTGTAAGTTTTTAATATAATAAGAATCTATGCAACTTATTACAATAGTGATACTATTAAGCATAATAATATCTACATATTTGTTGAGTGTTGTAAATTTAATTATCATTTGTTTTTCATTATTTTGTATTAATTAATGTATTTAAAATATCATCTAGTCCACCTATTGAGATTGCTATATCCTTGCAGGACGTCACATGTATACCGCAATATTACACTTAAGACCTAATATAATAATGTAATGTGACTATGCAATAAATGAATATGAATATGAATATATAAACAAACCGTCTCATTTTAAAATGTTACATGGTAATACACCATCTATACGCCGTTTGATCCCCGGCCACCCTCACTCTTACCGAGGTGTCGTAAAAGGCGACTAAGGTAAAGCTGCTGGCATGATCATCAGCACCCAGAGAAGGAAAACTGCATTTATATCAAAACCCTCGCCAACTCGTCCGCCAAGCGTGGTGAGTATGGCAATTACCCCTCATGTGATTGAGGGAGGCCCGTGCCCCAGCAGTGGGGACTTAAATGGGCTGATGATGATGATGACACCATCTATATGGGTGGAGGTCCACCATCGTGCGCTTTACACGTAATTTTCTCCGACGCACCTCCTCATTGTGGAATTAACTTCCCGCAGCGGTATTTACCGAACCGGTACGTCATTGAGATCTTCATGAAACGAGCCCTATACCTTCCTAAAAGGCCGGCAACGCATCTCTACTCCTTCTGGTCTGACTGATGTCCATGGGCGGCGGTGATCACTTACGATCAGGTGACTCGCTTACTCAGTTTGCCTCCCTTTCTCATAAATAATACACAATTAAATCCCGAAAAACTCTTATAAAGACCATTTAGCATTAGATCAACAAAATATAATAACAAAGTACAATTTGAATAACTTGTAACACCTTTAATTTAAATAATTCTACTTTGTCCATGACTTCGCGACAAGTAACTTAACATAACCTACGCTACGCAAACACTTGTAACAACATAACAATAGAAAAAAAGGAAAAAATAAATAAATAACAAACATAAAAACAAAAAAAAAACAAAATAATTTCACACAAACAAAAGAAAGAAAAAAATACAAAACAAATAATTTTATTTAATAAAAAAAAATAAACAATAAACATTACAATAATAATGTAATTTCCACCCCTTTTTAGATAAATATAGTATAAAAAAGGAGACTAATTTAAATACCAATGCACCTTTTCCCCCCTTTTTCCCTTATTTATATTTAAGTAATATTGTTCTGAGAGTGAACAAACGCGGAGCTCTAAACCAAAATGTAATTAATATATACACAAATTAATAATAAACAAAAAAACCGGCCAAGTGCGAGTCGGAATCGCCCATGATGTTCCGTACCAGCAAGTAAGATTATATAGAAGGTAAATTGCGGTTTACGGTTTATAACGTATTAAAAAAAACTTCTCACTAAATCTAGTTCAAACCAATTTTCGTTGTTAGTTTTCATGATTATGTACTACCTACATCATATATTTTTTTTAGTTTTATAATTCATTTATTATAGAAGTCAGAGGAGGGGGGGGGGGGGGGGACACAATTTAACACTTTGGTTGGGAGCGTCTCTTGCGCAAAGAATGGTGTTTAGAAAAAAAATATGTTATAAACCTTAACATCATTTTAAAGATCTATCCATAGATACCCCACACGTATAGGTGTGATGAAAAATATTTTTTTGAGTTTCAGTTTCAAGTATGGAGACGGAGACCCCCCAATTTTTTTATTATTTCCAATTTTTATCTAAAAATCGTAATACGGTTAACAAAATACATCTATTTACCAAGTTTCAATAGTATAGTTCTTATAGTTTCGGCGAAAAGTGACTGTGACATACGGACGGACACAGACGGACAGACGGACAGACGGACAGACATGACGAATCGATAGGGGTTCCGTTTTTTGCCATTTGGCTACGGAACCCTAAAAAGGCACAGAGCAAGAGTCTGTGGACGAATCTTTTATTAAAAAAAAGAATCCTGAATCATGGTCCATGCGTAGCCCGGTCTCCAGAGCGACAGCTTTGGACGCAACAGGGAATCACACTCTAAAATGAAGGAGCTTACTCACTTCGTCAACTCTGAACTGTATTGGTCCTATTGGGTCTTTCCGCCCCTCATCATCATCATCATCATCAACCCACACTCGTCCACTGCTGGACATAGGTCTCCCCTAATGCACGCCACTGTTCCTGATTTTCGGCCACTCTCATCCAGCCCACACCTGCCAGCCTTCGGATGTCATCATCCCATCTTGTCGCAGGGCGTCCTACACTACGCTTACCGAGTCGCGGTCTCCACTCAAGGACTTTAAGGCTCCAACGGCTGTCAGTTCTGCGGCTAATGTGACCGGCCCACTGCCACTTCAGTTTGCTAATTCGGTGGGCTATGTCGGTGACTCTGGTTCTCTGTCGGATTACATCATTTCTGATGCGGTCCTTCAGAGATACTCCGAGCATAGCCCTTTCTATAGCTCTTTGAGCGACTACTTTTTACGATTAGCTATTAGATTTTGTCTCACTGCAACCATCTTTGTTGCAGCCATCATGGTGTCTTGCCTCGAGGAGGAGGGGCCCCAGATCCCCCAGTTCTACGCTGGACGCTCCATCTTCATTACTGGAGCCACCGGGTTCATGGGAAAGGTGAGTACATCCTATATGGCGACGGGTGGCCCTAACTAGCGACACCATTCGTTTTTAATTGTTAGCTTCTAAACCGGATCTATTTTAAACAATTTCGGGGTTACAACCTCTCGGCAAACACTTATACTATTTATTAAATAACTATCCACAAATGATAGGTCCGTTTTTGTAAGCGAAAAATTGATTACCGCCAAGAGCTTTTTGGCGGTAATCAATTTTTTAACAAAACGTTGTGTCCGCATTTGTGCATGGTTATTTAATAAATAGTATAAGTGTTTGCCGAGAGGTTGTAGCCCCGAAATTGTTTAAAATTACAATTAGATCCGGTTTAGTAGCAAAAATTTAAAATCGATTAGCGTCGCTAGTGTACCCTGGTATTGAACACAGCGACGCCATTTTATTTAAATTGTTAATAACAAAATTTGCTAACAATTTAAATAAAATGGTTACGTATAATCTTTTCAACAATTTCGAAGCCCCAGCCTCTCGGAAAGCTCTTATACTATTTATTTAATAGTTATAACCCTATGGTCGGCTTTGTACAAAGAATTACATGCCTCAAGTGGCAATGGGCAGGACACATTGCGAGGACATCAGACGGCCGATGGGGCAGAAAGGTCCCCGAGTGGAGGCGCCCCCCACAAAGTGGACCGACGATCTGGTGAAAGTCGCGGGAAACCATTCGACGCGGGCGGCACAGGAGCCCAATTCTCGTGCTTGTGATATTTTTAGAACATGGCGGATATCACCTGAAAACCACGAATGAATGTCACGAGCACGAGAATTGGGCTCCAGGGCCCCAATTCTGGGGATCTCGATATGACAAAACCATGGCGGATATCACCTGAAAACCATACAAAAAGACTATGTTTTGGTGATATGAATGAATGAATAAATGAATACACTTTTATTGCACTCAAAATAAAGCATGAAAACTTAAAAACTAGATATTACAGGATGTGTACAACGAAGGCGGCCTTATCACTATGAGCGATCTCTTCCAGGCAGGATATATATCGTATGATAACAATATATCACGTCCCGAGAATTGGGCTCCAGGACCCCAATTCTGGGGATTTCGATATGAAACCTTAAAACCATACAAAAAAAACTATGTTTTGATGATATATATCGTATGATGACGAAATATTACGTCCCGAGAATTGGGCTCCAGGACCGATATCGACCAAATATCGAGTTCAAAAACAGATCAAAAAGTAGTGCACAATTAAGTATTAAATCTATAGTAAAAATGATTGCCTGGAGACTGGAGCTCAGATATTGTTTAAAAGAGATCCGGTTTAGTAGCTAACAATTTAAATCGATTGGGAAATGAGGTGATCCGGCAGAGAACCAACTTAAGTGGCAGTGGGCTGGCCATATTAGCCGCAGAACCGAAAACCGATGGGGTAAACGAGTTCTAGAGTGGAGACCGCGTCTTGGCAAACGTAATGTAGGGCGCTCTCTGGCTAGGTGGGGGGACGATCTGCGCAGGATGGCTGGATGCGAGAAGCCATGGAAAGATCACAGTGGCGAACAATTGGAGAGGCCTACGTCCAGCAGTGGACTGCGATAGGCTCATTCATTCGTCCATTGAACTATTAGTTTTTTAGATTTTCGCGTTGCATTATAACTATAGTTAATTAAGACGGGAATTAACACGATATTTATTGTGTGATACAACATTGTGTACTTATATATTTTGCTCGACGTTTCGGCTACGTTACAGCAGCCGTGGTCACGAGCGGACCGCTTCGTGACCCCGGCTGGTAATTCCCGTCTTAATTAATCATTGAACTTTTATTATAATTCACTGAGTTAGGACATGGACTAATAATTATAATCCATGGTACACGTCGCCAAAATAAATATTTGCCGAAGCCCTTTAACTCAAAATATGACGTCATTGTTATTTTCTATAAGCGATTGTGATCAAGCTGGTGTCCCATTGAAATATAAGTGTATAGAGAATAGAGGATCACTGAGTCGTTTCAGTAAAGAGTTACACACGACTAATATAAATTATAGATAAAATAAATTGTAAAAATAAAGTTTCAAAACTAAAACCCGACCTACAAAAAAACAGGATCTAAAAAGTACAAAACAAGAAAATTGTCTCTGCTGAAATGATTATGCCGTATCGCCGTGGTCGTATGCATACATACATTGATTTTATTTTATTATTGTAATGAATCTGTTTTGCTACAGTAGGTGGCATACGACCACGGCCATACGGCATAATCATTTCAGCAGAGACAATTTTCTTGTTTTGTAGTTTTTACATCGTATTTTTTTTTGGTAGTCGGGTTTTAGTTTTTAAACTTTATTTTTATTTAACATATTTTTAGTTATGTAAATATAATTACATATTTGAAATGTGCTAAAAAAGCTCTTTCATTTGATATCCCACACGGTACCGTCAAGCAAAATTGTTTTTTTAGTTCCTTACTCTAAGTCCCCTAGAGGGCGCTGTAATAAATTTAACGTGACGTCATGTTGCCTATAACCAGAAGACAACCAAGACGCTTCTAACGACAACTTCTGAACTACTTATCATTTGTTCAAATATGATAAGTAGTTCAGAAGTTACGTAGAAACAGATGAACATACGTACATACATAGCCTGTCAAAATCATAACCCTCCTTTTGCTTTGCCGTAGTCGGGTAAATAGGTTCAAAGACTGCGTTCGCTACGGATCGAATAGTTAAGTTAATACCACTGATACTACGAGTATGTAGTACTTACCGAGCTGCGACCTCTGACCTCTCCCATTGTTAAACTAGAAAGTGGATTACGTGGACATTGTGTTTACATGCGTAAACATTTAAGTTTGTATTTAACGCGTGCTCTAGTCGTCCAATTAGATGGCATATTTAAGGCGACGGGTAGCCTAACTAGCGACACCAATCGATTTTAATTGTTAGCTACTAAACCGGATCTATTTCAAGGGAAACAAAAAAGAGGATGCCCGTTAACCAGATGGGCTGACGGCATAGACAGAGCGATGGGTAAGACCTAGATGAGGCTGGCACAGAACCATTGCGAGTGACGAGCACAGGAGGAGGCCTATACCCTACAGTGGGATCAAAATACAGGTTGATCATGATGATGATTGCCATAATATAGTGCGTTTGGTTTCACTATCCAACTAGGGTTAGAAACCCACACACACCAATTTATACCTTACTCGAAGACGTCCATGATGGCTTCCCCTGGAAAAAAAACCTGTACCTCGAGCCGATTATCTCAACACGTGGCCGAGGTATTCAGTATTCCTCTTTTCCTTTGTCATCATCATCATTTCAGCCAATAGACGTCCACTGGATATAGGATTCCCCCAATGCTCTCCACAGGGATTAGTCCTCTTCCGCCCGCATCCAACGGATTCCCGCGACCTTCATCAGACCACGGATCGTCGGTCCACCTGTCCACAAGGTGGACCGACGATCCGTGGCCTCCACTCGAGGACCTTTCTCTAAGTCCCCCATAAACCGTCAGAAATATTGCCTAGGTTAAACCATTCCACAAAACCAAGTACAGGGTAGAAAGTTCCATGAGAAACATACAGGACCGCCAAACATCTAAGTAGAAGATCAAAATTTTTTCTGCCATTCACAGGTGCTGGTGGAGCGGCTGCTCAGCACCTGTCCTGACGTGGACCGGCTGTTCCTGCTGATGAGGAAGAAGAAGGACCAAGCGCCGGAGAAACGGCTGCAGCTCCTCAAAGAATCACAGGTATTACCCGCCTGTTGCAGTCCACAGCTGGACATAGGCCTGTTAGCAGTGATCAGGATGGGTCCGGGAGCATATACCGTGGGAGAGCCACGCTTCGGCATGGATAGGCCGGCTCGACCGGAGTGATACCGGCCTCACAGAAAAGCAGCACTGTGCTGTGTTTCGCTGCGTGAGTGGTACCGGAAGCCCAATCCGGGGGAAAAGGGGTTTAAAGGTTGGCAGCGCACTGGTGTTGAGGGTGTCCATGGGCGGCGGCCATCGTTTACCATCAGGTGATCCGCCTGCTCGTCTGCCACCTATCACATATAAAAAACTGCATTTTTGTAATCAATATGCTTATGCCATTAGCTCGGCGGTAAGGGAAAACATCGTTAGAAAACTTGCTCGTCTCGGATGGGTTTGACATCAGCAGTGGAGTAGCGTGGATGTCTATTTTGCCACCCTCATCGACTTTTTTGGGCCGGTAATACATACTGAACTCTACAAAACAAAAAATATTGGTTAGGTTAGGTTGAGTTATTCTGAAATTCTGGGACGAGTTTTAATAGGGCGAGTGTCCCCCTAACCCCTACGCTACGCTACTAAAGATGAGTATAATGATGTTCTGCGCAGGTGTTCGACAGCATCCGGCAGCTGTTCCCGGCGCGCCTGGACAAGATGAGCATCGTGTGTGGAGACATCACGCTGCCGGGGCTCGGGCTCTCGCGGGAAGCTGTCGCCGAGCTGAGGAATGTGAGTCAACCGTCATCATATCAGCCATCTACCCACTGCTGCTAGTTTAAGAAAGAAAGAAGAAAAAAAGAAAAATATTTTGGACATCACAACACTAATACGAGTACAACATGAGTTCCAAAAGTACAAACAAACCAAGCAAAAAAAAATAATACAGAAAAAAAAATCAAAGGTAAAACGAAATAATAAGGGAAAAAATAACCAGGCAGTGCATATATATTGTGTGTTGTGACTTTCAACAAAAATGTCCCTCACTCAGCCTATGTCATGGCCTTGAAGAAGGTCATTGTTTCTGATTTAAAACTACGTGAGATATCACAACTTTAAAATCACATTAGGTATGTTGGGCAAACCCAAAACGCTCCATGCAAATGGCTACTAAGATGTGACGTCACACCTAAGTATTTTGTATGCATTTCATCTGAATTTTGTGTGCGTAGCTATATCAAATGTTTCGTTTATGTCAATGGTTCTATTATAATAGTTGGTGCAAATTGTGTGGGTTATTCAATGGTATAATTAATTTTTAATAATTTCATACCTTTAAAATGGACTTGCCCATGAATCTTTGAATGACCATAAAACTGGCTAGACGTTATATTTCTAATTGATATTTTTTGCTATTGGCACATATTTACCTTTTTTTGATAAAATATTTTGTAAAATCTCGAGCTTAGTCAAATACCCTATTGTGAAAAAATATATAAATACCTAAATAATGAAGGAAATAAAAATATATAAGTAATATAAATGTGGGTAGGTAAGTTTATGATAAGTAGTAATCATCATGGCCAGGTGAAAAAAAAAACGGCTTCGGCTAGCGAGCAGTTTAAGCCTATCTTCGTCCCTTTCGGTTCACTAAGCTGTCAGCCTCATCTTGCTACCATCCTTTTTTTTGTCGCTGGGTAATGCCGCCTTATGCATGCCCTCCTGCTGGGGAGTAGGAGGGTTATGACGGGCTCTCCTCTGGCTGGGGCTTCTCCTAACGAGAAGCCGGCCAGAGGCATACCGACTAAAACCCAGCGGTTTTCCCTCATCACCCTTGAGTGGGGAGGAATCATGGGTTCAAAAATGGGCAAACCCTGGCACCATACGCGTACGCTATGCTCTGCTTTTCAGCTTAAAACAAGTAAAATTAATGCAAGCAAATAAAATGTAAATTCATAATATTCAATGTATTGTAAATATGTCGGAATTATATTTAAGTCGCCTCTAGCCTAAATAAAAAAAAAGCTTCTAGAGTTCATCTAGACGTGTGTAACTCTTTACTGAAACGACTCAGTGATCCGACTCAGTTAAATGATACACTGTTCCGAATCTCTAATGTTCGCTTCGAATGTATCATTCGACTCAAATGGATCTTGAGTCCGAGTGAACCGAATGATCCAAGTGAGCCGAATGATCCGAATGAGCCGAATGATCCGAATGAGCTGAATGATCCTAGTGAGCCGAATGATCCGAATGAGCTCAATGAATCACGGATCTATCTGTGAGTTGATGTTCCAAAAAAAGCGTTTCACTATTCCGCATCTCTGCACTGATCCAGATGCAAATGTTCCAATCTTTTGAAAGATACGTTTTTACCAGGTCTATTAAACTCGCGACGCAATGCGCACTTCTAGGCAAAGTCTAACTTAACATTCCTATGTCATAATACTTAGTCATCATCATCGTCAGCCCATTTAATTCCCCACTGCTGGGGCACGGGCCTCCCTCAATCACATGAGGGGTTATTGCCATACTCACCACGCCTGGCAGACGGGTTGGCGAGGGTTTTGATATAAATGCAGAGTTTTCCTTTTCTGGGTGCTGATGATCATGCCAGCAGCTTTACCTTAGTCGCCTTTTACGACACCTCGGTAAGAGTGAGGGTGGCCTATTCTACTCTGCCGGGGACCACACGGCACCTGCCGGGGACCACACGGCACAGGTGCAGCATGCCTATGGGTAAAACCGACTCGTTGAGATATAAATATACCATGTTTGCTTATGCAGTCAGCGGTAATACACTAAATAATCCACAATGTGTTTGTATGAACATAGCAAATATTGGTTCGCCGCTAAGTTATATGTTCGTGCATGGCGAACAAGACAAGTCCACTTCACAAGTTGCGGAGGAAAGAAATCTTATTGATTTATGTTAGGGTCGCCAACTAGACCAGGCAATTCAAAAGATTAGAACATTTGCATCTGGATCAGTGCAAAGATGCGGAACAGTGAAACGCTTCATTTGAATCACTTTGAACATCAACTCTCAGATAGATCCGTGATTAATTGATTTTGTTACGAATTAATAATCGATCCCCTCCTGCTGCGTCATATAATATACCTATCTCTTTTACCCGCGTAATACACGGAAAGAGGGTTACATATTCACCCCGGTCAGCCCACAGCTTACTCTTTCGCTTTGAATTCGGATCACTGCGCTCATTGAGCCCCCTCGGATCATTCAACTCATTTGGATCATTCATCATCATCATCATCATCAGCCCAATTAAGTCCCCACTGCGGGGGCACGGGCCTCCCTCAATCTCATGAGGGGTAATTGCCATACTCACCACGCTTGGCAGACGGGTTGGCGAGGGTTTTGATATAAATGCAGAGATTTCCTTCTCTGGGTGCTGATGATCATTTGGATCATTCAGCTCATTCGGATCATTCCGCTCATTCGGTCATACGGCTCACTCGGATCATTCAGCTCATTCGGACTCGAGATCCATTTGAGTCGAATGATACATTCGAAGCGAACATTAGAGATTCGGAACAATGTATTATTTGGCTGATTCAGATCACTGAGTCGTTTCAGTAGACTTGACACACGTCTATCGCAAACTGTGTGGAGAGGGTTGTGGATTACCAGTCCTCGCGAGGCATATTTGAAGATGTGCCAGTGGCATTGGCGCATCTTCAAATGGCCCAATGCCCCTTGACTATCCACAAATTGCTCTCCACATCAATCGTGTAATAAAATAATAAATAAAGTGTTTACTATACCATCACAATTCAGCTACGAACAAAGTTTGCAAACAAACTCTAAAACAAACATGACATAATTTTTACCCGACTACGGCGAAGCAAAAAGGAGGGTTGTGATTTTTATTGGATTATGTTTATTATAGGTGACAGAGCAGACGGATCGCCTGATGGTAATCGATTGCCGCCGCCTATAGACACCGGCGACAGTAGTGGAGTCACAAGTGCGCTGACGACCTTTCCCCACAGCGAAAGACAGCACAATGCTGCTTCACGCCGGTTTTCTGTGAGGCCGTGGTATCAATCCGGTCGAGCCGGCCCATTTGTGCCGAAGCGTGGCTCTCCCACGGATACGGGACGTGTCCTATGATTTCTGAGTGGCAGCCCTATGTTTTGTGTATGTCAATAAATTATGGCAGATGTTTGTGGGAACCTTCGATGGCTACTTAGTACTTAGGTTATTACCTAAGCGTAAGGTCGCAGCCGCTATTGTCCATTCAGTATCTGAAGGTGAATAGGACAGTTACAACGTTTTGTACCATGCATCCAACTTTCTAAAAAAAAAAAATTTGGCTCAGCCAAATACCAGGCGTTAGAGAGTATTGAGAGAAGGGCCAAGAGGCTAATTGGCGACGACGAGCTTGTGGGTAAGAGGCTACAAAGCCTTGAACACCGACGCAAGGTAGCAAGCTTTTCGATCTTCTATCGGATACATTTTGGAGAGTGAGCCACGGAACTGTACAATGCCATTGGAGCATCTCCGTTCTTCCACTACTCCACCAGGCAGACCCTCAATCGACACTGGTACATGGTAGAAATACCAAAAGTACGCACAAAGAGGTTTGAATCCTGTTTCCTTATTCGTACGAAACAGTGGAATCAGCTGCCTGAGGAGGTGTTCCCTAGAGGCTACAATTTGGGGGTTTTCAAAGTGCGAGTGAATAGGTATCTTCTAGGCAATCGTGCTACATCTTAGACCATATTATCACTTACCATCAGGTGAAATATGGTCAAACGCTTACCTATCTACAGTAAACTAAAAAAAAAATTTATTAAGCTGTAAAAATTATTAACTTTTTGTGTTCTCATTCTTCCAAAATAACAATTTTATTTTATTTAATAAAGAGTGATAAGATTTCAAATAAAGAGTAGATAAGATTTCTAAATAAAATATTCTCGATTCTTAATAATATCGGTTAGGTTTAAAAGAAGCGTCTCACTTCTAATGTCAAAATGTCCTATTCACCTTCACATAATGAATGGACTATCTATAGTATTGCATAACTGGGTACAGACAGCAACACATCAGAGGTCCTATAACAAAACCGTCCGGTAACGAACGAAAATACACCTGTCGCATCAAAACAGAACAGTCACACATCGCGTGTGAATGGGACAGGGAAAAAGATTCGGTGTTGAATTCCGTTTCGTTGTAGCGCTTAAAGTAATTTGCAATTTTGGTCCACTTTACTTGATAATATTTAGCCGTCACAGATGTTTCTGAATCACCTAATGGTTGATTGGTAGAGAATGCTGTATAGCATTAAGTCCGCCAATTGTACTTTTTTTTTCTTGTGCAATTTAGAATAAATAAATAAATAGTCCAACTGCATAAATAACTTGATATTCTCATATACATATATAAGATTACCAAGCTATATTTGCTTCTCACCACCACTTTACCAGCATAATGAGCAAATTGTACCCTCGGCTCGGAAAGCACGTGAAGCCATTGATCCTGCACCCGATCCCTCTTCGATCGTGTCACGCTGGTGTCCCTTCGGAATACGAGGGCAAGGGAAAAGAGAGTGCACTTGTGTTTGCGCACACACTTGAGCACTATAATATATCCTGCGTACATGGCTGATCGTTGAATTGGCCGCCGTAGTCGTTATCGGTTGGAGGATATTATTAAAGATAAAAATAAAAAAATTCTTTATTCAATTTAGGTCCATACAGAACATTTCTGAATGTCAATATAGGTACACATATTATCATCTACCGCTGGTTCGGAATGTCGATTTCTACTGAGAAGACACCAGCAAGAAACTCAGTAGTTACTCTTTTCAAATATTGATGATTTTACAGAGTTTCAATTGAGAAGAAAAAAAAATACAAGTATGAAAGTTAATAGACTACTATGAATAACAACTCAAAAGATAAATCAATTAACATGACCAAGAATCCTTATCATTTTTAAATACTCTTGTACACTATAGTAACCTTTCTTCATTAGGCAGGTTTTAATATGAGACTTAAACTTATCCAATGATAAGTTAATGACATTTTGTGGGAGCTTTTTGAATATCTTAATACTTAGGCCAACAAAGGAATGACCGATTTTATGAAGTCTGAGGACCGGGACGGCAAGTCTAGGTTTATTTCTGGTGTTAAGACTATGACTATCAGACGTTTTTTGGAAAAGTGTGCAAGTTTTACGCACATACATAATGCAGTCGAGGATAAATTGGGAAGCCACGGTTAAAATTGATAGATAGATATAGATAGATATTCTTTATTGCACAAAAATAAAATACAAGCATGATACAACAGCAACAGACAATACAATAAGGCGGTCTTATCGCTTGTAGCGATTTCTTCCAGACAACCTTTGGGTAGAGGAAAGAAATATCGTATTCGTAATAAGGGAAGGCAGTGCAAAGTAATTTAACAAATGAAATTGAGAATGGCAGAAATATACATTATTTTATATATTAATATTATTACATTACATAAATAATAATAAACAATACATACATACCCAATAATATATACATAGATAATTTATAACAAAAATTCAAAAAAAAAAATTCTTATAGATAGGTATAAATGACCAGAGAGCAGACCACATAAAAAAGGCCCACATAATATTTATTTCTTTAAATATTTCCCGATTATTATTTATTTATTATTATCTTCTTTGCAGGTGTCCGTGGTATTCCACTCGGCCGCCACGCTGAAGTTCCATGAGAGCCTGACGAATGCTGTGCAGCAGAATCTCAACCCCGTCATCAGGGTTTTGCAGCTATGTGACGAGCTGCCTAACATGCAGGTCAGTAGGTCATCATCATAGGTCTTCTCTTTCTTCTTTGGACAGCAATTTCATTTTTATTTGATAGAAATGGGGTGAGCCTCTGTCGGATTACGTCATTTCTGATGCGGTCCTTCAGAGATACTCCGAGCATAGCCCTTTCCATAGCTCTTTGAGCGATTTTGAACCGGTGGACTAGTCCAGCCGTGAGTGTCCACGTCTCGGCACCGTAAGTCATGACCAGACCAGACCAGAGTCATGACCAGAGTCACCGACATAGCCCACCGAATTAGCAAACTGAAGTGGCAGTGGGCTGGTCATATTAGCCGCAGAACTGACAGCCGTTGGAGCCGTACAGTCCTTGAGTGGAGACCGCGACTCGGTAAGCGTAGTGTAGGACGCCCTGCGACAAGATGGGATGATGACATTCGAAGGCTGGCTGGTGTGGGCTGGATGAGAGTGGCCGAAAATCGGGAGCAGTGGCGTGCATTAGGGGAGACCTTTGTCCAGCAGTGGACGAGTTTGGGTTGCTGATGATGATGATGATGGGGTGAGCCTTGCGTCTCATAAAAATATATATATTATTTTTTTATTTTTGGATCCATAGATTGTTAGTAACAAAAAGACTTAAAATAATATTAGTAGGTACATATTACATATCGACCAAATAAAATAAAATTAAAAATTAAAAAAAAGAGAGGTTGCTAGGAGTTACCAAAGGAACTGGTTTCAGTGGTCACTCTGCGCACCAGGCACTTTCATAGCGGTGAGGTGTATCTATCCGCGAGAGTCATCAGAATGGTGTTGCGGCTGTCCCTCACCCTGCGGACCAGTGACGCTCAAAACGCTTTACGTTTTAATATGTCAATGTGACTTGTTCTCTTTAGTTGTGACAATGTTTTATCTGTGGTTAGCCGGCAGACCGGATGAAGGGAATTGGTTTTTTTGTAACTGGGGAACAACTGCATTATACGTGTATCTGAAGATTAACTGAAGAATAAAGCCGATTGTATCCACCAATCAGTATTTGATTTAAATGATCCCAATCCAAGATAATAAACCATCAATCTGGTATTCCTCGAACATCCCCGACGCGCTACAAAAGCGAGGCAGCCTCAACATCATCCTGAAGATATCATTGTATTGAGTGTGTCTAGGGATCTTTTTGAACACGTAGCCCATAGACTTCCCGTGTACATGTTCTGGCAATATGCTTTAAAGAGCGTGACCTTAACTTGTTCAGTACAGCGGGAAAATCTACGGACCAGCATATAGCCACTGCGACCAGTAGATGATCTATTGTGGCAGCCCCATAACCTATTACAGCACCTCATGTAGCTCTAGCTCCAGGATAAACCCGAGGATGGAGCTGATGGGGGAGCTTTTGATCTCGTCTGCCGAGATCATGTGTGCTCCTAGGTGCCGGCTTCTGCAGCGGTGCAGCGCTATGCACTTGCCGGGGACGTGGATAATCGTTTCCTCGTCCTCGCAGATTTTGGTATCTGAAAGGCCCATGTTGTGCAGGTGCTTTGAATAATTTGCAGTGCCCCGTGACGGGTCCGAGTGAGTGCCCTAACATGCCCTCTACTCGGTTTTATTATTTCTACAGCTCGTTTCTGATCGAACGCCTGTAAATTCATAGTTTAACCCCTAATTAGGGGTTGCCGATTTGTTTGTATTTAGATTTTCTGAGATGCTGTGTTTTTTTTTATAAGGTAGCAGACGAGCAGACGGATCACCTGATGTTAACCGGTTGCCACCGCTCATGGAAACCCGCGACACCAGTGGAGTCACAAATGCGCTGCCAAAATTTAAACCCCCTTTTCCCCCGGATTGGGCGTCCCGTTTGGAACAGTGGTATTGAACGCTGCCTCTGGTGCAAGGGTCGCGGTTCTGCGGTTGCGAAATAGTTATTTATTTGGCCTCGCGAAACACAGCACAATGCTGCTTCATGCCGGTTTTCTGTGAGGCCGTGGTATCACTCCGGTCGAGCCGACCTATTCATGCCGAAGTGTGGCTATCCCACGGTCAGTGTTTTTTACATATAGGTAAACACATTTTTTTTGTTTCAAGGTATTATATTTATGTACTATTCTATTTTAAACTGTGCTTTAAGGTGACGGGTAGGGCACATTAGCGCTTAATTTTAATGGACAACATTTCATATTTTTAACATGTCCATATTGTTTTTTTATATGAAAATAGACATAAAATGAATGGACCCATATTTTTTCTTTTTTCAAAATTTGTCCATTTTCATGCATAAAATAATTATTAAAATTCTTTATATTCTAAATAGACGTAAGCGCCAAATGACGTCATCGGACGGCTGAATACAGCGATATTCCTTTGCTTATCATTGTTTTAATAAAAAAAAGGTACTACTGTCAAAGGTAAATAATACTAGTGTCAACATTGTCAACGTCATTCATTCATTCAACGTTGACAAGTTGTCTTTTTTTTGACAGTTACATGTCATGGGTTTGGCGTTTCGTAAATTTAAAACTATAATGTGCTAGGCAAAGAAATATTTTACATTCTGCCGTCCGATGACGTCACTTACGTTTTTTAGTTTTTAATTTTTTTCTCAGTAAATAAGCAATATAAAAAATTAATAAATATATATTCGCGCAGCGGAAAAGTAAAAAAAGAAATGGTATTTTTTGTTTCAGAGCTTAGCAATTTTAAAATGTTGTCCATTATCAGCTACTAAACCGGATTTATTTTAAACAATTTCAGGGTTACAACCTCTCAGCAAACACGTATACTATTTATTAAATAACCATGCCAAATGTTGGGTCCGTTTTTGTACGCGAAAAATTGATTCACGCCAAAAGTGGCCGCTCGCGAATCAATTTTTCGCGTACGCGTTGGTAAGAGAAGTAAGGTCACAGAGTCTTATGTCTGACATACCCCAAAGGATTGCATGCCTCAAGTGGCAATGGGCAGGGCACATAGCGAGGAGACCAGAAGCGGAAAGGTCCTAAAGTGGAGGCCACACACGTACAAGAAGTTGCAGCCGTGGCGCCCCCCACAAGGTGGACCAACGATCTGGTAAAGGTCGCGGGAATCCCTTGGGTGCGGGTGACACAGGACCGATCTGTGTGGAGAGCATTGGGGGAGGCCTATGTCCAGCAGTGGACGTCTATATGATGATGATGATTATGATGAGTTAATATTTAAAGTTTAACTACAAAGTTTCTCTTCCCCAGGCGCTGGTGTATGTCTCGACGGCGTACAGCAACTCGGATCAGAAGGTGGTGGAAGAGCGAGTGTACCCCACGCCCATGGCGCTGGACAGCCTCCTGGCGCTCACGGAATCCGTGCCTGAGGAGTTGTTGGATACCATCAGTGACAGGTGAGGGTCAATATCAAACTCAAACAATTCTTTATTTGTATAGGCTTGTACACAGCACTTACAAATCGTCATACATTTAAAACTATGTATTTATAAAAAACAGCAAGAGGACGAGCGTGTTGCAGACTTTCAAGAATAACACATCCTTTTACAACCCCATTGTTCGCATGTGCCGCCTTTATAATGACTTACTGTGTAGCCATGACCTGGACCTTATTGGTCCCGGACATGTTACATTCCGTTTGAATACGCCACCAAAATAAGCTAACACTTCCTACTTCTAATCTCACACTTCAAGCATCAGGCCCTCTAGTAATGTCCATCAAAATTTATAATAAATTACCAAACTCAATAAAAAATTTAACAATAGAAAAATCCTTTGTAATGCAAGTTAAGAAAATACTCAATAACAAAAAATACTACTCTGTGCAAGAATATTTAGAAGATAAGCTTAAATAGTTTTATAAGTAACAAGAAAGATGTTAAATAATACTTACAAAAACGTGCAATATTTGGAACCTAGTTAAAATAAACATAATGATACTACATATATTATAAGATATGAATACAACATAATATTATAGATTTACATTACATACATACAGTATAAGAGTTTAATATAATTTATATATTTAAATAAAATTAGCTGTCTAGTAAAAAAATATTATTGAAATTATTCTTGTAGATGAAAGTGTAAGGTGACTCCTCCCCTCTCTTATCTACGCCGTGCCCGACAGGGTCCATAATTGTACTGTACTATGTTATCACCACCTTTTGTAACATTATGGAGAGCAATAAAGAATATGAATATGTCAAACGGATTCTCCACTGAGCTTCCTAGTGGTAAATATAATCTAATTTTCAGAATATATATAAATGCGTCATTTTCTTTTTGTTAAGTACTGCTAATTGATAAACGCTTGAACCACTAAATCATTTATTTCTGTAGGCGATGTTATTGGCATTGCTGTGTGTACACGTTCTTAGGTTTCAATCTAGCTCTAAGTATATTGTTCTTAAGTTTGTATTTTTATCGATTGTCACCTGTTGTGTATGCCTTAAATTAAATGAATAAATAAATAAATAAGCACCTATGTATAATTCAGGGCTTTGAATACCGTTAAAAATTTGGTATCGTTACTTGCATCGTACGAGGATAACGTTACTAGTAGAGGTAACGTTATGCATGGTAGCGATACTTCGGTGGCCATTTACCGGTAAAAGGGTTTACCGTTAAGAAGTTTTTATCGGTAAATAGTAAGTAAGTAAGTAAGTAATTTTATTTGCCAGAATATGGTTACAAATGATCTTAAATAAATAAATTCCAACATATTCTATCGATGAGTCGATGTGCAAATGTCATTCAAAATTTTAATTTTACAATTCATAATTATTTTGATTAGTTTTATTTTTACATCATTATTCAGCAAGACGTATCATTACATTTTCTTTTTTATTAAATTGTCAAATACATATAATTCATTCACCAAGTCAAAATATATCTAAGTATGAAATTATGGTCAATGTCAAAATTAAATATGTCAAAATATATATAAGTATGAAATTATGGTCGATGTCATAATTAAATTAAATGTCAAGAAATTTCAAATCCTATCATCCAGAAATTCATTAATTGTATAATACATTTTGGAAATTAGAAAATTATGTAATGTCTTTTTAAATTTATGGTCTGGTAACAATTTAAATAGGTCAGGTATTTTATTGTATATTTTTACCGCCATACAATTAATGTTCCTGGAATACAATGGCAATCTTTGATTTGGTATACATAACATGGCCCGCGGGCCGCATGCTGGAGCGTGGCTTTCCCATGGTAATTTTGCTTGCGGCCCGCGAAACCTTGACTAAAACGTGTTTGTGGCCCGTATATAAGAAATATTGGGTACCAATGCTATAGACTATGAAGGCGCCTAAGAACGCTATTAATTAGAATAAAGTTTATTAGTTATAATTATAAGTGTACAGTCTTAGTATGTACCTAATGCTAGCTAAGCGATTTTTAGTATGATGTTTATTGTATGTATGTTATGAAATCATCAGCCTCATCAAAATGTTATTATCTGGGTCATGTCATAAGTAGGTTTATTTAGTTAGTTTACACTGTTTACTTGCGCGTAAAATTAGGTGATTTGTAATTTATTGATAGAGTATTTGTAATCGAAATAATATGTTTGTTTCATCATCATCATCAGCCCATTTAAGTCCCCACTGCTGGGGCACGGGCCTCCCTCAATCACCTGAGGGGTAATTGCCATACTCACCACGCTTGGCAGACGGGTTGGCGAGGGTTTTGATATAAATGCAGAGTTTTCCTTCTCTGGGTGCTGATGATCATGCCAGCAACTTTACCTTAGTCGCCTTTTACGACACCTCGGTAAGAGATGTTTGTTTATTGTTTGTTTATTTAAGAATTATTTGTTAATTAAGCTTTTTTTGTTTTTGCCTAAGATACAGGGTTTCCCTAGGTCAGGCACCAAAACTTAAAATGGCTCACTAAGTATATATAAGTAATAATTTGTTCTTATGATATTTCAATAAAGTTATTTAAAGTTATTTCCTAGGAAATCAATACATTTCCTAAATACCAGTCGGAATTGTAAAATATTTAAGATATTGGTAGGTACGCGGGATTTACAGCGGGACGAGGGGTGGACAGGTTGGTTCATAGAGGTTGACCGCAACAAATGGCGGCCGTTGCGCATATGTGTAATCATCAGCTTGCGATTTTTTCAAATAATATGGACATGCCTGGAATCCCGGGATCAAAGAGATACTTTATACTTTTAACAGCTATTTTCTTTTGTATATACGAGAATTAACATCAGCCTTACGAAATTATTCATAAACGCTTTGTGATAACATGTTAATTAAAAAAGTTCTATTTGTTTTTTCGAAATTCAAGATACGTACGTTAGATTATCATCATCATCATCATCAGCATATCGCAGTCCACTGCTGGACGTAGGCCTCTCTAATTGTTCGCCACTGTAATCTATCCATGGCTTCTCGCATCGAGCTCTTGCCAGCCATCCTGCGCAGATCCTCCCTCCACCTAGCCAGAGGGCGCCCTACATTACGTTTGCCAAGACGCGGTCTCCACTCCAGAACTCGTTTACCGCATCGGTTGTCGGTTCTGCGGCTAATATGCTGCGCGCAGTTGCGCTCTCCCACCCAAGGCACCTGCGGAAGACCAGCGTCGGGGCGTCAGCGACATCCCGACACATGCTGAGTATGTGCCTTTTCAGCGATCATACCCTAGTGTTTACCTTTAGTTAAATATATTGTTTGTTAATGTTATATCTACCTACTGAATTTGTCTTATGTCTGTCTGTATGTAACTGTGTATGCTTCGCTGAATAAAATATTTACTTACTTTACTTACTTACTTACTTACTAATATGGCCAGCCCACTGCCACATAAGCTTGCTAATCCGGTGAGCAATGTCGATGACTTTGGTTCTCTGCCGGATCACCTCATTAGATAGAAAGTACGTTAGATAGAAAGGAACAAACTGTAAGTATCTAAACATGGTGGTATCGAACGTTTATGGATAAGCTCTTTCATGATTAAAATGCCTTAAATATATTACTCTAAAATAAAAAATATTTATTTTAATCCCGGGACCTTAGTCAGAATCTCGGGGCATGTCCATATTAACATCTATGTTTGCGGTCAATGAACCCAAATAGCTCTACCTAAGTACCTACTCCGATCATTGGATCACGATTTAAGCAAAATATTTTATTGTAATTGAAATAATGTAATGTAATAAGCGTGTACCTAATAATATTGTGTAAGAGAAGGAAAACTCTGCATTTATATCAAAACCCTCGCCAACCCGTCTGCCAAGCGTGGTGAGTATGGCAATTACCCCTCAGGTGATTGAGGGAGGCCCGTGCCCCAGCAGTGGGGACTTAAATGGGCTGATGATGATGATGATGATGAATAATATTGTAGTTGGTGGTTATAAAAAGTTTATTAAACTCAAGTAATTGAAAACGTTCATTAAGGTGACCGGTAGGGCACACTAACGACGCCAATCGATTTTAATTTTTAGCTACTAAACCGGATCTATTTTAAACAATTCTGGGGTTACAACCTCTCTGCAAACACTTATACTATTTATCAAATACCTATACTTAACTTTTGGGTCTGCTTTTGTACTCGAAATTTGAATTACCACCAAAAGAGGCCGCTTTTGGCGTGAATAAATTTTTGGCGTACAAAAACGGACCCAACATTTGTGCATGGTTATTTAATAAATAGTATAAGTGTTTGCCGGGTGGTTGTAGCCCCGAAATTGTTTAAAATAGATCCGGTTTAGTAGCTAAAATTAAATCGATTGGCGTCGCTAGCGTGCCCTACCCGTCACCTTAACTCAGGGGCGGCTCTAGCCCAAGAAGCGCCCGGGTGCAATCAATAATAACCTAGCGCCCTCTAGTTTCAAAATGCGCGAAAATAATGGAATACCTACTACATATTCGCTTACCTATAGGCAGCCGCTTCATTGTAATTATCAAACATCCCGAATCCTTTATCATCATAGTATGTATTATGTAGCATATTTGTCACCGGAAAATAACAAGATTCGTAAGTTTATCAATTTACTAGGAAGTTTGTAAACTTTCGTAGGATTCTAAACGGGAGATAAATTGTATTATTTTACGTCCACACTTAAGTACCTAAATTTATCAATTTCCGACTTCACACGGTAAATTTATGAAATAACAGATATCTATTCGTAAAATTTTAAATGGTTCTTCCAATCACTGAAACTCTTTTAAATATACGAATCTTTGAAATACGTAAAATAACACACTGCTCTCTGATTGGTCATTGTTCATAGTGGCAGTGCCAATCAGATCGCGTGTAGCATTTGGATATTTGCTTACTTATTATTTTACGAGTGAGTTCAGTAAGTTTATCAATGTACGAAAGTTTATAAACTTCCTAGTAAATTGATAAACTTATGGATCTTGTTATTTTCCGGTGACATATTCATGTGTTATTTATGTATTTGTATTTAAACTTTCTCCCTCTTATTACAAAAAAACTGCTCTGATACCGGTTTTAATCATAAACTAGCAAGTTCAAGATTATTACGGAATAATGTTAGTTCGTAAATTTTTATTACAAATCCTCGACTGACCATAGACCACTTAGTACCGCAGGATACTGTCAAAATTGATCGAATCATTCAATCATTCGTTCAGTGACATTTCATTTTACATAACCTTATTTCGTTGTGTGAAGTAAAAATATTTTAGAATTGTTTTTAAGCAACAATAAATTAAAATATTGACCTATGTTAGGTTTCCAAGTTGCATATATTTTTGGGATTAATTTTTTTTTTTTACTGTAGATATTGACCTATATTTTGATAAAATATTTATATTTTTTAAAATCTTGAGCTTAGTCATATACCCTATTCGAGCAGCCCTACGTTGTACGCGGTCAAACGGAAGAAGTTGGTACTGAGGTGCACCAGCCCAGAGATGGGAGCAGTATTCCATATGGGGCCGATCTTGTGCCTTATAGAGTTGTAACCGATGACCGCCCCGCTCTGTTAGGTACACCAAGTTTCTTTGAAGCTATTTTAGCTTTGTCTTCCAGATGACCGCGAAACTGGACATCGCTCGAAATGTCGACACCAAGGATCCCGATTTTTCTTTTTTTTTTTTTTACTATAGATAGGTAAGCGTTTGACCATATTTCACCTGATGGTAAGTGATAATATGGTCTAAGATGTAGCACGATTACCTAGAAGATACCTATTCACTCGCGCTTTGAAAACCCCCAAATTGTAGCCACTAGGGAACACCTCCTCAGGCAACTGATTCCACTGTTTCGCAGTACGAATAAGAAAACAGGATTCAAACCTCTTTGTGCGGACTTTTGGTATTTCTACCATGTACCGGTGTCGATTGAGGGTCTGCCTGGTGGAGTAGTGGAAGAACGGAGATGCTCCAATGGCATTGTACAGTTCCGTGGCGCACTCTCCAAAATGTATCCGATAGAAGACCGATAAGCTTGCTACCTTGCGTCGGTGTTCAAGGCTTTGTAGCCTCTTACCTACAAGCTGGCGTTGCGTTGTCTCCAATTAGCCTATTGGCCCTTCTCTCAATACTCTCTAACGCCTCAAGCTGGTATTTGGCTGAGCCATCCCAAAGATGAGAACAGTACTCCATGCAGGCTCGGACTTGCGCTTGATATAAGTTAAGCAGCTGTCCTGGCGTAAAGTACTGCCTCACTTTAGCCAGAATACCGAGCTTTTTTGAGGCAAGTTGAGCTTTGGACTCGATGTACGTGCCAAAGTTGAGGGAAGGGGTGAGAGACATGCCAAGAAGCTCAAGACGGCTAGTAATCGGCACGGACACATTCTGGAAAGTGGGAGTCAGTTGGAATTGACTCCGTTTAGCAGAGAACAGACACGCCTGGGTCTTAGCTGCATTGAACGAAACTCGGTTGGCATTTCCCCAGTCGGAGACCGCCTTCAAGGTCTCGTTCATGCGCTCGACCATCGCCTCTCTAAAAAATAAATGAACTACTTTCTCACAAATTACTTTAATGTAAAACAGAATGAACTGTCACAGGGATAGGTTGTCATGGTTACTGAATCGATATTTAGAGGTTATTATTTTAGTGTTCATTTTAAACTAGGGGTCCGGGTGGTTTAACTTAAGTATTCAAGTTGATTTGCTAAATAACGTTAAACTTAGTTTTGTAATAATGTTTATTCTAGTTCTTCAGTTATTTCAAGTATTAATCCCAATATTTATTTTAAACCACGTTTTGGAATAAGAGGGTCTGTGTAAGTTTATAAATATTTAAGATTGCACCGCCTTACACCTTCATCAAGTGTCCTTTACCCTAGGGTAGCCTGAAAGAGATCGCTCATAATGATAAGGCCTTCGTTGTACACATCCTGTTATACCTAGTTTGTAAGTTTTCATACTTTGTTTTGAGTGCAATAAAAGTATATTAATTCATTTATTCATTCATGGTCCAAGCGCTCCCCTGGCTTCGAAGCGATAGCATTGGATGCAAATGAGAATCACACGCGAAGATGATGTGAACGATCAGCACTCAGGAGCGGGCGCTCTTTGCGGAGCGTTACATTGCGTGGAGGCTCTATGTTGTGAAATTGTTGTATTGTATTTGTGAAATTTAATATTGCATTTTTGACTTTTTTTTTTGTATTTGTGACATTTAATATTGCATTTATGCCATTTAATTTATATTTTTTCATTTAATTACCCGTTTTTCTATTGCGGACATGTTTTTCTAATTTAATTTATCTAGTATTATTATTATTAATGTGAATTATTCTGTGCTATATGTAATTATGTATGATGACTTGTTGGTGTGTTGGAATTTTCGTATTCTGTTAACTGACATGTAAATGATTAAATAAATAAATAAATAAATAAATGTGTAGCGAGGGGCTCTCGCCCTCTAACTTCCGGCGCCCGGGTGCACCGCACCCCTGCACTATAGGCAAAGACGCCTCTGCCTTAACTGTAACTTGTGTAATGTTTGCAGGTTGATAAAGCCGAAGCCGAATACTTACACCTTCACGAAGGCCATGGCGGAGCTGGCCGTGCAGCAGCACGGCTGCCGCGCGTACCCTGTCGCCATTTTCCGCCCTTCCATCGGTAAGTTACCTTTTTTTCCCAGGGGAAACCGTAATGGCCGTCACCTTGCTTCATGTAGGGAGCCAGGTGGTGTGTGGAACTTAAACCCTGACTAAAACCCCTGGGCTTGACGACCCGTTTGGAACAGTGGTAGTGAACGCTGCCTTTGGTCCAAGGGTTGCGAGTTTGATCCCCGCACAGTACAAACATTTTTTGCATGAGCATGTCTGTTTGTATTGGTCTGGGTGTTTTCTATAATAATTCTCACACAACATCTCATATATTGACCTGATTCCGTACTAAGTAGCGTAAGCACTTGTGTTACAGATATCAGACAACAGAGGAACACAAATATATACTTAAATACATATATTACACCCAGAGACTGAACAAACACAAGTGTTCATCGCACGAATGTTTGTCCAGGGTGGGGATCGAACCCACGACCTTTGGCGTAAGAGGCAGGGTCACACCAATTGCGCCATCCGGTCAGTCAACCTATTCTGTGTATTATAAGTATGTATATTTACAAAAGAAAAGTATTATATGTATATATTTGTAATCCCGCTGTTGATTCTGATATCCGTAACGCAGGTGCTTTAGCTACCTATTTTGGAGTCAGATGTGATGTTGTGAAGTATTTATTTATTTATTTGGGGTGTCCACCTCCGCGCAATCGCAGTCGAAACCCCACAGCTGGGACTAGACCGTACCACTAATCGCTCTCACCGCTCTGCCCTTTTTGGCGTAATACAGCCCTTCGACGCTGTACGACCTAACCACTACACGCGTAAGGTCGTCCTCTGCGGACTCGTATGCTGAGCCACTCCCTGTTTAGTCGCCTCTTACGACAGGCCGGGAAAACCTTGGCAGTATTCTTAAACGCCCCTAGCCACAGGTCGCAATCGGTAAGTTACCTACGTTAAGTTGAGAGCAGAGGCGGCTCTTGCCTATGTAGCGCCCGGGTGCAATCAAAAATTGGCGCCCTCTTGTATCAAAATGCGCGAACAAATTAGAATAGTTTGGTGCTTAAAACACATAGTAAGCTGCTCAGTACACACCACGTTTATACAGGGTGTTTCATTTAGGGTGTCAAACCGAAGACCATGAGCCCAATTCTCGTGCTTTTGATATTTTGAGAACATGGCGGATATCACCCGAAAACCGTACAAAAAACTATGTTTTAGTGATATGTGTCGTATGAAAATAAATGTCACGAGCCCGAGATTTTTTTTTCCTATACAGTAAATAACTTTTTTTTTATAATATTTCACAACATCACTTACATTGATCTGACTCCGAGATAGGTAGCTCAAGCACCTGTGTTACGGATATCAGAATCAACAGCGGAATTACAAATATATACATATTATACTTTTCTTTTGTAAATACATACTTATTATACATACAAACACCCAGACCAATACAAACAGACATGTTCATGCACACAAATGTTTGTACTGTGCAGGGATCGAACCCGCAACCCTTGGACCAAAGGCAGCGTTCACTACCACTGTTCCAAACGGGTCAATTGGGCTCCATATATAAATTTCAACTATTATACTTTTCTTTTGTAAATACATACTTATTATACATACAAACACCCAGACCAATACAAACAGACATGTTCATGCACACAAATGTTTGTACTGTGCAGGGATCGAACCCGCAACCCTTGGACCAAAGGCAGCGTTCACTACCACTGTTCCAAACGGGTCAATTGGGCTCCATATATAAATTTCAACTATTATACTTTTCTTTTGTAAATACATACTTATTATACATACAAACACCCAGACCAATACAAACAGACATGTTCATGCACACAAATGTTTGTACTGTGCAGGGATCGAACCCGCAACCCTTGGACCAAAGGCAGCGTTCACTACCACTGTTCCAAACGGGTCAATTGGGCTCCATATATAAATTTCAAAACTAGCAGAAACAGAATTATATTTGCATAATACACATTTGATATACAGATGGTACAAAAGTATCAGAGTCACGGTATTCAGTCTGCCAGCAGGCGCGCAAATGGTGCTGGTACAACAAAATTCTGTAGTCTTAAAACTACAATCGTAGGGTGTGGGTGTTTCGGGTACCCCAAAGGGTGCCCATGGCCTTCAGCTTGACATAGTAAATGAAACATTTACAGGATTAAAATCGTTGGACGCTCGCTCATTGCGAAGCGTTACAGTGGAGGCGCTTGTCGCCCCCTAACACCTGTTGGATAGTCTATGGCTGCAAAAGTGTTTGCCGAAAGGTTGTTACCCCGAAATGGTTTTAAATAGATCCGGTTTAGTAGCCAATAATTAAAAACGAATGGTGTCGCTAGTTCGGGCTACCCGTCGCCTTAACGTGCTTTTCGAGGCACGGGGGTACAAGACCGCCAACTTCCAGACTCCGGGCTAACACTGAGAATTTTCTTAACAGAAAAACTCTGGTGCAAATTTTGGCCCGAATCGGGGATCGAACCCGGGACCCAAATGACCCACTAACCATTGCACCACCGAGGCAGTCACCGAGGTACTCGTATAATAATAGTGTTGTGATGTCCAAAATAATAAATTTTTCTTTCTTTCTTTCTTCCATTTGATTCCAGTAATCTCAGCCCTTCGCCACCCGTTCCCTGGCTGGGTGGAGAACCTGAACGGCCCCGTGGGAGTGGTGGTGGGAGCGGGCAAGGGCCTGCTGCACGTGTTCCGTTGCCGGCACGGCGCGCGCGCAGACATGTTGCCCGTGGACCTCGCCATAGACACGCTTCTGGCGGTCGCTTGGGAGACTGCTAAAGACCAGTAAGTCTCAGACTTCAGTAATAATGAGCAGTAGAATCGCATTATGTAACCGTGGGAGAGCTACGCTTTGGCTCGACCGGAGTGATACCATGGCCTCACAGAAAACCGTGTTTCGCTGCGTGAGTGAGGGTACCGGAGGCCCAATCCGGGGTTTAAAGTGTAAAGGGTTGGGGCAGTACGTATTAAAGTATGCTTTTACAAAAGAAAAGTACTTATTAAATATAGGTACTTCATCAGCAACCCACACTCGTCCTCTGCTGGACATAGGTCTCCCCTAATGCACGCCACTGCTCCCAATTTTCGGCCACTCTCATCCAGCCCACACCAGCCAGCCTTCGAATGTCATCATCCCATCTTGTCGCAGGGCGTCCAACTCTACGCTTACCGAGTCGCGGTCTCCACTCAAGTACTTTACGGCTCCAACGGCTGTCAGTTCTGCGGCTAATGTGATCAGCCCACTACCACTTCAGTTTGCTAATTCGGTGGGCTCTGCGGTGACTCTGGTTCTCTGTCGGATTACATCATTTCTGATGCGGTCCTTCAGAGATACTCCGAGCATAGCCTTTTCCATAGCTTTTTGAGCGACTTTGATCCGGTGGACTAGTCCAGCCGTGAGTGTCCACGTCTCGGCACCGTAAGTCAAGATCGGAAGGACGCACTGGACGCATTAAATGTACTTACCTATATATTTGTAATTCCGCTGTTGTTCTGATATCCGTAACACAGGTGCTTGAGCTACCTATCTCGGAGTCAGATCAATAAATAAATAATATTTCACAACATCACATACATTGATCTGACTCCGAGATAGGTACCTGTGTTACGGATATCAGAATCAACAGTGGGATTACAAATATATACATATAATACTTTTCTTTTGTAAATACATACTTATAGATAGATAACACCTAGACCAATACAAACAGATATGTTCATGAACACAAATGTTTGTACTGTGCGGGGATCGAACCAGCAACCCTTGCACCAGAGGCAGCGTTCACTACCACTGTTCCAAACGGGTGGTTTGAATCAATGTTTGTGATGTTGTGAAATATTTATTTGCCTATTTATTTTATTTATTTATCTTTACCAGGTCACCAGAGGTCCGTGTCTACAACTGCAGCACACACCTAAACCCCACCACATGGGGTCAGTTCGAGGAGCAGCTCAGGATTCTGATACGGAAGCATCCCCTGGATAAAGTCATGTGGTGGCCGTGTGGAGTCAGCACTGAGAACGGGTGAGAATAAATTATTTTATAGAGGCCCTCCCTCACTTCATTACGGAACATTTGCTCCACTTTATACCAATAGATGGCGCTAGGTATCGATTACATCTTGCAAGGGTTTCGTGTTTTCGGATTACTTATATAAGCATCCCCTAGATAGTCTAAGGGTGGCCTTAAGGAGTCAGCACTGAGGTTGGGTGAGAATAAACTCTACATTACAATCAGTGCACTGAAAATCTCATGGTAGCGCCACGGAACAGGGCTCTTAGATCGATTTTATTTAAAACTTTTTAAACTTTATTTACAGATTTGTTCAAAAAGTTTTAGAGACCTTGCTGCAAACCATTCCGTTGCATCTAGCAGAATACGCCACACGGATCTTCGGCATCAAAACGAGGTAAAAATGCGTATAATGGAACACATGAATTAGTAGGGTTGCCGTATTTTGAAGTTCCACTAATTAGAAGTTTTTTTTTGCAAAATTATTTATTTTGTATGATTATTTTTTACTTTCTAAAAAGTAAAAGGGTCTTTTTTTCAAAATAAGCGTTTTTTAAACTAATATATTTTTTACAGAATTAGCCTAATAATGGCAAGCAACCGCCTGCAAACAATGAATAAAGTGCTCGAGTTCTTTTCTCAAAGGGAGTGGCATTTTATAACAGATAATATGGAGAAACTGCGCAAGCGACTGTCACCTCAAGATGCCGCCATCTACAATTTGGATCCAAACTCTTTCACGTTCGTGCCTAATACAACTTTGTTTTATACTTATAATAATATTTCAAAACATTACAAACATTGCCTTGGTCCCAAACTGAGGTTTTAGCTTAACCAGAAACAACGAAGATACCATAAACACCCAGATCCAACACAAATATGCCTCAAAAAAGCTCGGTATTCTGGCTAAAGTGAGGCAGTACTTTACGCCAGGACAGCTGCTTAACTTATATCAAGCGCAAGTCCGAGCCTGCATGGAGTACTGTTCTCATCTTTGGGATGGCTCAGCCAAATACCAGCTTGAGGCGTTAGAGAGTATTGAGAGAAGGGCCAAGAGGCTAATTGGCGACGAAGAGCTTGTGGGTAAGAGGCTACAAAGCCTTGAACACCGACGCAAGGTAGCAAGCTTATCGGTCTTCTATCGGATACATTTTGGAGAGTGCGCCACGGAACTGTACAATGCCATTGGAGCATCTCCGTTCTTCCACTACTCCACCAGGCAGACCCTCAATCGACACCGGTACATGGTAGAAATACCAAAAGTCCGCACAAAGAGGTTTGAATCCTGTTTTCTTATTCGTACTGCGAAACAGTGGAATCAGTTGCCTGAGGAGGTGTTCCCTAGTGGCTACAATTTGGGGGTTTTCAAAGCGCGAGTGAATAGGTATCTTCTAGGTAATCGTGCTTCATCTTAGACCATATTATCACTTACCATCAGGTGAAATATGGTCAAACGCTTACCTATCTACAGTAAAATAAAAAAAAAAAAAATATCTGCACAAACCACTGCGCTAAACGGAACGACATTTAAAGTTACACATTATACATTTAAAGTTTTCTTTTATCACAATTTTCACCGATCTCCATTGTTGTTAATTTGACCGTGGAAAAGCCATGCTTTGGCATGAATAGGCTACTGTTCTTCAAAAAGGTTGACAGCGCACTTGTAACTTCACTGTTTTTGCGGGTGTTCATAGGTAGCAGCAATCGCTTACTATCAGATGATCCGCCTGTTCGTCTGCCACATATAACATAATGATTTGACTTCTCAATATGTATCATAAAAAATATAAGGTTTCATAACTTTTAAGGGCATTAAATCATAATAAATAATAATAATGAACTAACAGGTGGGAGGAGGCTTATGAAAAATTCGTTAAAGGCACCAAGAAGTACTTGCTGAAAGAAAAAGAAGAAAATATGGAAGAGGCCAAGAGGCATTTACGAAGGTAATATTTGCGTTTATCAAACATATTTACGTAATTAAAACAGGCTATAATATTATTGTAGTTACTTATAAAGAAACTTAGGGATGACAACTGATCGCGAATGTAATTTGAAAATTATGTGTAGTGGCACGATCTATAAGATTAGTGGTTTTCCCAGAATTATAGGTACCTAGTCTAATGAAGAGAGATTTAAAGAGACCATCCAGTAAATAGTTACTTCTATGCTACCTCGATAGTACCCCGACCCCCCAAATTTATTAGAGGGGGGGGGGGGAGTCGGGTTCTGTCGAGGAAGCATAGAAGTAACTATTTAGCCGAGAAGTCGTTTAAAGGTTGGCAGCGTGACTCCATTGGTGTCGCGTCTGCCACCTATAACATAAAAAAGCTTGATTAGAATGATAGATGTCACTTGACCTTTATTTAATTGAACAAAAGGTCAGGTATATAGTAGTGATGACTTGATTTCTATGATGGAGGCCTTTTCCCTGCAGTGAAACAGTTTGTAAGCTGATACTTTACCAATTTATGTCATTCTAAACCATCTGAATTTTTCAGACTTACGCTAGCTACGTCAATTTCCCGAATTCCTCATAAATTATAACCAATAACATTTTCAATTCCAGAATGTTCTACCTGCACAACGGTCTGTTATTGTTCATCTGCGCGCTGATCTTCCGTTTCTCACTACGCTTCAGCGTCATAAACGACGTTGTACAGGGAACACTTCGGCTGTTGCTGTCCGTTTTCAACTCAGTTTTCTCTAGTGTCATGTCGACCTCGAAGTAACATAAAACTAGAATTAAGAATTCCCAAGTACAGAGATTTATGTTAACTTAAGTTTAAACTTACGAAAATCAGGTCTACTTTTGAAGCTCTGAATTATTACACAAATAAATTCTTTTTTTATTAAATTATGATGGTAAAAAATTTAAAAAAATCAATGATTTTGTGATTTTTACATAATACCTACTTAATATTATTATTATTACAGTTTTTCAAAGATAAAAATGTTAAATTTTAGCATTGAAGACGCGAATGTCTGAAGTTGATAGAAAAAAAAGAGGTTTATAAACCTATTTTACATTAGCGTGTGGCTTTTCGTAATTACGAGTTAAGTGCATAATAAAATGATATTTACGTAGTTTTGGTTTTATAAGCCGAATGACCAAGTAATAATTTTGTAGCTCTATAGTTTTTTATTATATAATAACTTCAAGGCAAAGCCTTGAGATGGTATGCGGTGATATTAGTATAAGAGGTAATTTATCGATATTAATATAAGTGCAATGTTTTTTTATTAAAGTGTATTTTTTCAAATAATGCTGATTTTCCTTAAAATTCAATACCATACTTTTCATTACTACGTTATTTGTTTACCATTGTAACAAAACACAAGGAGTATTTATTTAGTTAAATATTTATTTTCGTACTTATCTGCTCCATATAATATAACCATAGGGCCCTACAACGAAGCGGAATTCACGACTGAATCATTAAAATGCTTTATATTTTACTTTACGACTAGAATTCAAAATTAAAAGAAGAACATACCGAAGAAAGTAGCTTGCTAAGCTCCCTGAGCTAGTGTCATAATTTTTCAGAGTGATGATGAGTAAGTAGTTATAATGTGTCAATAAAGTCGTGAAAATAATGAGCAGTTTTCCAGTAGGTATTAATTAACTTTGAGGTTACTTACTAGATGGTGTAAGCAGTCTCTATATATTTCAGGTGTTGGATGATATATCCTATGCTCCCAAATTTATGGGAAAATTTCCCAGTGCTAAGTTTTCCACGTTTACCAAATATTTCAAAGTAACCATATGGTTCAATTCAATTAAATTCAATTCAAATAATTCTTTATTTGCATAGGCTTGTACACAGCACTTACAAATCGTCATACATTTGAATGACTTAAAACTATTTATAAGTACTTATGTATAATTTACATGTTAATACATATATATGTTGATACATAAAATATACTAAAGAAATAAATAAACATAATGCGATTCTACCACCGGCTCGGAAAGTTGTTTCTGGTCGAGAAGATCCAGCAAGAAACTCGCCAGTTACTCTTTTTAATCGCCAACTTTTTTACAATGGTTTATTATCTTCATACCAAGTCATACAGTCTAATGCAACACAAAATAGAATGAAGCAAATTAAAAGCTAAATATGAGGTAAACCGAAGCGGACCAGTCCCCAAAGGTGGCACCTGTTCACAAGTATGACGTATGTGTCAGCCATCATTTCACTCAACCATGGTTGGTTACATGGAAAGTAACACTTTATACCAACAACGTCAAGTGTAGCTAAATAAGTTGTAAAAAATCTCTGCCATGGCCTATGGAGATATTTTTGATTGCTGCCCATCTGAAACTTGGCAGTTTGTCATTAAATATTTTTATCGAGTTATAATTTTTACACGGCTTATGTCTTAGGGTATGGTAACCCCATATAGGTTATAAGACATACATGTGAACTCCGTTACATTACAGAGCTACTTAGACAGTTAAATTGTCTAAGCAGACCGACTAAGATCAGACAGAAGGCACTTCAGTGGCATTGACAGAAGGGCGTTGTACAAGGTTTTTTTCTATGCGAAAATTTTGAAACAGCATTAGTTCCGATTTTTAGCACTTTACCTGCTGACTATAGTCCTCAAAAATCCGTGGTTACGACTTTCTTGACGCATTATTATATTACTTATTATGAAAAACATACAAAACACAGCTCACTAACCAACCACAAAATAGCTGAGCCACTTTAGCTAACATTGCTATCGAGTTTGTTAACCTATGAGTCAGCAGTAGGTATATCGTATCGTCTTTCATGCACAGGTTACGTATAGTTTGTCTTTGTCACACGCCGAAATATTTATTAATTTATTTATTTATTAATAGGCACAACTACAGTATGTGTAGCCTGTTTAACAACCAATGCAGCAAGACGGCGTTCTAAAAGAAACATAACAGTTTGAAAAAAAGTAACAGGTAAAAAAATAGTAGCTTCCCATCCATTTCCTTGCAACACCAAAAGCTAAACGTCAAACCGCATTCCACAGATGTCAAAGTCAAATTTAAAGGTCAACATTGCGTACGATGTGAGCGTAATTTTACCATAAAACCATAAAAAATGTTTAACAAAGTCTTACAAAGGGCTCTAAAGTTTCGCCTGAAGAAGAGCTACCCGACAAATATTTACGATTTGTCGCGAGGCTCGGCTATTGCTGTAAAACGGCCGTACAGTGATGAAGTCCGGCGAGCTCAAGCCCAGAGTGTTGCGACGCCCGGCCCGACTATATTCGACAAGATTATATCCAAAGGTGAGTATGTTCAGCTATTTGTAAGTAAATTACGAACAAAGCGCTTTTCTTCCTCATTGAAATCAAATTGTTGTAGTTCTAACGATTATAACCCTAAAACCGTTTTAGCTACAGTGAATCTGCTTCCGGGTAGGTTTAGTATCAGCCTATAAACTGTCCCACTGCACAGCAAAGACCTCCATCATAGAAATCAAGTTATCGCTACTATGATGAGATTAGGCTTAATCACCACGCTTGCCAAATGCGGATTAGTGATCCCGGGTAGGTTAGCTCTAACTTAAATAAAAAAACAATTCACAACACATACATTGATTCGACTCCGAGAAAGGTAGCTCAAGCACCTGTGTTACGGATATCAGAACCAACAGTGGAATTATCATTGATCGGATTTAAGTGTGCAATTTTTGACGAAATCTAACATGAACGTGCCAACAGCGCTAACAAATGGATGAAAATTTCGATAAGAGTTGCTAAATACTAAATGTAATGTTTCACTTACAATAAATGTAGGAGTAGAATGTTGATGAACACAGCCTAATGAAATATTGTTTATAATTATTGAGTGAATGCAGCGAATGATTAAGAACAAACTGAAGATTAATGAAGGAGACGATAGAATGTATGAATGAAAGTAAGAGTGATCGAGAAAGGTGAGGTGTGTGTGACTGTAGGTGTGAAAGAGGTAGAAAGAGACGCCGATTTTCATATTTCTAGCAAGACACTTGTTCTCTCTTCTGTAATGGTGCTTAGACGATAAGTTTGGTTTTTTCTCTTAAGGGAAATAAATATTTATTCATGCAATTCGGCCTTATCATTCCATGTCCCACATAAATATATGTATTATGTTTTTAATTTCTGATAAGAGAAATTGTATTTTATACGTGTGGAACATTTCCGATATCTCGCAATCCCCCGGGCGTATCCATAATGTGTTTGAGGTCATTGACATATAATTGCACTACCTATTCCGACCACTGAGAATTACACATATATACATTAAATACTTATCTTTTGTAAATACATACTTACTATACATATAAAACACCCAGACCAATACAAACAGAAACATAGCACAGTTTTGCTTCTCCAAGGTTTCTGTCAGGCTATGGTATCACTATGGTCGAGCTGGCCCATTTATGCCGAAGCGTGGCTGTCCCACTGTCATGTAGTTTTACCTCATATAAGCAAGCCTAGTACATTTACATATTTAATTCAATTCAATAACCTTTTTATTCAGAAAAGATTATTATTTTTTTTGCACATACTGGGTGTAAAAAGACCCTTAACAAAGCCGGCTCCTACGCACCCAGACCATTAAAGCAAGTCTTAGAGCAAAAAATTATTGATGGGAAACGAAGTTGATTTTTTGGTGTCAATTTTAATCCTGTAAATGGACATAGCAATGAACAGCGTACACCTGACCGCGCCGCACGCGCGCCCGTGTACCCCCACCCCGCTCTTAAACATTACATTGCGGGCAGTACGTTTTGAAGCCATTTTTCCCTAGAAAATTAAAAAATAAAAAAAATTAGGTAATAATGTTGAAAATTTGTTTACATCAAAATCTTGAGATTTTTACTTCGACTTTGACCTTCAATAACTTGGAAGTATGGAATCCCCAGGTATGGTCTAGAAGGAAAAAATGGTCCTGATGATGTGCTGAACACGTAGGTTTCGGCTTCGTTAAGGGTCTTTTTACACCCTGTATATTCATTAGTATAGTAGTATATTAATTTGATTAATTTGGTATTTTCATTACTACTGTTAATTTTTTAGCACATTTACATAGGTAAACATTAAATTAAACAAAAAATATATTTTACAGAAATTAAAGCGGATATAATTTACGAAGATGACTTCTGCCTTGCGTTCAACGATATTACTCCGCAGGCCCCTGTGCACTTCCTGGTGATACCGAAGAGAAGGATACCGAGGCTGCAGGATGCTGTCGATGGAGATAAGGAGGTATGGTGTACTCTCCTAAGTATTTATACAAGTTATATGTCTTAAATTATTATTTATTAAACAAACAACATTTATATTGAAGTTCATCCATGAAGAAATCTATGGTATAACGTCAGATTGTAACTTATCAGAATAGAAATATAACAGTTTACATTAAGAATATAAAAAAATAAGGTACCTATTTACAGTATCCTAAAAATAAAATAAGAACATTATTAGGCCGTGTGGTCCCCGGCAGAGGAGAATAGGCCACCCTCACTCTTACCGAGGTGTCGTAAAAGGCGACTAAGGTAAAGCTGCTGGCATGATCATCAGCACCCAGAGAAGGAAAACTTTGCATTTATATCTAAACCCTCGCCAACCCGTCTGCCAAGCGTGGTGAGTATGGCAATTACCCCTCATGTGACTGAGGGAGGCCCGTGCCCCCAGCAGTGGGGACTTAAATGGGCTGATGTTGATTATTAAACAGAGATGATGGATGCGATGAAAAATATTTACAATAGTGTGTAGTCTTCCCTGCTTCTCATCGTGACCAGAATGCTGGCGGCGTTACCTCTTTGAATGGCCAGTCCTATGTGTTGGCTGAGGTAGACGGCTGATGTCAGATTTATATAGAATGACAGCGCTATACCATAGGTTTATCATCGGAATAAGGTTGGTAGAATCAACCCTAAAATATTTAGTAATTCGATTCAGTTTGATACACCAACTGCATAAATATCTTGGAATTTTTCTCATGTAATACAATCCTCTTTCAACCGATTATGGCTACGGTGACCAATCTTAACGATTAGACGCGTACGCAGGATATATTATAGTGCACAAGTGTGTGCGCAAACGCAAGTGCACTCTCTATTCCCTTACCCTCATATTCCGATAGGTCACTAGTGTGACACGACCGGCGAGGGATTGGGCAGGACCATCATCTTAACGTGCTTTCCGAGGTACTCATGTAATATGTGACAGATGAGCAGAGGCATGACCTGATTGTAAGCGGCTGTCCATGGACACATCATCAGCGAAGTCAATGCCAAACTTTAGACCCCCTTACCTCCTGGATTGGGCACCGTAGTGCCCTCTCTCAAGCGGCGAAACACAGCGCAGGCACCGAAGCCCGGTTCTCTGTGTTCTCTGTTCAATGATAGTCGGTCCACCTTGTGCGCCACGGCTGCGACATCCTGTACGTGGCCTCCACTCGAGAACCTTTCCGCCCAACGGCCGTATGTTCTCCTCGCTATGTGACCGAAGAGTATAATCTGCCATTATGGTTAGCGTTTGTGGACTATGACAAAGCCTTCGACTCTGTCGAGACCTGGGCCGTGGTACAGTCTCTCCAAAGGTGCCGATTAGACTACCGATATGGACAAGTGTTGCAGTCATTGTACGGAAACGCTACAATGTCAATCCGTCTTCAGGACCACTAATCAAATCCCATTCCTCTCCAGCGAGGTGTGAGACAGGGTGACGTTATATCGCCGAAACTGTTCACCACTCTGTTGGAGGACGTGTTTTAAACTTCTGGACTGGGATGGACTTGGCATCAATATAAATGGCGAGTACATGACGCACCTTCGGTTCGCTGATGATATCGTAGTCATGGCTGAGACCTTGGAAGACTTAGGCACAATGCTTGACGACCTCAGTAGAGTCTCCCAACAAGTGGGTCCGAAAATGAACATGGATAAGACGAAAATCGTGTCGAATTCCCATGTCATACCCACTCTTGTAAAGGTTGGAAGCTATACACTGGAATGTTGTGGATGAGTACATCCAGCTCGGATAAAAAGTCCAGCTTGGTAAATCCGTGGCCTCCACTCGAGGAACTTTGGGCCGTCTGTTCTCCTCTCGTCGTCTCTTTATTTGGTGTGTGGTAAATAAATGGTGTAAATGGTTTCATTAGCGGTCTAATTACGTGGTATCAGTGAGTAACGCTCGCGGCATGCGCGCGCGCTGATAGCAGCGATAACGTGACGCCCATTCATACCAAACAGTGATAATTACTTTCTTTGCATCTACACTCTTGAGCTTTAGCCCTGACAAAATCGCCGAAATTATTGACGCAAAGTAGCCTAAATTCGCCGAATACATTTGTAACATTTGTAGGTATGAACATGTTGTTAGTATTGGTCTGGGTTTGTATATAATTCCGCTGTTGGATCTGATATCGAAAACAGGTGCTTGAGCTACCTATGTGATGTGTGAAATATTTATTTATTTAATCCTATTTACTCAACAGTCGCCCAAAATCGCCTTCAAAGGAGATTTTAGGGTTATTTCAATTCGGATGAAGAGACCAGCACATATCTGTTACCTACAAACTGTCAAAAGTTATTAAAGTTTTATTTCGTTAATCGTTCGATAAGAATCGCGTGTAAATTAAATTCTTACGTTGTCTTGCTTTATTACGCGTTATCTCTTCATAAATACACATTTACGCTATCGGGATATTTCTACAGTTTTTTCATAAGACCTGGCAAAAACATATCTTTTAAAAGATCGGAAACATTTGCATCTGGATCAGTGCAAAGATGCGGAACAGTGAAAAAACGCTTCATTTGAATAATTTGGAACATCAACTCTCAGATAGATAGATAAACTTTATGCACAAAAAATTTACAGATCGTAGCCTAAGTGATTCTACTAAAAACAATGTAGGCGGTCTTATCGCTAATAGCGATCTCTTCCAGACAACCTCAGGGTAGAGGAAAAGTATAGCGAATTAAGAAAAGGGGTAAGGCAGTGCAAGTCAGAAAAAGAGAAAAAAAAAAGACATTGTATAAATACGAGTATGGTATATACCCTACTTATATTAAATAAATATATACTAGCATATAGATAGATCCGTGATTAATTGATTTTGCTACGAATGAATAATCTATCCCCTCCTGCTGCGCCATGTACTATACCTATTTCTTTTGCCCGCGTAATTACATAGAAAGAACTTTCACCCGGCACAGCCCACAGCGTAAATATTCGCGCTTTGAATTCGATAATCCGCTCATTCCAACTTTCGGCTGACTCGGATCATTCGGATAATTCGGACCATTCCGCTCATTCGGGTCTTTGGCTCATTTGAATCACTCAGCTCATTCGGATCATTTGGCCGTGTGGTCCCCGGCAGAGTAGAATAGCCACCCTCACTCTACCGAGTGTGTCGTAAAGGCGACTAAGGTAAAGCTGCTGGCATGATCATCAGCACCCAGAGAAGGAAACTGTGCATTTATATCAAAACCTCGCCAACCCGTCTGCCAAGCGTGGTGAGTAGGCAATTACCCCTCATGTGACTGAGGGAGGCCCGTGCCCCAGCAGTGGGGACTTAAATGGGCTGATGATGATTATTAAACAGAGATGATGGATGCGATGAAAAATATTTACAATAGCGTGTAGTCTTCCCTGCTACTCATCGTGACCAGAATGCTGGCGGCGTTACCTCTTTGAATGGCCAGTCCTATGTGTTGGCTGAGGTAGACGGCTGATGTCAGATTTGTATAGAATGACAGCGCTATACTGGTTTATCATCGGAATAAGGTTGGTAGAATCAACCCTAAAATATTTAGTAGGTAATTCGATTCAGTTTGATACACCAACTGCATAAATATATTGGATTTTTTTTCATGTCCTCATCCTCTTTCAACCGATTATGGCTACGGTGGCCAATCTTAACGATTAGACGCGTACGCAGGATATATTATAGTGCACAAGTGTGTGCGCAAACGCAAGTGCTCTCTCTATTCCCTTACCCTCATATTCCGATGGGTCACTAACGTGACACGACCGGCGAGGGATCGGGTAGGACCATCGTCTTTAAGTGCTTTCCGAGGTACTCATGTAATATGTGACAGATGAGCAGAGGCATGACCTGATTGTAAGCGGCTGTCCATGGACACATCATCAGCGAAGTCAATGCCAAACTTTAGACCCCCTTACCTCCTGGATTGGGCACCGTAGTGCCCTCTCTCAAGCGGCGAAACACAGCGCAGGCACCGAAGCCCGGTTCTCTGTGATTCTCTGTTCAATGATAGTCGGTCCACCTTGTGCGCCACGGCTGCGACATCCTGTACGTGGCCTCCACTCGAGGACCTTTCCGCCCCAACGGCCGTATGTTCTCCTCGCTATGTGACCGAAGAGTATAATCTGCCATTATGGTTAGCGTTTGTGGACTATGACAAAGCCTTCGACTCTGTCGAGACCTGGGCCGTGGTACAGTCTCTCCAAAGGTGCCGATTAGACTACCGATATGGACAAGTGTTGCAGTCATTGTACGGAAACGCTACAATGTCAATCCGTCTTCAGGACCACTAATCAAAACCCATTCCTCTCCAGCGAGGTGTATCGCCGAAACTGTTCACCACTCTGTTGGAGGACGTGTTTAAACTTCTGGACTGGGATGGACTTGGCATCAATATAAATGGCGAGTACATGACGCACCTTCGGTTCGCTGATGATATCGTAGTCATGGCTGAGACCTTGGAAGACTTAGGCACAATGCTTGACGACCTCAGTAGAGTCTCCCAACAAGTGGGTCCGAAAATGAACATGGATAAGACGAAAATCGTGTCGAATTCCCATGTCATACCCACTCTTGTAAAGGTTGGAAGCTATACACTGGATGTTGTGGATGAGTACATCCAGCTCGGATAAAAAGTCCAGCTTGGTAAATCCGTGGCCTCCACTCGAGGAACTTTGGGCCGTCTGTTCTCCTCTCGCCGTCTCTTTATTTGGTGTGTGGTAAATAAATGGTGTAAATGGTTTCATTAGCGGTCTATAATTACGTGGTATCAGTGAGTAACGCTCGCGGCATGCGCGCGCGCTGATAGCGGCGATAACGTGACGCCCATTCATACCAAACAGTGATAATTACTTTCTTTGCATCTACACTCGTGAGCTTTAGCCCTGACAAAATCGCCGAAATAATAGGGTATACGACTAAGCTCAAGATTTTACAAAATATAAATATTTTATCAAAATATAGGTCAATATGTGCCAATGGCAAAAATTCTCAATTAAAAATATAACGTCTAGCCGGTTTTATGGTCATTCAAAGATTCATGGGCAAGTCCATTTTAAAAGTATGAAATTATTAAAAAATAATTATACCATTGAAGAACCCATACAATTTGCACCAATTATTATAATAGAACCATTTTGACATAAACGAAACATTTGATATAGCTACCATACAAAATTCAAATGAAATACATACAATACTTAAGTGTGACGTCACATCTAAGAATCCATTTGTATGGAGCGTTTTGGGTTTGCTCAAAATAATGTGATTTTAAAGTTGTGATATCTCAGGTAGTTTAAATGAGAATCAAGTGATTCTTTCAACGATGTTTCTATCATTGAGAGGTCTTTTGATTGCAAAAAAAAAAAATGTCGTATACCGTATTGGCGCAAAGTAGCCTAAATTCGCCGAATACATTTGTAACATTTGTATGTATGAACATGTCTGTTAGTATTGGTCTGGGTTTGTATTATAAGTATGTTACAAAAGAAAAGTATTATATGTATATATTTGTAATTCCGCTGTTGATTCTGATATCCGTAACACAGGTGCTTGAGCTACCTATCTGATGTTTTGAAATATTTATTTATTTAATCCTATTTTACTCAACAGTTGCCCAAAATCGCCTTCAAAGGAGATTTTAGGGTTATTTCAAATCGCGATGAAAGGAGACAGCCACACATCTGGTACCTACAAACTGTCAAAAGTTTATTAAAGTTTTATTTCGTTAATCGTTCGATAAGAATCGCGTGTAAATTAAATTCTTACGTTATCTAGCTTTATACGCCGTTATCTCTTCATAAATACACATTTACGCTATCTGGATATTTCTACTGTTTTCATAAGACCTGGCAAAAACATATCTTTTAAAAGATTGGAACATTTGCATCTGGATCAGTGCAAAGATGCGGAACAGTGAAACGCTTCATTTGAATAATTTGGAACATCAACTCTCAGATAGATAGATACACTTTATTGCACAAAATTTACAGATCTTAGCCTAAGTGATTATACTAAAACAATGTAGGCGGTCTTATCGCTAATAGCGATCTCTTCCAGACAACCTCAGGGTAGAGGAAAAGTATAGCGAATTAAGAAAAGGGGTAAGGCAGTGCAAGTCAGAAAAAGAGAAAAAAAAAGACATTGTATAAATACGAGTATGGTATATATACATACATTATATTAAATAAATATATACTAGCTATATAGATAGATCCGTGATTAATTGATTTTGCTACGAATGAATAATCTATCCCCTCCTGCTGCGCCATGTACTATACCTATTTCTTTTGCCCGCGTAATACATAGAAAGACTTTTTCACCCCGGACAGCCCACAGCGTACTATTTCGCTTTGAATTCGGATAATCCCGCTCATTCCAAACTTTCGGCTGACTTCGGATCATTCGGATAATTCGGACCATTCCGCTCATTCGGGTCATTTGGCTCATTTGAATCACTCAGCTCATTCGGATCATTTGGCCGTGTGGTCCCCGGCAGAGTAGAATAGGCCACCCTCACTCTTACCGAGGTGTCGTAAAAGGCGACTAAGGTAAAGCTGCTGGCATGATCATCAGCACCCAGAGAAGGAAAACTCTGCATTTATATCAAAACCCTCGCCAACCCGTCTGCCAAGCGTGGTGAGTATGGCAATTACCCCTCATGTGATTGAGGGAGGCCCGTGCCCCAGCAGTGGGGACTTAAATGGGCTGATGATGATGATGATGATGATGATTCGGATCATTCAGCTCACTCGGGCTCGAGATCCAATTGAGTCGAATGATACTTTCGGAGCGAACATTAGAAATTCGGAACAGTGTATCATTTGGCTGAGTCGGATCACTGAAACGATACAGTAAAGAGTTACACACGTCTAGTTTTCATACAAAATAGTTAGGTCCCTAGAAATTATAAGAGAAACAAATTTGACAAATAATTCCTATACGCCGTTATCTCCACACACATCTACCGTGGGAGAGCCACGAATCGGCATGAATGGGCTGGCTCGACCAGTGTAATACCACGGCCTCACAGAAAACCGGCGTGAAGCAGCACTGTGCTGTGTGACGCTGTGTGAGTGTGGGTACCAGAGGCCCAATTCCGGGGATTTAATGGTTGGCAACGCACTTGTGACTCCACTAGTGTCGCGGGTGTCCATGGGCGGCGGTAATCGCTTACCATCGGGTGATCCGTCTGCTCGTCTGTCACCTATCACATAAAAACGCTCTTTTCGTAATGGTTTGACTATACCTGTTAAATTTATTTTTTCTTTATTACACGAAGGAAAAAGTACAATTGGCAGACTTAATTCCTTACAGCATTCTCTACCATTCCAGTAGTGTTTTTTTTTATGATATAGGTGGCAGACGAGCAGACGGATCACCTGATAGTAAGCGCTTACCGCCGCCCATGGACGCCTGCAACACCAGTGGTGTCACAAGTGCGCTGCTTACCTTTTAACCCCCCTTCCCCTGGATTGGGCCTCCGGTACCCTCACTCACGCAGCGAAACACAGCGCATGCACTGCTTCACGCCGGTTTTCTGTGAGGGCGTGGTATTACTCCGTTCGAGCTGGCCCATTCATGCCGAAGCGTGGCTCTCCCACTGGTCGTCCCAGTGTATCGTGTTTTTTGCAATAAAAAATATACACCATTACTTTTTTTTTTTTACTGTAGATGGGTAAGCGTTTTTTATCGTTTCCATCCCGAAAACCTCATAATATCGTGAATAAAGTCCATTTAGCATGTTAGATCAACAAAATAAACGAAAAAAAAATGAGCTGTTCCATACATTATTGCTGGGTGGATATTCTATTTTGTATGGAACAACAAATTATGGACTTTATTCACGATACATATTATGAGGTTTTCGGGGTGTAAACGATAAAAAAAATAAAGGGTGTTATTTTTCTTTCTATCTTCATGTTTCCATTCCAGCTCCTAGGCCACCTCATGCTGGTAGCCAGAAGCCTGGGCGCGCAGCGAGCGCCCTCTGGCTGGCGCCTCGTGGTCAATAATGGGCGCGACGGCGCCCAGTCCGTCTTCCACATACACCTGCATGTGCTGGGCGGGAGGCAGATGGGATGGCCGCCGGGGTAAAGGCGTACGAGGAGCGTTTGTTTAACGTCCGCATCCAATGGGATACCTAGGCCGATAGTTGTTAGAACTAAGATCACTCAACATTCAATAATATAATAATTATAATATAATATTCTCACAACATCTCATAGGTTAACCTGATTCCGTACTAAGTAGCTTAGGCACTTGTGTTACAGATATCAGACAACAGAGGAACACAAATATATACTTAAATACATATATTACACCCAGACACCGAACAAACACAAGTGTTCATCGCACGAATGTTTGTCCAGAGTGGGGATCGAACCCACGACCTTTGGCGTAAGAGGCAGGGTCACTACCAATTGCGCCATCCGGTCAGTCAATAGTCAATAGCTTTGCGTATTGGCAGTTAGCCTATTCGAAATGACTGTTCAATGTTATTCAAATTTGTTTCCTCTTTTCTCCGCTGCAGCGCTAGTAATCATCAAAACAAATATGGCGTCAGCAGCGAAAGCAGCTGTGAAATTTGTCTCTTATTTGTGTGCTATATTAAGCAAAATTGAAATGTAAATATGGCAATATAGTCTATTCATGGAAGTGCCAAATAATAGTAGTAGTAGGACGACCCGATTGGAACAGTGGTAGTGAACGCTGCCTCTGATACAAGGGTTGCGAGGGCGGGTTCGATCCCCGCACAGTACAAACATTTGTGTGCATGAACATGTTTGTTTGTATTGGTCTGGGTGTTATCTATGTATTATAAGTATGTATTTACAAAAGAAAAGTATTATATGTATATATTTGTAATCCCGCTGTTGATTCTGATATCTGTAACACAGGTGCTTGAGCTACCTATCTCGGAGTCAGATCAATGTATGTGATGTTGTGAAATATTTATTTATTTATTATTATTAATAGTACTTCGTCTGCAAGTTTTTACAAAAAGTTAGGGTTGAGTGATTTTAGTTCATACAACTATCGGCCTAGGCATCTAATTGGATGACGATGGCGACAAACGTTAAGCCATCTGGTTAAACAATGCGGTCAACGACATGGCAAGTTGTTCTTCAGCCATTTTGATTGGATGCCGGCGTATAACAAACGCTCTAGGCGTCCGATTGGATGGCTTATTTTACCAGATGGCTGCGGCATAGCTATAGCGTCATGGAAGTACCCACAGGGGGTTTTTGAAAAAATATTATCTGAAAAATGCAAATACGAAAGTCTGGCCATTGTGGTATGCGTTCTCATTATTCTGAGTATTTAGCACGCAGGAAACTGTCCTATGATTTAACTCACTTTTTGATGAGTCATAATCAATGATCGGAGTAGGTAGAGCTATTTGGGTTCATTGACCGCGAACATAGATGTTAATATGGACATGCCCCGGGATTCTGACTTTGATCCCGGGATTAGAACAAATATTTTTTTTTATTTTAGTGTTAAATATTTAACGCATTTTAATCATAAAAGGGCTTATCCATAAACGTTCGATACAACCATGTTTACTTACAGTTTGTTCTTTTCTATCTAACGTACGTATTTTGAATTTCTAAAGAAGAAATATAACTTTTTTAATTAACATGGCGTTTAGGAATAAGTTCGTAAGGCTGATTTTAATGCTCGTAAACGAAAATAACTGTAAATACTATAAAGTGTATCTTTAATTCCGGGATTCCCGGGATTCCAGGCATGTCCACTTTGTTTGAAAAAAAAAGTAAGTACCAAAAATAGCTCTACTTACTCCGATCATTGGTCATAATAATCATAATGAATTATATAAAAAATACAGTGTTGGCTCAAAAATATACTAGAATGAAATCTTTTTCTGTGAAAAAGATACATCATGAATAAGTATTATGTTTCTAGATCTAAATTACTACAACTTTTATGAATGGACAATACGACAAAAAATCATTTTCCGTAATAAAAATCACTATTTATGGATTAGACTCGTAGAAATTTAAGAAAAATAATTTCTTAACAGATTATACAGATAATAATTTTTAAACAGATAATTATTAAACAGATAAGAATTTTTGAACAGATATTTATGATGAAAAAAAATTAAAAGTCCTGCTGTGACGTCGTCACTCGGCATGACAAATTAATAACGCTTTTGCTCACGTTGATTTTAAAAAAAAGGTAATCCAAAAAACCAATCGTCAAGCAATGACATGACCGGTCGCTTTAACTTTTTTATTGTACATATAGCACCGATATCATAATACTGACTTGACTTGACTGACCGGATGGCGCAATTGGTAGTGACCCTGCCTCTTACGCCAAAGGTCGTGGGTTCGATCCCCACCCTGGACAAACATTCGTGCGATGAACACTTGTGTTTGTTCGGTGTCTGGGTGTAATATATGTATTTAAGTATATATTTGTGTTCCTCTGTTGTCTGATATCTGTAACACAAGTGCTTACGCTACTTAGTACGGAATCAGGTCAACGTATGAGACGTTGTGAGAATTATTATTATTATAATACGTTGAGCCTCAGGACTACGCCACTTCCGGCATGTTAATTAATATTTAAAAAATATTTCAATAAAAAGACACATTTAACGAAAATTAAAATATAGGTATTTTTTTTTCTTTTTGTATTCGAAAAAGCGTATAACAATGCTAACACTTTTTTTGTCGTATTGTCCATTAATATTTCAAAATATTGAACTATCAAGATTATGCATCTTCATAATTTTGTATTAGTTTAAGAAATACAAAAGACGTTTAGTTGTATTTAGGAAGCTCAAAACGTTGCTAAAGATTTTAATTTTGTGTCATAATATACGCCATTGGTAGTTTAATAATTTACACTCGCGAGCAACCAAATCGACTCAGAACCTAATTTTCATACAAACATAGTAACTTCAGAGGCCTATAAATATGAAAGTATATGTGGTTTAGTGTTAATGTTAATCGATGTCAAAAATGTTCTTCCTTTAGTAACATGTAAATTTTTGTTAAAATTAGGATTGAGCAAGCTGTTTGTCTTCCTCCATGCAATGATTATGGGATGTGAAAATTAACCACAATTTTCTATTTTTTCAGAAATCGCCACGTATCTGTAATCTGTTAAAATAATTAATTGAAATTTAAACACTTTTGAAATCGATTTACATTCATATTGTCACTAAATCACAGATACTTTGATATTTATAATCCTCTCAAATTAGTATGTTTTTTAAATTTTTTCAGAAATCGCCACGTAACTGTAATCTGTTAAAATAATTAATTGAAATTTAAACACTTTTGAAATCGATTTACATTCAAATTGTCACTAAATCACAGATACTTTGATATTTATAATCCTCTGAAATTAGTATGTTTGTATGAAAATTGGGTCCTGAGTCGATTTGTTTGCTCGCAACTGTAGATGATTTAGTTAAATAGTTGGTAGTGCAATAAATTTGGCCAAAATAGTTATAAGGTATTTTTATGTCTCAAATTCTACAATCTATCAATTGAATTATTCATTGCAAGTTATGCTCGAATCAAATGCTTCTCAACTTTGGCAGCGGCTCAAACAGCTTTTTGTCTCTTTCTGTCTTAGGTTCGAATCTCGGGTCGATCCACAGCTTATACTTGACTTTTTTCTGTTAAGAATTTATTAGTATCGCCGGTAAAACTTTAGAATCCTATAGATTGTACGAAACTTTTTAATGTTTTTTCAGTAAGCTGAAATAATTGTCCCCCAGTGTAAACACTGTGTTTTTTTTAATACTCAAGAAACTTCTCGACTGGGGAGATATTAATGATAACAATATTTTTTCCCCAAGGAACATGGTGTAACAGAAAATAATATCTTTATGTTTATACTAATAAAACTCTATGGAATGAAACTTGGTTAAAATGTCTATTGAAATAAAGTGACAGCTGTCATTCTAACCAAGCTATATTTTACGAAGTAACATCTATATGTAATAACTATTTATTCTCGATTAATGAGGGTTTTCGCGTGTGAAAAATCCACTATTGGCACTCCTATAGTGGCAGGTCCATATACAATATGATTGGTTATTTTTAAACGCGATCTGTCAAAATGTCAATTTGACAAACTCCAAATTTTTCACACGCGAAAACCTCCATCCTATTGGTTGAATCGGGTCTCAGAAAGAGATAGCATGATGTTTAAGCATCTCCCAAAATTGAGGAGCGTTTGAGTTGCGGTTGTAATGCCACAGTTTGTAGCGATCGGCTGGCTTGATCCGTGAGTTTATAAACCGACTATTGTATTTATAATATACTAGTGCCCCCCTTACTTCGTGTCGGGGCTTTAGTTCCACTTCATACCAACAGATGGCGCTAGGTGTCGATTACATCGCGCTAGCGTTTCGTGTTTTCGGATAACCTATAAGCTGTCTGTAGGATCTACCTCTTTTTTTTTAACTCTTTATAAATAGTATAGTTTATTTCTGTTGAATGTGCTATGGTATGAGAAATATGAGGTCTGAGAAAATTATGCGTTATTATCTATGGAGTTAGCTTTATAATCGAAATATTCTTGAAATTTTTATTTAATATCTAAACAGTTAAAAATAATACACCGTTTTTAGGGTTCCGTAGCCAAATGGCAAAAAAACGGAACCCGAACCCTTATAGATTCGTCATGTCTGTCCGTCTCTGTCCGTCCGTCCGTATGTCACCCACTTTTCTCCGAAACTATAAGAACTATTGAAACTTGGTAAATAAATGTATTTTGTTAACCGCATTACGACTTTTACACAAACATTGGAATATGAAAAAAATGGGGGGTCTCCATACTTGAAACCGAACTCAAAAAAATTTTTTTCATCAAACCTATACGTGTGGGGTATCTATGGATAGGTCTTTAAAAATGATGTTGAGGTTTTTAACATCATTTTTTTCTAAACACAATACTTTGCGCAAGAGACGCTCCCAAAGTGGTAAATTGTGCCCCCCCCCCCCCCCCCCCCTGAACTTCTCTAATAAATGAATTATAAAACTTAATAAAATATATGATGTACATAATCATGAAAACTAACAACGAAAATTGGTTTGCACTAGATCAAGTAAGTCGTTTTTTTAATACGTTATAAACCGTAAACCGCAATTTACTTTCCATATATCTTACTTGCTGCTACGGAACCCTTCATGGGCGAGTCCAACTCGCACTTGGCCGGTTTTTTAACGGTCTTACCCCCTCATCGAGTGTATTATACTGATGATAACAAACATTTTCCCCCAAAGATCGTGGGTACAATCTCAAAAAAAAATTGCCTTCCCATACAATTTGCACCAATTAGCTGCTTACTTTTGTATGGGAAGGTGATTTTTTTTTCTGAGATAAGACCCTATGTTAATTGGGGGACAATTTTTATTTTCATCAGTATAATGTCCTTGATAAGGTATTAAGACGGTTAAAAAAGCACGGTGTATATATATTTTCGACTGACCGGATGGCGCAATTGGTAGTGACCCTGCCTCTTACGCCAAAGGTCGTGGGTTCGATCCCCACCCTGGACAAACATTCGTGCGATGAACACTTGTGTTTGTTCGGTGTCTGGGTGTAATATATGTATTTAAGTATATATTTGTGTTCCTCTGTTGTCTGATATCTGTAACACAAGTGCTTAAGTACTTAGTATGGAATCAGGTGAACGTATGAGATGTTTTGAGAAAGAAAGAAAGATAAATTTAAGATGACTAAACTAACGCCCCCCGCTTTTTTTTTAAAAAGTACAACGTTGAATTCATAAATTTAAGTATTAAGAAGCAAGTGAAAATTACAAGTAATTTGCTGGAATTAAAAATAAATTATATTATGAAAGGTAAAGGGGGGTTTAAAAGTTGGCAGCGCACTTGTGACTCCTCTGGTGTCGCAGGTGTCCATGGGCGACGGCAATTGCTTACCATCAGGTGATCCGTCTGCTCGTCTGCCACCTAAAAAAAATGTATAGTCTGTTAAAGAATCTTTAATCACAAGAAATTTAAATTATTTTAGGTATGTAGTTGTATAAATTCTCGATTGATTAGTACCTAATCTACCTCATATTTTGATTATACATAGTATATATCTGTGCGTCCTGTGAAAAGTGATACAAGTCGACTAATATTGAATTAAATTTTCTTCTTGCTACTTCATCACAAAAAATCCTCTATTATTCTATCTGAACAGACGGAAAATAGAGAACTTTTTTCGCATGTCTGATCAGACAGAAAAATATAGGATTTTTTTGTGATGAAGTAGCAGTAGAAAATCAAATTCGATATTAGTCAATATTTTGAAAACATGGCGGATATCACCTGAAAACCATACAAGAAAACTATGTTTTAGTGATATATGTCGTATGAAAATAAATATCACGAACCCGAGAATTGGGCTCCAGTGCATTCACACTTTGAAATAGTGATATAAAATGTTACAAAATCCAAAAGTCTATAAGTTAAAAATTTTAGTTTTTATACGGAGTATTTTTATTTCTGTGATCGGTATTTTTTAGAATCTCAAAAAGATTAAATTTCAGGCAGCAAAATAATAATATTATATTATATTATTCGGACTTTTATTTATGGTTATAATCGAGTTTTATTATGTTTTATGTGTATCTCAACTTAAGGCGATGCGATACTAGCGCCGCCTATTGATTTATATTGATTGTAGCGAATAAGGGATTTTTTTAAAAATTGAGCAATGAATGAAGACGTTAAGAATAGTATTAAAACATTTTTGAGACACACTTATGTAATTATTTCTTCCTGTAAGTAATTACTTGTAGGAAGAAATTATTATATAGGTTGGTCGCAACAAATATAAATAATTTCCTTAAAGTATTTGTAGCTCACTTTGATAAAAATGTCTCCTATTCGCTACAATCAATACAAATCAATTGGCGGCGCTAGTATCGGCGGTATCGCATCAGACACACTGTTGTATCATGCGACAGTGTTACAGTAGCTTTATCACGAATTCAAGTCTAGTCATATTTTGTCATCGGACGAACTGTGGTATTAATTATTTTAATACAAAATAATTACATGTTATACTAGAAGATAATTTTAATGTAATATTTTTATTATTTCTTTCATTTTGTTAGTCTGGCCAAATTCAAGAACGCATTCTGATCTTCACTCTTGTCAGTTGGTATTAAATATTATGTCAAACTTTTAAGTTAAGGTGACAGGTAGGGCACACTAGCGACGCCTATCGATTTTTAATTTTTAGCTACTAAACCGGATTTATTTTAAACAATTTCGGGGTTACCTCGGCAAACACTTATACTATTTATTAAATAAACATGCAAAAAGGTTGGGTCCAACGCGTACGCGAAAAATTGATTCACGCCAAAAGCGGCCACTTTTGGCGTGAGTAAATTTTTCGCGTACAAAAACGGACCCAACCTTTTTGCATGGTTATTTAATAAATAGTAAAAGTGTTTCCCGAGAGGTTGTAATCTTGAAATTGTTTAAAATAGATCCGGTTTAGTAGCTAAAAATTAAAATCGTTTGGCGTCGCTAGTGTGCCCTACCCGTCACCTTAAGTGTGACATAGGGGTGTTCGCCGTGGGCAATACTGTAGCAGACATACACCAAAAAAAAGTTTGACATTATTTTGTAGGAATTGTCATACTGACAGATGCCAGGAATGCATTGCCAAAGTAAACATTATTTCATTTATATGTATTTACTTTATGTTACTACTTATCATTACGGTTTTTCTTAACAATATTATATTATGTCTGTTTTGCATACTTTGTACCTTATAAAACTTAAAAATAGCATTTTAAATCCAAATGCCAGCATAAAACATAAATACTTACCTATACATCCTAAGTGACAGAAAAGTTCATATGAATTTACAAAAATAAAAAAAATAATTCAGTCATATTTGTTCAATTTAAATAAAATGTTAACGGATGCAAACCCTATTTTTATTATGAATATGTTGATTTTAATATTTTTATTTCCTTAGTTATTTCTTTTTTTCAGAAGTAGATGCCTTACCAAAAGCTTTTAGTCAAAAAATATTTTTTTAGTTTTAATCAATTGTCCAGATTAATTTTTTGTGTTATCTTTTATTTCATTCTACATTTTGTAGTTGGTAGGTATAGATGGTTGTGGGACGGTGGGCGATTTCCCTGCCCTTGGCTTTTGCTAGGCTATTTCCACTTGGCCTCCAAATGGCCTTAGAATTTGTATGGCCTTGGACTCCATGGATTTCCTTTGCTGGGCCTTGGACTCCAATTGGCCTTCACTTTTATTTGGCCTTGGCTAAGGGCAGCGGAGGGTGCCCCCCCGCTGTTAGAGTTTAGAATTTAAAGTGCCTTTTAAATTCTGGAACCAAAGTTTTTATTATTAAATGGTTTTATTATTACGTGGTGTTTTATTTCTTTGAAAATAGTTTGTTGCCTTTTCACTATGAGTCGCATCGCATCTAATGAGAAGTTTTCCAGTAGGTATTTATTAACTTTGAAGCTTCTCGCTTGATGGTGTAAGCAGTCTTTATATATATTTCAGGTGTTGGATGATATATCCTGTGCTCCCTAATTTATGGGAAAATTTCCCAGTGCTAGGTTTTTCACGTTTTCTTAATATTTCATAGTAACCATATGGTTGGTTACATGGAAAATAACACTTAATACCAACCTCAAGTAGACCTAAAATAAGTTGTAAAAAATGTCTGCCAACGTTTGGAGATGTTTTTGATTGCTGCTCGTTTGAAACTGGGCAGTTTGTCATTAAATATTCCTATCGAATTATTATTTTAGAAGGTCTTCATTGTTGATTATTCAAAATAAAAATATTTTTGAATAAAACCTCTTTCATTCGTTCATGGGTAAATGAAAATTAACTATGGCCATACTTTAAATGCCACGTCTAATCGCTGTAATTTTTAACCAGATACGGGTAGCGCCATCTGTTATCGCTTTAGAGAAACCGACTGACTAATGTCATTGGAAAACTCCTCATTGCACATGTGTTTTTGTACAAACTCATTTAACGCGTTTCTTTTTACGTGATATGACTCGTATTTTTTTTATTGGATAGGTGGCAGACAAGCAGACGGATCACCTGATGGTAAGCAATTGCCGACTCCCCCATGGGCGTCCATACACCCGCTGCCAATCCTTCAACCCCCCTTGCCCCCGGATTGGGCCATCGTACCCTCACGCAGCGAAAGATTGCACAGTGCTGCTTCACGCTGTTTTCTGAGGCCGTGGTATCACTCCGGTCGAGCCGGTTCATTATTTATGTAAGAGAGAAAGAAAATACATTTATTGACCATCGCAACATGGAAAAAGTAGGTAAATATGTACAATAGGCTTAACACGACACGATACAGATACAAAGAGAAGAGGCGATACAAGAAGAGGTGGTGTGGTTGTGTGTGGTCAATCAGGTCCCGATCTCAGCATTTGCTGCTACGGCATTATCTGCGGTGCTGCAGCAGCGCTGGTATTCTAGTGGGGATTATGTATTGTTTTTTTTTTACACTATAGCGGACAAATGTTCGTCTTTTCAACAAGGCTATGTAATTTTTTTGCGTTGTGGCGTCTCAGCTGTCGCTTTGGAGCCCGGGTAAGCTTGGACCATGATTTATTTATTATCATAGCACACAAAACAGATTAAAATCAATGAGACTTATTTTAGTAGCATGAAAATGTACATAACGAGATTATAGTCCAAAATGATGTATGCCTAAAAGCTCAAGAGTTAATTAACACAACAATAAACCAATGAAGTATTAAATTAAATTATAAATTAAATGTCAAATCATAAATTAAATTAATTACAAGTCAAAATTGAAATATAATTACAAGTCAAATTAACAATTACAAATTAGGTATTAGATAACAATGAATTATTATACAATTGTCGCCGGAACTGTTGCAGTCTTAAATAGAATATATCCATATCTCTGTCAAACTTTAAAATTTCATAGTATTCATTTTGTTGTATTCATGATCCAGGATTCGGGAAGTCTAACAATGAAGCGACTGCCGTCTGACCTTCGCAACCCTTAGACAGGAGAACCAGACCAACTGGATCACGGTTACAATGTTCAGATTCATTATCTCAAATAATGTAGGTATCCACCATTTTGAGAAACTATCCGAGACGTGTAGGTTTCCTTACGATGTTTTCCGCGATCTCACTAGCGCCACCTATGGATTTGTATACATTGTCATGAATATAGGATATTGTTGCAAGAAATGGGCAATGAGATTCTAAAAAAGATTATTTGTGATTTTTCAAGATATATCTGGCACAAATTATCTCTCTACGAGTAGTTTAATTTTTGAAGTGGCCACTTTTAGCAATTCTCAAAAATTTGGTTACTTCTATTTTGTGTCAGATATATCTTGAAAAATCACCAATACTTTTTTTTAGAATGTCATTGCCCATGTTTTACAACAATATCCTTTAATCGTCGCAATTAATACAAATCGATAGGCGGCGCTGGTGAGATCGCAGTATCGCTTTAGGCCGAGCTAATCGTAGAAATACGCATATAGGTTTGGAAAATTTAGAGGTGCATGCTCGGTTTGAACTACGACCTCCCATATAGAAGACGCGTCTAACCACTGAGCTGCCATCGGTCTGTTCCCTCCAATTTTACTATCGGCAAAAAAGACAGTGGTCTGGGGAGCTATTCGCGTTCTGAACCCAACATAATTGGAGAGACCGAATCTGTGTCAGACTACGTTAACTTGGGCATAAGTAGAGAGCATAGGTGCATAGGACTACCAAATGGGCGTCACGCGGTTGGACGACCTAAGTGTGGAGGGACGAGGTGACAATGGACCTTGGGTTTCAGATTACATTTGTGAGCATAAACATGTCTGTTTGTATTGGTCTGGGTGTTTCTATGTATTATAAGTATATATATGTAAACTGCTTCGGTGGCGCAGTGGTTAGTGGGTTGCACAAAGCGACGGCTGCGCAAGAGGCCCCGGGTTCGATCCCCGCTTCGAGCCGAAAATTTGTCCCTAATTTTTCTGTAAGAAATTCTTATTCGCAGCTCGGAGTCTAGAAGTTGGCAGTTTTGTACCTCCTGTGCCTGTGCCTTGGAAAGCACATTAAGCCGTTGGTCCTGCGTCCGATCCCTCTCCAATGGTGTCACTGTGTCCCATCGGAATATGAGGGCAAGGGAATATACAGTGCACTTATGCACTTGAGCACTATAATATTCTGCGTAAGTGGTTGATAGAGTGAGATTGGTCGTCGAAGTCGGTTGGAGGATATTATTATAATAATAATAATAATAATTCCTTATTTCAGACTATCGTCCATAAAGGTTAGTAACAAATGACTTAGGGACTATAATTAGTATTTATAAAAAATGGTAAAAAATAATAAAACACTAATTTAATAAATATTCAATTATCTAGGCTCAGGGATCACTCTTTGGATGAGACACCTCCAAAGTGGTGAGGTGAACCTGTCTGCAAGTAACTGCAGAATACCGTTGCGACTGCCACGCACTCTGTTTATCAGGGATACCGTTTTTTTGCGTAACACAGCATTGAAACCGTCCGTTTGGTATTCAGCAAACATTCCTGATGCACATTCCTGATTATTGAGACATGCAAAATAAGTAATTAATAAACAATAATAAATAAATAAATATTTCACAACATCACATACATTGATCTGACTCCGAGATAGGTAGCTCAAGCACCTGTGTTACGGATATCAGAATCAACAGTGAGATTACAAATATATAAAGTACATATAATACTTTTCTTTTGTAAATACATACTTATAATACATATCAAAACAATGTTAGTTAAATTAACATTGCTTTTTTTTTTCTAAACCTCACTTTTAACGGTCATATCGTCCGTCATATTTGCGATTGCATATGCATCACTGGGTTACTGGCACCGCGTGACGGCACGTTCCGATAGATATTGTCGCGGTGAAGTAACTTAGCACACTTTATCATTGCCGCTGGCTCACAGGTACTGTCGTTGTACTGAACAAGTAAAGGTTACACTTAAAGCCTACTGCCAAAGTATGTACACGGCAAGCCTGTGGGTCAACCACACTAAACGATACCTTGAAGCCCTTCGAATCCAATTTTTTATATGTTCAGCTGTTGGGACTGCCGCGTTTTTACACAGACAGTTTTAATGCTGTAATTCGAAAAAAAGGTATTCCTGATAAACAGAGTGCGTGGCAGTCCTATAAATCATAAATCTTTATTCGCTACAAACAGGGTGGTTACAAATATAGTAAATGTTACAGAATGTGCAGTCTTTATGCCTATTTAGTCTAATATTAAGACATGCGAATTTTTCATTTTATTTTATTTATTAAATGATTACGTTTGATTAATAGAATGTTTTGTTAGGTACATAGGCGACCTGCCTATTTGGTCTGGCAGACGTTGGCCGTTGGCGAGGTCAAACGGACTGTTGAGTCACCGTAGGCCTCGCCTATAAATCAACAGCGAGGGTCGGAGGGTTTTTAGTGGGTAAACCTCTGGGAGTCCCACACACCCCGTTAGGTCCCCCGACCTGACGGGAAGGTGCCTAATGCATTTTCCCTTCGATATCAAATAAAGGTACATAGTAATACCAAAAAATATTATTTAAATTAAGAAAGAAGTTGCCTACCCGGCTACTCGACATTTCAGGTGACAGTAATGCTGATGCTAACAGATGTTTCATCTCATCCATCATCTCTTGTAAATAGTATTCCTCTTTTTGTTTATTTTTAGCATTCTGTAAATAAATATTTTATTTAGTGTTAAAAATATAATAATTTAGAAGTTACATAATATATTAATATAAATCGAGAAAGTATCTATACCTACCTACACTATGGAATATCATGCATCTATTATAGGTAATTAGGGTTTATTTTCTGTACATGTTTTCAGTTAGAAATACATTTTTCCAGTAACCAACTACGTAAACAACTTTTAAATTTATTTGTAGGGCGCGTTTTCCCAACAAGTGGGTCTGAAAATGAACATGGACAAGACGAAAATTATGTCGAATTCCCATGTCGTACCTACCCACTCTTGAAAGGTTGGAAGCTCTACACAGGAAGTTGTAGACGAGTACATCTACCTCGGACAAAAAATCCAGCTTGGTCTTTTTTTAGGGTTCCGTACCTCAAAAGGAAAAAACGGAACCCTTATAGGATCACTTTGTTGTCCGTCCGTCCGTCTGTCAAGACCCTTTTTCTCAGGAACGCGTGGAGGTATGAAGCTGAAATTTATATCAATTACTCAAGTCTACTGTCCCTTGAAGCTGTGAAAAAATCAAACTTTTAAGCCAACGCAATCAAAAGATACAGCCGTTTATGCCGCAAATTTTCGACACTTGCAAGGGAATCAAAACCTACAGGGTGCTTCCCGTGAACTCAGAATCTTGAAATTTGGTACGAAGCAACGTCTTATAGCATAGATAAAGGAAAAATTACGAAAACCATAAATTTTTAGTTACATCACATAATATATATTTTTTTAATAATTTTAAACTTACTACCCATTTTCTCATAAACGCGTAGAGGTATTAAATTGAAATTCATACCAAATACTCAGGTCTATAATACCTTTAAGCTGTAACAAAATCAAACTTCTATGTCAACGCAATCAAAAGAAACAGCAATTTAAGCTGCATATTTTGAAACTCGCAAGTACTCGCAAGGGAATCAAAACCTAAAGGGTACTTCCAGTCGACCTAGAATCTTGAAATTTGGCATGAAGCAACGTTTTATAGCACACATAAAGGAAAAATTCCGAAAACCTTAAATTTTTAGTTACATTACAAAATATATATTTTTTAATAAATATAAACTTATTACTTTTTTCCTCATGAATGCGTAGAGCTATCAAGTTGAAATTCATATCAAATACTTAGAGCTAATTGCCTTTAACCCGTGAAAAAAAAATCTAAGTCAACGCTAAAACGCAAAACGCAAAAGTACAACCATTGATACCGCATAATTTGAAACTCGCAACTACACGCAAGGGAATTAAAACCTAAAGACCACTTCCCGTTGACATAGAATCTCGAAATTTTGTAAGAAGCAATAGCTTACAGCACAGGTAACAGAAAAATTCCGAAAAGCTTAAAATTTTAAGTAGTTATACCACCAAAAAAATTGTGATTGTAAACATAATTGTAGTTACAGCAATGACCGCGAGTTATTATACTAAGTATGGGGAGGGCAACCTTTAAAGAAGACGAAATAGCCTTCTTCTTTATATTTTGACGTTCTTTTATCGAAATGATATGTGTTAATATGAAATAAAGGATTACTTAAACGATAAAGAGATCTTTGTCTTAAATTTATGCTCCTCCATCTTTCCCCATTGTAATGTTATGAATTTCATTTTGCAATAAAAATACCATAGTTATGACTCGATTGTCGTAATGAACCAACTTTGTAAACCTTGCAGGTTTGTACGGAACCCTCGGTGCGCGAGTCCGACTCGCACTTGGCCGGTTTTTATTTTATGTAATAGGTAGGCAGACGAAAAGACGGATCACCTGTTGGTAAGCAATTGCCGCCGCCCAGGGTAAGTCCAACTTCCAGAAAGAGATCGATCCACGAATCCAACTCGGCTGGGCAGCGTTCGGGAAGCTACACAGCATATTTTCGGCCCATCTACCGCAGTGTCTCAAGACGAAAGTCTTCAATGCGTGTGTGTTGCCAGTGATGACATACGGAACCGAAACGTGGCCGCTTACAATGTGCCGATTAAGGAGGCTCAAAGTCACCCAGAGAGCAATGGAAAGGGCTATGCTCGGAGTCTCCCTTCGTGATCGTCACAGAAGGAGAACTAAGGTCACAAACATATCCCAAAGGATTGCATGCCTCAAGTGGCAATGGGCAGGGCACATAGCGAGGAGAACAGACGGCCGTTGGGGCGGAAAGGTCCTCGAGTGGAGGCCACGTACAGGAAGTGGCAGCCGTGGCGCCCCCACAAGGTGGACCGACGATCTGGTGAAGGTCGCGGGAATCCATTGGATGCGGGCGGCACAGGACCGATCTGTGTGGAGATCATCGGGGGAGGCCTATGTCCAGTGGACGTCTATTGGCTGAAATGATGATGATGTTTTCAGGTTATTTGGAATTTTATTAAATATTTTGATGGCCATGCTGTAAACAATTTTTCAAAATGCGAGTTGTGTGTTTCTAGTACTTCTTTGAGTTTTGTTTTTGGCTAAAAATTTAGAGTTGTCTGATCCAAAGAGTTTTTTTTTATGTGATAGGTGGCAAACGAAGAGACTGAACGTGTTTTTTTACAAATTTCAAATCTACGTTTCACACGTGCAAAATTAGACAAAATAAATAATGATAAATCTATTACACATAACTATTACTACAGAGACACAACTAACAACTAGGTTTGTCGATTTTAAACTTTATTCCACGGAAATAAAGGCGATGAAAAGTTGACGGTAGATGGTGGAGTGGCGTAACGTGTGATAAGGAGAGGGATATAGGGGTAACGCTGGTGGGAGAGAGCCAGTCGACATCTAGGCATCATGAGGGCAGTAGTGGTCTTTTTAGCAGTGGCTGCGTGTGCGCAGGTTTGTATTTCTAATGTGATTTTTTTATGTAATTGGTTTAGTGGTTTAAGTACCGGGCCGTGGCCTGGATTCGATTCCCGGGGCGATCAAAAAGTATGTTTCGAATTTTTCGAACATAGCTCGGGTTTGTGATAACCAATCAGCATTTGTCAACTGTGATGATTAAAACTAATCCCATCATAGACAATGACTTATCTCTATGATGGGGGCGTTTGCCCTGCAGTGAGACAGTATATAAGCTGATAGTATTTAGTTACTTAATTGGTAGACGAGCAAGCGGGTCACCTAATGGTAAGCGATTGCCGCCGCACATGGACAGCTGCCACGCCAGTGGAGTCACGTGCACTGATCATTAAACTTCCCTTCCACGTGGCCGTGTATCATCCAATATCAGCCCAATCATGCCGAAGGATGGCTCAGGATTTTCCACGATCATAATTTATTGTTTAGTTTCATATAATGTACTTACTTACCCATGTTTATTAATTGACTTTTTCATTTACAGTTGTCATCAGCCATTTTCACGAAACCAGCCCCTCCCCCACCCGTCTATGCCACCCCTCCCCCCGTATACGCGGCTGCCCCCCCTGCTCCCGTATACGCCGCTCCCCCTGCTCCCGTATACGCCTCCCCTCCCCCAGTATACTCCTCCCCTGCCCCTGTATACGCCTCCCCTGCCCCAGTATACGCCTCCCCTCCTCCAGTATACTCCTCCCCTCCCCCAGTATACTCCTCCCCTGCCCCTGTATACGCTCCCCCCGCTCCAGCCCCCGTCGTATACCCCGCTCCAGCTCCCCCCGCGCCCGTCGTCCTCCCCCCCTCCCCAGTTTACCCTCCACCTCCAGCGAACAACCCGTGTGGTGTTCCGTACGTGTATGAGCCAACGGTGAGCTTCCAGCCGTACCTGGAGTACGAGCCAACGCTGAGCTATACGCCGCAGATTGAATACGAGCCAACTGTGACGTATGCGCCCGCGCCGCTGTATGACTCTTATCCCTACGCTGGGTACCCGTACTACTTTTGATGGGAGGATTAATAAAGAAATGATTTTTGTGTAAAAACTTGTTTTTGTATTATTAACAATAAACCTTTCCCCTCTTATTACAAAACAGCTCTGATACCGCTTTTAATCCTAAACTAGCTAGTTCATGATTATTATGGAACAATGTTAGTTCTTAAATTTTTATTACAAATCTTCAACTAACCATAGACAACTTAGTATCGCAGGATAGTGTCAAAATTGATCGAATCATTCAATCATTCGTTCAGTGACATTTCATTTTACATAACCTTATTTTGTTGTGGAAGTAAAAATTCTAAAGATTGGTTTTTAAGCAACAATAAATTTAAATATTGACCTAAGTAAGGTTTCCAAGTAATATGCATAGGAATTGCTTACATTTTTGGGATTAAATCCCAAAAATAAATTAACTACTTCCTCGCAAATAACTTTAGCGTAAAACGGAATGAACTGTCACAGGGATAAGTTGTCATGGTTACTGAATCGAAATTTGGAGGTTATTATTTTAGTACTTATTTTAAACTAGGGGTCCGGGTGGTTTAACTCTATTACTATAGTTGATATACTAAATAACGTTAAACTTAGTTTTGTAAACGTTTATTCTAGTTCTTCAGTTATTCACAGTATTAATCACACTATTTTAAACCACGTTTTGGAATAAGAGGGTTCTTGTTTGGTGTTGTGCCAAATAAAGTTATCATTCATTCATTCCTTCAAACGCATTCTGAGTAGTATTACAATTATAAATTAACTGTGGGAGAGAGAGAGAGAGAGAGCGATTAGTTAGAGCGGTAACTTACTTATCTCAAATTGATCTCACATTTGAATTACATAATATAATGTAGACCTATTTTAAACCCTAACTATAATATAGATGTCACTAGTATTCAAAAGCATAGATCTTAGAGGCATACATATATTAATTTAAGAAATAATATTTGAAAACAATTATGTACAGTTATAAGTTTTGTTAATTACATTATACTTAATCCTACTTAATCTATTTGCGCGCCTGCTGGCAGGCTGGATACCGTGCCCATGATACTTTTTATAACATCTTTGTATCAAATTGTGTATTAAGCAAATAAATAATGTTTCTGTTTCTGATTGTACTATTTTATTAAACATTAATTCCGTTATAGTATTTGTTAATCTTGCTTTACATTAACACTGTCAGATTGGTCGGTGACTGCCTAAAACAGGTATATATTTACTTAAAAGGTATGTCGCCATAAATATTGTAAACAATAAATAGGGTTTGTTATGTAACAAATAAACTTTTTTGATTTTTTATTTTCATAAAACATGTGGGTTATTGAGCATTAGAGTAGGTCCCACAGTAGGGAAAGTCCTGTATCGTGGGCACCCAGTATAAATAACAAAACCAGGATTCCGCCACTGTTCACCGACAGCCGCTTCTCCACAGAACAGATCGCCGACAGGACGTTTCGCTTAAGAAATTTTCGCCGACAGCCCCTTTCGCCGATGGACGTTTCGCCGACAGCCCCTTTCGCCGATGCACGATGGACGTTTCGTCGACAGAACATTTCGCATACGGCTGATTCATCGACAGGACCTTTACCTATGGACGTTTCGTCGACAGAACGTTCCACATACGGCAGAAACGGAAAATTTCACTAAAACCTAGACGTACAAAGTACATTATGTATATTTTATTTATTCCTGCAAAGTTGAAAGGTTCTATCGGTGAACTTTTCCGTTTCTGAAGTATGTGGAACGTTCTGTCGACGAAACGTCCATCGTGCATCGGCGAAAGGGGCTGTCGGCGAAACGTCCATCGGCGAAAGGGGCTGTCGGCGAAAATTTCTTAAGCGAAACGTCCTGTCGGCGATCTGTTCTGTGGAGAAGCGGCTGTCGGTGAACAGTGGCGGAATCAAACCAGGAGAGCGACTGAATAAATTTGAAACAAAAATAACATGAACTAAGTATAACCATAGAGTAGAAGATACTACGTATGCGCGTACTGATGTTGCTAATTAATTTTATTGCTTTTTTATGTTATAGGTGGCAGACGAGCTGACGGATCACCTGATGGTGAGAGATTACCGCCGCAAATGGACACCCGCGACCCTAGTGGAATCACAAGTGCGCTGCCAACCTTTTAACCCCCTCTTTTCCCTCGGTTTGGGCCTCCAGTATTCTCACTCACGCAGCGAAACATAGCAGAGTGCTGCTTCGCGCTGGTTTTCTCTGAGGCCGTGGTATCACTCCGGTCGAGCCGGCCCATTCATGCCGAAGCGTGGCTCTCCCACGGTCTCTGCTCAGCTTCTCAGGAAAACTCCATACAAATCATTGGCGCAGTGGGTAGTGCGTCTCATTTTAAAGCGACGACTGCGCTTGAGGTGCCGGGTTCGATCCCGGGTAGGGCCAAAATTTGTACTCGAGTTTTTCTCTTCGAGATTGGCCGCCGTAGCCGAAATTAGAAGAAAAATAAGAAGTACCTAAGAGTAAGAAACTCTTTTTTTCTTCCTCGACCCCCCTCTCCCCTCCAGAATAAGCCTACATTTTGCCGCGATCGATCAATTGGTCCGGTAAAACCCTAGACTACTCTACTGTCTGTTGTTGTTGTATCATGCTTGTATTTTCTTCTTGTGCAATAAGGATTATCTATAGATAGATAGATAGATATTCTTTATTGCACAAAAATAAAATACAAGCATGATACAACAACAGCAACAGACAGTACAATAAGGCGGTCTTATCGCTTGTAGCGATTTCTTCCAGACAACCTATGGGTAGAGAAAAGAAATATCGTATTCGTAATAAGGGAAGGCAGTGCAAAGTAGTTTAACAAATGAAATTGAGAATGGCAGAAATATACATATTTTATATATTAATAATATTACATAACATAAATAATAATAAACAATACAAATATACCCAATAATATATACATAGATAATTTATAACAAAAATTCAATAAAAATATTTCTTATAGATAGGTATAAATGACCAGAGAGCAGACCACATACAAAAGGAAGAAAAGACAAGGAAAAAACAGTATACCTATTGAATATAGGAAGGGATTGCGATTTCCTGATTGGAAGGGGTAAGGAGTTCCAGAGACGAATTTATCTATCTATCTACTACTGTAAACAGATGATTCGGACCGTGGGAGAGCATTCTTCGACAAGAATGGGCTGGCTCGACAGGATTGATGCCACGGCCTCACAGAAAACCGGCGTGAAGCAGCACCGTGCTGTTTCGCTGAGTGACTGAGGGTACCGGAGGCCCAATCCGGGGGAAAGGGTGGTCGCTAGTGACTTTACTGGTGACGCGGGTGTCTATGGGCGGCGGCAACGGCTTACCATCAGGCGATCCTTATTATTATATTAAGATCGAAAATAAAACACGAATAAACGGCGTCCGTACAAGTTTATTCAATAATTATTAAATTACATTTATTTATGTATAATAATATTATTAAGTTTCAAATTGCTTCCCACACACGGGCCACTGTCTCGACTGTAGCTCAATATTACATAATTTTCTTATCTTTGCACGAAAAGTGCAAGAAATTTAAAAGTAAAAATTAAAGGTAAAAACCAAGGCACCAATGGGGTATGTGAAATAAAATTAAACAGGTTCCAATCCGAAAACCGTTTCGAGGCATTCGTATTTCATAACATATTTTAATATATTTAAAATATAAAACCACTAGATCAAGGATATTTTCAATAAAATAGCGTTGACCTTCATTTGACCCTAGATACGCTAGCTATTCAGACAGGTTGTATTCAGAAAGGTGACAACAATGTCTCAGTGACTTATTCACCCGGACCAAGTAACAGATGGCGCTAGTTGTGTTGTATTCAGAAGATTACATTTAGTATAACTTCGTGGTGACAACAATGTCTCAGTGACTTAATCACCCGGACCAAGTAACAGATGGCGCTAGTTTGACGTTTTTTGCAGAGTGACACCAAAACTAAGACTTTACCGTTATGTTACCAGATAGTGATTTAAAATTTCCCCGATCAAAAGGCTTTTAAGAGGTATGTTATTTTTTCATACGAAATATTTTCCGTAAATTGGGGAAAATGACATAAAGGAACACTAAGCGTATTTATGGCGTCACAAATACGCTTCGAATTCAAAATGCTTGAAAATTAATTAAAAAATAACTACTTGCTATTTTACAAAAAAAAAAAAAATAGTTACTTAAAATAGTAAAAGGCATTGGAAAAAAATATCAAAACCACACTTAAAAATTTGTTCCCATAGTCATATAGTGAAATGAATCAAGCCGTTACGCCCTCAGTCCGTGAGCCGCTCGGCCGCGACGCGCTCGATTTTCGAAATTTGATTGTCCGCGACGCTCATATTAAAAAAAAAAAATCATGAGCGTAACGGCTGGACCCAATAAAATACTAGGCTCCTTTTAAGATTATGTCATATCAAATCATTATTCATCATTAGGTACTTATTTTATTTATTTAAAACGTAATTGCACAAAAACGATACAATAGGCGAATTTAATCTGGCCATTAAATTCGCCTATTATAGGCATTCTCTAACCCATAAACATTTGGGTCATGTAGAAAGGAAAATGGTGCGGCAAAAAGAGAACTCATGTTATTATTATATGTATGTATATATTTTGTAATTCCGCTGTTGGTTCTGATATCCGTGACACAGGAGTCAGATCAATGTATGTGATGTAGTAAAATAGTTATTTCTTAATTGCAATGGACAACATTTCAAAATTGCTAAGCTCTGAAACAAAAAATACCAATTCTTTGTTTACTTTTCTGCTGCTCGAATATATATTTATTCATTTTTTATATTGCTTATTTACTGAGAAAAAAATTAAAAACTAAAAAACGTAAGATGACGTCATCGGACGGCAGTATGTAAAATATTTCTTTGCTTAGGACATTATAGTTTTAAATTTACGAAATGCCAAACCCCTGACATGTAACTGTCAAAAAAAAAGACAACTTGTCAACGTTGAATGTATGAATGGAATGACGTTGACAATGTTGACACTAGTATTATTTACCTTTGACAGTAGTACCTTATTTTTATTAAAACAATGATAAGCAAAGGAATATCGCTGTATTCAGCCGTCCGATGACGTCATTTGGCGCTTACGTCTATTTAGAATATAAAGAATTACAATAATTATTTTATGCATGAAAATGGCCAAATTTTGAAAAAAGAAAAAATATGGGTCTGTTCATTTTATGTCTATTTTCATATAAAAAAACAATATGGACATGTTAAAAATATGAAATGTTGTCCATTTACATAAAAAATAATATGGGGTACATTGAGAAACCGAAAATAAAAATAGAATTTCTCTGTTGAAGTATACCTGGATTTCAATTTTATTGGACGAAAGGAAACAGAATCCAATTTATCAATTAAATTAATTAATTAATTTTAAGTATCCTCACATGAATGACGTAAGGTCTAGCTAGTCGAGAAGTCGTCCATGTGTGGCGTCTCACAGCATAGTACACACGACAGAAAGTAAGCCAGATGGCTTAAAAGCGTAATTCTCGCCGGAATCTTTATACCTGTCCTTTTCACACACGCTGCCTTTTTCGTTTGAATGTGACAGGTATCTCATTTTTTTTATCACATAAAGTGGCAGAGGAGCAGACAGATCACCCAATGATAAGCGATTGCCGCCGCCCATGGACACCCGCGACATCAGTGGAGTCACAAGTGCGCTACCAGCCTTTCCCCCGGATTGGAACTCCAGTACCCTCACTCACGCAGCGAATTACAGCACAGTGCCGGTTTTCAGTGAGGCAGTGGTATCATACAGGGTGTAAAAAGACCCTTAACGAAGCCGGCGTCTACGCACTCAGACCATTAAAGCAAGTCTTACAACAAAAAAATATTGATGGGAAACGAAGTTGATTTTATAGTGTCAATTTTAATCCTATAAACGGACAACGCAATGAACAGCGTACACCGGACCGCGCCGCACGCGTTTCGTTAAGGGTCTTTTTACACCCTGTATATTTTTAACTATGACTTCTTACTACCCTACTGATAAAAAGACAGATATTCTTTATTGCACCAAAATAAAATTCGGATAAGGCTACAACAGGTCATAGTAAAATAAGGGTGTCTTGTCGCTTGTTGATCAAGACAACCCTTAAGGGGAGGATAATATTAATTAATTAAATAGAATATCGTAAAAATAATACAGATGGATAGATAAAATTTAATTTAATTAAGATTATTAAAATATGAATCGATACATATTACTAGTTATTGAAAACTAGTCTTAATATACGGTAATTAAGAATACCTTGTGGTTAATATGTAAATAAATATTCAAAATTATGCTAATTACATACAATATTTAGTTAATTATCAAATTATTTGTCATCAGCTTCATAATATCATTTGGAGAGGCCTATATATAGTACAGTGAGAGACTGGTGGTAACAGTAACGCATAGTTGGTTTACTTTCCTACATATGTACTATGCTCAGTCTAATAAACTACACCTAACTTGTATTTAATCTACAATATACAACATTTCAGAATCGTTTTTCATCCACTAAATAGTAAAAACATACATTGTGTAAGATGAGATATTAAAACCATGGTAGGGTGTTACAAGAAATTAGGTTATGATCGATGGTCGATTATCTCGAGGACATTGATCGATATTACAATGGATAAGTCGATGCAAATCAATAGTTTTAACCAGACTTGTTAATCGATTGGTTAGTCGAACGGTATCCGTCGATCGATCGATTGGCGCTGATCGATAATCGATCAATTGGTCTGGTAACACCCGTAGATCGATGAGCGGCGACAGATCATCGTTACTATCACTTAAATGTTATTTTATTACCGTTTCTAGTCGCTACTCACGGAAATCTATCTTAAGAGTGAATGATATTTCTAACGAGTAAAGACAAAAAAACTTTTAAAAAAAAAACCCTTTCAACACATATTGTTTTTTTATGGCTGATTAATCGATAAAACATTGATGAAATCATTAAAATTAATTTTTAACTTTGTTATCAAAGTGTTAACATTAAGATGACGGGTAGGACACACTAGCGACGCCTATCGATATTAATTTTTAGCTACTAAGCCGGATCTATTTTAAACAATTTCGGGGTTACAACCTCTCGGCAAACACTTGTAATATTTATTAAATAACCATGCACAAATGCGGACCCAACATTTGTACGCGAAAAATTGATTCACGCTAAAAGTGGCCGCTTTTGGCGGTAATCAACTTTTTGCGTACAAAAACGGACCCAATAATTGAGCATGGTTATTTAATAAATAGTATAAGTGTTTACCGAGAGGTTGTATTCCCGAAATTCTTTAAAATAGATCCGGTTTAGTAGCTAAAAAATAAAAACAAATGGTGTCGCTAGTTAGGTTACCCGTCGCCTTAATAATTTAGTTATTGTCTGTTGAAACAAATAACGTTGTTTTTACTCGTCAAAATTATTATTTAATCTTATTTTAAAAAGTCACGTCCCTATTTTTGCAAGTTTACATTTATTAGATACAAAAATTCTTTTACTTTTATTTAGAAAAATATTGACGACTGTTTCCTACAAAGTCATTTCAACATGCGTTGCAAATATTTTCGAAGATATCGCACCAAACAAATACCGTGAAAAAAGCGCTTGAGTCACCATCAACATTCAAATTTGAGCCATGAGCATACGGCTCAAAGGATCTCAAATTTTAGTTCTGTTTTTCCGAGGGAATTCTTTCGTGGCGCGGATTACATTATCATGATTAGCGCGCAAAATTACGTTACAGAGTAAAAAAGGCATTTATTGTCTATGGTAATAATAACATTCTTTGTATCGACAGCTCATGACGAATCAAGCACTTACAAATTTCGTCGGCTTAGTAACGCGTTCAGTGGTATAATTGGTAGAACAGCCACCCGGATTTTGGAAGGTGTAGATTCGATTATTTTTTAGTGTGTTATTTACTTAAACACACTTTAAAAAAATCCCTTTATTTGGGCTACAGCTCAAATAAAGGGGGAGCTTGGGGGTTGTTATTGCCATGTTGGTTTGTTTCTCGCCTCCCACTCGACTTGTACATATTAATATTTAATGTTTAAATATTGAATTAAAATTTTGACAAACAGTTAAAAATAAACACGTTTACAGAGCGCGCGAAAATGCTGGTAATACAATATGGCGTCGCATACAAACCTGTGACGGTATTGAAAGTCAAATAGCACAAGTCTAGTACGATGCGTGACAGCTGTCATTTACAGCGATCTATCGTATTTTATGCATTACGTTTCAATGAGGGTTTTCGCGTATGAAAAATCCGCTAGATGGAGTACTATAGGAGTGAGGTCCATATACAATGTGATTGGTTATTTTTAAACGTGATCTGTCAAAATGTCAAATTGACAAACTAAACAACCAAAGCGGTTGATGTTGGACCTCAGTCCAACAGTATGCCATCTAGCGGATTTTTCACACGCGAAAACCCTCATTGCATATACATCAATAATCTTATGAGTATTTTAGACAAATGACGGGATACTCCAGCTTTGATTATTTGCTCCCTCCCCCAACTGGATCCGCCCTCGACTCTATATAATCGTGGGCAGTGATACATATACTACTACGGCGTACAGTCAACAGCAGAAGTAGCTGCACATATATCGCTGTTTGTAGTTCTTATTCCGTGGTGCGAAGAGTGTGCATCAATTTTTGCTGTTGACTGTACGTGGCGTAAATATCCTATAATTACTTATTGCAGTTTCTAAGCATAATATGCTTCAAAGTAAGACATTCTGTTATCACAATAAGCATTGCCTTTTTCTATCAATGCCTATGAAAATTTAAAGGACATGTTCAGAAATTGGCTAGGACATTGTACAGTATTTCAAAAAATCAAGAAAATTCTGCTGATTTCGGGAAAAATACAAAAAAAAACATTTATCATACAATAATTACACGGTGCAAATCAGAAAACAATTTACTTGCAATCAAGCATACAATATGACGTCAGAGGAAAAAGTACGTGAACTATAGACTGCAAATGATAACCACTTGTGACTTTGACTTAATCATTATGTTTGTACTGTCAAATCTGACAATGTCACATTCAATTTATTTGACGTCTGTCAACTGACATACGTCATCATCGAAATGTCATTTCCGCCATGATGGTTTTTTGTTTTTTTTGCCAGAAAACGAAAAAACGCAACGAAAATATATGGGCCATTTTTTTTAAACATCAGTACCAGGTCCTAGCCAAGCCTAAATACAATTTTAGACAAGACCTTTAGAAGAGATTTTCCGTGTTAAATTAAATATAAAATAATTTAAAAATGTAACTATACTCTGTCAATTAAGTCGTGATATTAATTGATGGCGCCACTGCCGCTTACGTCGTAAGGTATGGTAACCCCATTGGTTATAAAACATGGGAACTAAGTTAGTTCCTCAAAAATCCGTTGTCACGAATTTCTTGACACACTATACCTTATATGGTTAGTCTGTTATAAAACGTGTTGAAAATACCAAATGATTGGTGTGAAATGATATATAAAAATCAATAATTTAATCTTTTTTTTTTAATATGACATCTGGCAGACGAGCAGACGGATCACCTGGAGCGACCACTCCACCTACATCAATAGTGGAGTCACCAGTTTTAAACTCTCCTTTCCTCATTGTGCCTCACTCGGCTTCAAGCCGGTATTCTGTGAGGCTGTGGTATCAATTATATTTTTTTAAAGTAAATGGCTAAATAACAAGTCTTTCTGTCGCCATGGCGGCACGTTCATACGCGTCTGACAAGGTTTGTATGAAGTTTCTACATCAGTAGGAACGTCTAAATACGTCCAGAATTTCTTCCGGTTGCTTAGGCGAGATGAGGGTATAAGTCTAGCATGGATGGGTTTCCGTGAAATCACAAAAAAATATATTATGTATGTCGCAAGATTGTAATTTATCGATAAATGGAAAATAGGACAAAAAACATTTTTCGAAATGAAAAATACTATTTCTAAATTGGACTTCTAAATTTATGAAAAATAATTCCAGAATTTTTGAATAGATATTAATAGAGAAAAACTAAATAAAAATCCTCCTGTGACAACATAGGGTCATCATCTGTCACACATAGGGTTGCACACAATTTACCACTTTGGGAGCGTCTCTTGCCCAAAGTGTTGTTTAGAAAAAAATTACGTTAAAAACCTCAACATAATTTTTAAAGACCTATCCATAGATACTCCCCACGTATATATATAGGTTTAATGAAAAAAAAAATTGAGTTTCAGTTTCAAGTATGGAGACCCCCAATTTTTTTATTTTTTCCAATTTTTGTGTAAAAATTGTAATGCGGTTAATAAAATACATGTATTTACCAAGTTTCAATAGAATAGTTCTTATAGTTTCGGAGAAAAGTGGCTGTGACGGACGGACAGACGGACAGACATGACATCTATAAGGGTTCCGTTTTTTGCCATTTGGCTACGGAACCCTAAAAAGTACGGTGTATATGTTGGAAATATATAAACGCATCAAACCTCTTTTGATGTTAACAAAAAGAAAGGTACCTAAAATGTCTTTTAGACAGCTTATGTGAGTGATCGGAGCCATGTCGCGATAGTCTAAGTTTTTTCTGCTGAATATTATTTTAATCCCAATGTCTGGTGGTTTTTCTGCTTAGCTAGCTCTCCCTCTAACAGTATATGAACGGAAATAAGTGTCGATTGCTTGTTACTCGTTCTATTGTCCATTATCAAAAGTTGGTCCTAATTGGTGACTATTAAATGGCACAAGCAAATGACCACCAAACAGTGTTGCGTTCCATTTTTCAATTTCCCGGGTTCACTTTGATTATAGTCATTTAAAAATGCGTTAATTTGTTAACAGTTCGTGTACGGATTATTTGAAAGTTTACAATTTCGCGAGATACATTTTAATATAACTGTTTTTGTAATTTCAACTTGACATATATTTGTGTCTAGAGGACTTAAGCCTTTTTGGGCATCTACAAATGCAATTGAGCCTTCTATAGATGCTAGTGCTATATAAGCTTCTTTTTACAATTTTATAAGTACCTATAAAATTGTAAAAAGAAGCTTATAAGTCAAAATCGCCAACCCGTCTGCCAAGCGTGGTGAGTATTGCAATTACCTCTCATGTGATTGAGGCAGGCCCGTGCCCCAGCAGTGGGTACTTAAATGGGCTGATGATGAAGTCAAAATCAAATTGATTTAAGCGTCGAGACTTACCAAAACATCTGAGCAATTGACAAAAAATAACTGTATGTTAGTATACGCCTTGGTGCCTTTTCATTTGTTATTCGAGAACCAATGAGTACATCTTAGGGAGACGTCAAAACTAGCACCGCCAATGGATTTGTAATAATTGCGGCGATGATGAGACATTAAAAAAAAAGTGAATCCACAGAGAAAAGTATTAAGAATTTTTAATGTCAAAATTATGTCATAATTTCATTCTGCAAGTAACCATAATTTGTAGAATTACTAAAAGTGGCCACTTTAGGCAATAATAATTGCGGTTACTTAGACGAAGATAATATTACTCAAGTAATCTCAAAAAAATCCTTCAATACCCTCCTTTATGGATACAAATGAAATGAAATGAAAATATATTTATTGCCAATATAACATTTCACAGAATAACACGAAACTGACCCCCACACTAGGCAATGCCTGTCCTGTGGAGGTTGATTTTACGATTACCAGAAAGAAAATGTGTTCGGCTAACAAATCTAACAAAGTTACAATAAAACTTAAAATGTATCAATTTAAATTTGAAGAATATGTTGTGTGTGTGTGTGTGTGTGTGTGTGTGTGTGTGTGTGTGTGTGTGTGTGTGTGTGTGTGTGTGTGCGTGTGTGTAAGTGTGTGTGCGTGTGTGTGTGCGTGTGCGTGAGTGTGAGTGTGAGTGTGTGTTTGTGTATGTGTGTGTATGTGTGCGTGCGCGCGATGAAAAGTATTTTATCTTTTTACCCTGATAAAACCTTCGGATTCATCATAAGTCCAATTCAGAAGGGTCCGTGTTAAGAGTGCCTTTGCCTCATGCACCAAATATTGTGATAGAAATGATTTTTGTCAAGTGCTCAGATATTTTTGGTACGTTTAACGCTAAGATCATTTTAATGATAACTGTACATACATATTTTTAGACTTGTATTATAATTCGTCTAAAAATCTTTCAAAGACCTGGTCATATACAAGTGTTAAAGGTTTAGGTGCTTCTAGAGACATAAGCATCCCTATACAGCTGCTACGTCTCCCAAAGTTCCTTTATTGAAGTACGAGTCTAGATTGGTATATACATAAGGTCATATAAGGTGTATTGGTGGACATTTACATTAACTACCGTGTTCTACCAAACATTCTCAATAACATTTGTTCTATGACTTTCGGAAATTTGCATAAAAAGCATCCACTTTTAATAGTCTGACTGACTTTTGGTCAGTTTGTATTGACAGTCGAAAAAAGTATTCGAGGAATCTGGAAAAGTTGTAAAGATAAACATAAGGATATTTAAAAAATGTGTAAGAACATAAATTGTTAAACCTTAAAGTATTTATTGCTTTTTTTTTTAAATGTCTTATATTCCCGATATTCAATATAAATCACTTGGGGCGCTAGTAGCGCATTGTGTGTCACGCCTTAAGATATTCATTTATACTATAGTAGCGTAGAACAAATGATTTTCAGAATGGTTAAAGGGATGTCAATGTTCACATATGCAGCCTGTATATGGGTAGCGACTACAGCCTTACTACAGCTCGTAGCTGTTTATCGGTAGCTTGTACAGGCCTACTACAGCTAGCATCTGCATATTGGTTACGTGTACAGGCTCACTACAGCCTGTAGCTGTATATAGGTAGTTGTACATGCTTACTACAGCTTGAAGCTGTATAGAATCTATCTATACAGCTTAGGCGAGGTAGGAGTAAGTGTCGAGGGTGCCTGGCGCGCGCTCGAGGTACTGCTTGTCGATGAGCGACTCGATGCACTTCTTGATCATGCCTACAGAGGGCGCGAACGAGCCTCGAGCTTGCGATACTACCTCTTGGATGAGTTCCGTATGTCTTAGCACCTGGAATGAGAGAAATCTGATAACACTAGTCAAATTAAGAGAAGAGCGTACTCCTTTTTAAAAAGGCCGTCAACGCATTAGTGAACTCTCTGATTTCGTGGATGTTAATGGGCGGCGATGATTGTTTTCCATCGGGTGACTCGCTTTTTTTTTATGATATAGGTGGCAGACGAGCAGATCACCTGATGGTAAGCGATTACCGCCACCCATGGACGCCTGCAACACCAGCGGTATCACAAGTGCGCTGCTTAACTTTTAACCCCCCTTCCCCTGGATTGGGCTTCCGGTACCCTCACTCACGCAGCGAAACACAGCGCATGCACTGCTTCACGCCGGTTTTCTGTGAGGACGCTTGCTCAATTGTCGCCTCAAGTATCAAAAAAAATCAAAAATGTAACACTTATCAAGACAAATTAGTTATCTTTTTTGGTCCAAGTGCCAGCTGAATAAAACTGCCTTCAAAAACCTGTTCTTGGTCGGTCTGTGAATCGATATTGCTGTATTGAGAAAACACAGGCCAGCAAATCAATATGAAATCTCATGTGTCGTGTTATTTAAAATAAACGATGATGCCCTGTTGGTCTAGTGGTTTAAGCACCGGGCCGTGATCTCAGGGTCCTGGGTTCGATTCCCGGGTCGAGCGAAAAGTATGTTTCGAATTTTTCGGACATAGCTCGGGTTTGTGATCACCAATCCGTATTAGGCAAGCGTGGTGATTAAGCCTAATCCCATCATAGTAGCGATGACTTGTTTTGTATGATGGAGGCCTTTGCCCTGCAGTGGGGCAGTTTATAGGCTGATTAAATAAATAAACCGCCTTCAACAACCACGAACTAAAAAGTGTAAAATAGTATTTTAAAAACTTCGTACACTTCAGATAACATTTTATAACAGTACACTCGAGAAAACGTGTTATCGAACTAGACATTTGTAAAATAATAGTTGATATTTTTTATAGCAATCTTTTGCAATTTATTCTTTAGGTGACGGGTAGGGCACACTAACGACGCCAATAGATTTTAATTGTTAGCTACTAAACCAGATCTAATTAAAATAATTTCGAGGCTACAATCCCTCGGCAAACACCTATACTATTTATTTAATACTTATAGTTTACTATTTTGTTTGCTTTCGTACTCGAAATTTGAATTACCGCCAAAAACGGCCACTTATGGCGTTAATCCAAATTTCGAGTGCAAAAACAGATCATAAAGTTAAGTATAAGTATTAAATATGGTATGGTAATGTTATGGTAGTCGCTGGAAACCAGCATCAGAGTTGGTCTCTTGGATCAGCACCGACTAATGCTGAGCGGACGCCTGTTTGGCGCATATAGGGATAATGTTGTCCTACTTTTTGTTGATGATTTATGTCTAGGTTATGTTTCTAATTAAGTTTCCTTGTTTTGTATTGTGCCAAATAAAGTTTCATTCATTCATTCATTCATTCATAAATAAATAGTATAAATGTTTTCCGAGAGATCGTAGCCTCGAAATTGTCAAAAAGATATCCGGTTTAGTTGCTAACAATTAGAATTAAAAAAATGTTTGAGAGCCACGCTTAGGCACGAATGGGCCGGCTCGACGGGAGTGATACCACTGCCTCACAGAAGACCGGCGTGAAGCAGCGTCTGCGCTGTGTTTCGCCGTGTGAGTGAGGTTACCGGAGGCCCAATGGGAGGCCTCCGCTTACCATCAGGTGATCCGTCTGCTCTTCTGCCACCTCTCATTTAAAAAAAAAAACAATTGGCGTCGCAAGTTGACCCTACCCGTCACCTTAAGTAAATAATACATTTAAAAATTTCATCTCGTGTTCAGACGAGACTCGAACACACACCTTCCACAATCCGTATATCCGTAATGAACAATAAATGTTTTCTTTTTCTTTACTCACCTTCCTTTGCTTCATGATGCGCACGAGTGCAGCTTGCAGGTACATCTTGCGGTCGTCGTCGCAGTGCGTGACCTCGCTAACGCCGCCGATGCCGCCACTGCTACCGCCGCCTGAGCAATACATACAGATCAATCAATATTAAACTGAAAATCTTCTAAATAGTCTAAAATAATTATATCATATTAGATGAGTATACTTATAATAATGGACAACATTTCAAAATTGCTAAGCTCTGAAACAAAAAATACCAATTCTTTGTTTACTTTTCCGCTGCTCGAATATATATTTATTCATTTTTTATATTGCTTATTTACTGAGAAAAAAATTAAAAACTAAAAAACGTAAGATGACGTCATCGGACGGCAGAATGTAAAATATTTCTTTGCTTAGCACATTATTGTTTTAAATTTACGAAATGCCAAACCCATGACATGTAACTGTCAAAAAAAAAGACAACTTGTCAACGTTGAATGTATGAATGACGTTGACAATGTTGACACTAGTAATATTTACCTTTGACAGTGGTACCTTTTTTTTATTTAAACAATGATAAGCAAAGGAATATCGCTGTATTCAGCCGTCCGATGACGTCATTTGGCGCTTACGTCTATTTAGAATATAAAGAATTTCAATAATTATTTTATGCATGAAAATGGCCAAATTTTGAAAAAAGAAAAAATATGGGTCTGTTCATTTTATGTCTATTTTCATATAAAAAAACAATATGGACATGTTAAAAATTTGAAATGTTGTCCTTTATAATAAATACTTATGTAGTGTTGGGGCGGTGAAATTATACGCAGTTTGTAAAAATAGTCTTTTATTTTAATAAACACTAAGAGCACACACCGTCTTATGCTTTGACTCCCGCGCCATGATAATCTATCTTCCATTCAATCCTACTCATTCACACTTAACCATTCACTCTTTCACTCGTTCACCGCTCTTACCCTACATGCCTACCTATAGTTAGCTAGGATGGCAATCCTACACTTATATTAAATTTTTAACAAGAAGCAGGTACATAGGTGTATACTACAAGCGATAATACCGCCTTGTTGTACTGTCTGTTTTCGTTGTGTGTACTGTATCATGTTTCTGTGCAATAAAGAATATCTATCTATACGTCGTTATCATCATAAGCAATATAATACTAAAATTATACGAAATAATAAATAAATACACTACAAACAAAGATATACAATACATTTACATGCACCACAACACGAACTATAATATGGCAATAATTTATATGGGAAGACTGGCCTCCACGACACAGGGAATCCTAGTGTGGACTCCAGGAATACTGCCTTTATGAATCTGTAGTTTTTATATTTACCGAATGTAATGCAGCAGTAATGTACATGTGTATCTGAACAGAATAAATATTTTCATTTTCATTCATTTCAAAGATAAAAGATAAAAAAAAAACTTCATTATATTGACAACATTACATCGAAAAAAAGATATAAAAATTAGAACTCCATTCATGTTTTTAACCCGACTACGGCAAAGCAAAAGGAGGGTTATGATTTAGACAGGCTATGTATGTATGTATGTATGTTCATCTGTTTCCACGTAACTCCTAAACTAGTTATCATATTTGAACAAATGAGGTGTCGTTAGAAGCGTCTTGGTTGTCTTCTCGTTAAAGGCAACATGACGTCACTTTAAATTTATTACAGCGCCCTCTAGGGGACTTAGAGTAAGGAACTAAAAAAAAAATTTTTAGTTCCGTACTCTAAGTCCTAGATTAATTTTATTTAATTTAAATACTTGAAAGTCCCACCTCATGCATACGTATCCAGTGCCTTTGTATGGGACTCTCAAGTCTTTCCTGAAATACCCTCAGGATACTGCTGGTACTTTCCCTAGCTCTGCGCAACATTGAAGCAGTTCCGTTTTCTTAAAATGCTGTGAAAGCCATCTACCCTCGCTTCCACGAACATGCCTGATGCACTGCAGTATCTAGGCAGCCCCTTCAGCATCCTGAAGGCATTATTGTACTGCACTCGAAGAGCATTGATGGTCTTTTGCGTGTAGTCGCACCACTAGCTACAGGTGTAGAAGGTCTGGCAGTACGCCTTAAACAGGGTAATTTTGACTTCTCTTGTACACCTTGCAAATCTGCGGGCTATCATATTACATCGGTCCGCCAACGCCCTTCGCTCACGCTCCATGTCACAGTTGTCTGTGAGGTCTTCATTTATAATGTGTCCCAAGTACTTAAACTGGGACACTGGGACAGTGTAACCAAGAGCTCTCCGAGAAGTTTTAGTTTTATTAAGTCCGCCAATAGGGTATTTGACTGAGCTCGAGATTTTACAAAATATAAATATTTTATCAAAATATAGGCAAATATGTGCCAATAGCAAACATTCACAATTAACAATATTACGTCCAACCGGTTTTATGGTTATTCAAAGATTCATGGGCAAGTCCATTTTAAAAGTATGAAATTATTAAAAAATAATTTATACCATTGAATAACCCATATAATTTGCACCAACTATTATAATAGAACCATTGACATAAACGAAACATTTGATATAGCTACCATACAAAATTCAAATGAAATGCATACAAAATACTTGTTTGTGACGTCACATCTCAGTAGCCATTTGTATGAAGCGTTTTGGGTTTGCCCAAAATAATGTGATTTTAAAGTTGTGATATCTCAGGTGGTTTAAATGAGAATCAAATAATTCTCTCAACAATGTTTCTTTCATTGATAGGTCTTTTGATTACAAAAATAAAAAAAATAGTCAAATACCGTATTGTACTTTATTTTCTTGTGCAATAAAGAATAAATAAATAAATTAAATATATAATACCTTGCGTGTTGGGCGCGTTGGCGATGGTGAGGCGGACCTTGGTGCGCTTGCAGCTGAAGCCGAGGTTCAGGCTGAGCGTGCACGACTCCGCCTCGTCCTCCGCCTCGATGTCCCCGACCGCTGTGATCAGCCCCGCCTGGATATGACGAAAAACTACTTTTAGTAAATTTAAGAATTTATTTTTGGGAAAGAAAACTTGGTATTGCACCAAAGTATCTATATACTTTGGTGCATTACCAAGTTTTCTTGCATAACTCATAAACAAACATGTTCATGCACACAAATGTTTGTATTGTGCGGGGATCGAACCCGCAACCTATGGACCAAAGGCAGCGTTCACTACCACTGTTGGACCCGATTGGAACAGTGGTAGTGAACGCTGCCTTTGCCATGGCTTTGGCTTTTGCCATTAAATAATTTTTAACATGTGTTTTAAATTTAGGCATTGGTAAATCAACAACCTTTTGTGGTAACTTATTAAATATTTTAATATTCATTCCAACGAATGAATTATCAATCTTATGAAGTCTGAGATGTGAAACAGCAAGCTTGTGTTTATTTCTAGTATTAAGGTTATGGTTGTCGGATTTTCGAGGGAAGTTTTCTAAATTTTTATAAACATACATAATTACAGACAAAGATGTACTGTGATGCTAATGTCAAAATGTTAATTTCTTTGAACAAGTTTCTAAGCGAGTCTCGTGGCCTAAGTCCGTATATGGCCCTGACAGCTCGTTTCTGTAGCACAAAAATAGCTTGAATATCAGCCGCAGAGCCCCATAACAGCAGACCATAAGACATAACGCTATGGAAATAACTGAAATACACAAGTCTGGCTGCTTCAATATCAGTCAGATGTCTTATTTTTTTGACTGCATATGCAGCCGAACCACACTCGCTAAATTGCCTAGCATTATAAAAAACGAAACAAAATACCACCTTTTTTGTAATAAAGCCGTTTTCAGCCGTGTGGTCCCCGGCAGAGTAGAATAGGCCACCCTCACTCTTACCGAGGTGTCGTAAAAGGCGACTAAGGTAACGCTGCTGGCATGATCATCAGCACCCAGAGAAGGAAAACTCTGCATTTATATCAAAACCCTCGCCAACCCGTCTGCCAAGCGTGGTGAGTATGGCAATTACCCCTCATGTAATTGAGGGAGGTCCGTGCCCCAGCAGTGGAGACTTAAATGGGCTGACGATGATTGATTGATGATTGAGTATTCACGAGTTTTTTGAGCAGAAAACTACGTGATATTCTTATTACGATTTAACTTTAGAAAGCTTAATAGATTTTATAATATGTATTAACATTGCAGTGCCCCTGCGGGGTTCACGTTCAGTGCAGTGCAGTGATCTAAAATGTCTGCCTTCTATGTCGTAAAATAGTGATTCATGGGAAATCTGATATTACCTCTATGAGCGGCCTGACGTGCCGCGGCCAGGCGTCTCCCTGTAACTGAAGAGTATCCTTCAGCTCCCGCGCCGGGGCCGTGTCCACGGTCTCGAAGCAGAGCAGCAGGGCACACTGGAAGACAAACAAACTAGCCTTAGCAGAAACGATGGATAGATAGTTCCAATCTTTTGAAAGATATGTAATAATAGTGAGTAGATAACTAGCCTATTCCATGTGTACTGTTTGTTGAAAAAGGCTTGTCTTTTTTTTTTAATATAATGGCTGCTACTGTGTCTTTCGACACATCCATAATTCTGCCAATGTCGAGTGATTAGAGAGACACGTTAATTAATAGGTAAATTGACCGGTGTGACGAGTGGAATCTATTTTAATCAGTTTTGACATCATCTAAAATAAAACAAACATACACATGGACAAGACAGACAGACAACGTAAAAATGTAAACGTATGGACAAAAAAATATATATATAATAACATGTGAAGAGAGAGATTCATTTATAAAGGTTTGTCAGAGACGAGAGAGTTTCCATGATAGCTGTCACGTTGGTATAATAAAGAAGATAAGACTTGAATCATCTTACTCACCTGAGGTGTCGTGGCACTGATGTGGTACACTCGAGATGTATATCTGGTTCTGAAAAAATAAATATATATTTATATAAAATAAAATTTAAAAACTAAAACCCGACTGCCAAAAAAAACACGCTCTAAAAAGTACAAAACAAGAAAACTGTCTCTGGTGAAATAATTACGCTGTATTACCGTGGTCGTATGCCACATTGATTGTATTTTATTATTTAATTTAATTAAATTAAATATTCATTTATTTCAGATATTTAATCCATATAAAATGTGTTAGTAACATAATGAACTTATTTTAGTGTTAGTACTATTGCAGAAGATATCAGTAGTTTATTACAAATATGGAAATCGACACACCGGGGAGTGTAGCTGCACCCAGCGGTTTATATTATAAATTTAAAGAATAGAATTATAATAGAATAGAATTTAGAAAATAAGGAATCTGTTTTGCTACAGTAGGTGGCATACGACAACGGCGATACGGCATATTAATAACAGCAGAGACAGTTTTCTTGTTTCTTACTTTTTCGGTAGTCGGGTTATAGTTTTAAAATTTTATTTTTAGTAACGTATTTTTAGTTATGTAAATAAAATTACATATTTGAAATGTGCTAAAAAAGCTCTTCAATTTGATACCCCCCACGGTATCGCCAAGCAATTTTTTTTTTTAGTTCCTTACTCTAAGTCGCCTGCAGGGCGCTGTAGTCAATTTAACGTGACGTCATGTAGCCTATAACCAGAAGACAATCAAGACGCTTCTAACGACACCTTTTTCAGTTAAACTTTTTCTGAAACGTCTAGTTTTCCTCACAGCAGGTGGTAATGGTAGAAATACGCATATAGATTTGAAAAAAACCATTGGTGCATGCTCGGCTTCGAACCTCGACCACCTGCGTGGAAGGCACATTCAAATCCATTGATGAATACTATACTATACTATATGAAGATTTGTATCCTTTGCTATGTACAAGCCTATGCAATTTCTTTTTATTTTACCTGAGTTCCCCTGTACACAGGTGATGCAACCACGCCAGCCTCCTCCCGCTGAAGGAGGCCCTGTAGAATGCCTCGAACAGCCGCGCCGGCCGCTCCAGCTGCGCCGGCGGCGCTAGCGGCGCCATGGCTCCTCCCAGCGGCCATGCTCCCGCTTGTAGCACCTAGCGGATATTTTGAGAATTACTATAGTCCATTCAGTATGTGGCCGTGTGTCCCCGGCAGAGTAGAATAGGCCACCCTCACTCTTACCGAGGTGTCGTAAACGGCGACTAAGGTAAAGCTGCTGGCATGATCATCAGCACCCAGAGAAGGAAAACTCTGCATTTATATCTAAACCCTCGCCAACCCGTCTGCCAAGCGTGGTGAGTATGGCAACTACCCCTCATGTGATTGAGGGAGGCCCGTGCCCCAGCAGTGGGGACTTAAATGGGCTGATGATGATGATTCAATATGTGAAGGTGAATAGGACAGTTATATTTTGACATAAAAAGTGAGACGCTCCTTTTAAATCTAACCTATATTTTTAAGAATCGAGAATATTTTTTTTAGAAATCTAATCGAATTTTTGTTTAATTTTTGATTTTAATCTACATTTTATGTATGGATTTGAACTATCTGGATATGTAATACAATATGTACCTAAATATTCTTCTTAGTGGTACACATGCAATAAATCACCTTTAAGGTGACGGGTAGGGCACACTAGCGACGCCAATCGATTTTAATTTTTAGCTACTAAACCGGATCTATTTTAAACAATTTCGGGGTTATAATATCTCGGCAAACACATACTATTTATTAAATAAGCATGCACAAATTGTTGGGTCCGTTTTTGTACGCGAAAAATTTATTCACGCCAAAAGCTTTTGGCGGTAATCAATTTAAAAAAAAAACCCCTAATTTGTGCATAGTTATTTAATAAATAGTATAAGTGTTTGCCGAGATTGTAACCCCGAAATTGTTTAAAATAGATCCGGTTTAGTAGCTAAAAATTAAAATCGATTGGCGTCGCTAGTGTGCCCTACCCGTCACCTTTATTAAAGAAAATGCATTTTATTCGTCTGAAAAATAACATCACTCGCTTGATCGCGTGATTGTTACAATATTGTTCGCTACGTTACACGAGGTCACTAACGCCAGTTCCTATAAGACCACCCAGTGGTTCCCCCAGATCGCTCACCTATATGCAGAAGCCCGTCCACGCAAAATGATTATTGTATAAACCATTGTAAATAAGTAAGTTAAAATGGCGCCTTACTTTGCTGTAAAGAACGCGGTAGTTCCATGCGGCTGCCAACAGATGGCGCTAGTTAAAACAACGTCGGCTAAACAATGAAAATCGCGATGACGAGATTTTTATTTGTTAATACTTATAGGCTCAAGAACTTCGTAATTAAACTCTATTATTCGTCACCTAAATTGGCTTTTATTCTTTACTTATATTAGCCCCAAATTGCGCTGAGGTCTGTGGTTTGTTCAATTATAAGGTGTTTTCTGTCAAACCACCGAATCGTTTTGAAAAACCACTAGGTGGTTAATGTCAGACCACCTAGTGGTTTATGTCAGAGGTGGTTTTGGAGGGTCGTTACGTGGTTTTTGCCAGATTACAAGGTGTTTTTTTTTCGCCAGACCACCGGGTGGTTTTCCCTACCTGTATGAAGAAGCCAGTGTTCGTAGTTTGGTTCTGATCTCTGAGATGCTGTTGGAACTTTGCATTCAGATCTGCGGATACTGCCACGTCCGTGAACATACGATGGAGTTTGTTCGTGAACTCGTACCCGCACGCCGCCTTCAACCGGTTTATCATTGCTTCCTCCTGGAGAGATAAAAAGTTACATTAACTATAAATACAGGATAGTTAGCCGTGTGGTCCCCGGCAGAGTAGAATAGGCCACCCTCACTCTTACCGAGGTGTCGTAAAAGGCGACTAAGGTAAAGCTGCTGGCATGATCATCAGCACCCAGAGAAGGAAAACTCTGCATTTATATCAAAACCCTCGCCAACCCGTCTGCCAAGCGTGGTGAGTATGGCAATTACCCCTCATGTGATTGAGGGAGGCCCGTGCTCCAGCAGTGGGGACTTAAATGGGCTGATGATGATGATGATGACAGGGTGTATCTGTGAACATTGACATCCCTTTAACCACGTGTTCTATCAACCATTCTGAACAACATTTGTTCTATGACTTTTGGAAATTCGCATAAAAAAATTCCATCTTCTCATAAAAAGTCGGTCACGTGACTTGGTCATATTGTATGGGGAGTCGAAAAAAAATTCGACTAATTTCGAAAAGTCGTAGAACATTTTTTTTATATGAGAGCTGGCAGACGAGCTGACGGATCACCTGATGGTAAGCAATTCCGCCGCATGAATGGGCCGGCTCGACCAGAGTGATACCACGGCCTCAAAGAAAACCAGCGTGAAGCAGCAGTGTGCTGTGTTTCGCTGCGAGCGTGAGGGTACTGGAGACACAATCCGGGGGAAAGGGGGTTTAAATTTGGCAGCGCACTTGTGACTCCACTGATGTCGCAGGTGTCCATGGGCGGCGGCAATCGCTTACCATCAGGCGATCCGTCTGGTCATCTGCCACCTATTATATAAAAAAGCAGTCTATGTTTGTAAGTATGTAATAAAATTACATATTTGAAATGAGCTAAAAAAGCTCTTTCATTTGACACCTCACACGGTACACAAGATTTTTTTTTTAGTTCCTTACTCTAAGTCCCCTAGAGGGCACTGTAGTCAATTTAACGTGACGTCATCTCGCCTATAACCAGAAGACAATCAATACGCTTCTAACGACACCTCATTTGTTCAAATATGATAACTAGTTTAGAAATTATGAGGGAACAGATGAACAACCATACATACAGGTCAAAATCATAACCCTCATTTTTTGCTTCGCCGTAGTCGGGTAAATATGTTTGCATGTGCTAAGATTCTGCGTGAACTACCCAGCCGATTTTGATGAATGAGGTATCAATCGATTCGTTATTACTGTTCAAGTGACCTAGGCTTATAATTTAGCACAGTGGGTGCTTTACGAAAAAAAACGATAAATTTTTGCTCTTTTTCTTTTTCGTGGTGTGTGGTGGGTGATAAATAAACGTATCAATCTTTACTTCACCGACCTGTTCCATGGAGGCAGATAGCTGATGTATAAGTCTCCGCGCGAGCGCTCTCGCGTAATACTTCTGAAAGACGTCCTTGTCATCTACGTATTTGAATACCTGTAAACAAAAGATACCATAGAGTAACTTATATATACTGAAATAGAGGCACCAGTCAGCTAGCCAGTGTCAGCGCCATCTAGAGGAAACCGACTGTTATTAGCTCCATCTAGTTCCAAACTGAAGCTACTAACAACCTTTGCTTACCTTTAATATTATTTTCTTGACACTACATACGTAGGTTCACCTAGTTATAAATAGATATCGCTGTATCAATATATAAAATAATGGCAAGCAACGCCATCTAATGCAAAACATTCAAACTACTAGCAATTTGTTGTACTTTATCTATGTATTGGAAGTTATTACATGCGGTTCCGCCTATATGAACTAGATGGCGTTGGTTGCACCTGCCAAAAGGAAATTTTGTGTTTGTCTGCCACTTCTACCTGTAAAATACACGCAGCATTACCAAAATAATCTTTTTTAGTTCTCCTGACCTCGCTGGCAAATATTCACCGACCAATACTCAACGGTTATACGGCTAACGGATTGGCGTTGCTAGTGTGCCCTACCCGTCACCTTAATCCCAAGATTCACGGGATTCCAGGCATGTCTATACACGAAGACTTTTAATCGGTGATCAGGACCTACTGATTCCGACTAGGTGGATGATGGCCATTGCTATAGTAATAGTAGTTACATGTTTTCTTTTTGTTTACGTTTTATTTTAAATTTTATTAGATATCTAAATTTAATTGGAATGTATGGTCTTCCTACATTTTTATGAAGTGTAGAAAGCTATTTTAATTTTCTATATTTAGTTTTATTTGACGTTGTCTGCCATTTGACAGTTTTCTACCAATAACATGAAAAACTTTAAATCTCTAATGAGGTTTGTTATCATCACTGTACCTGTACTTATGAAGAGGTTTTATTTGTAACAAGGAGGAGTAGGATGACCATATTCATAGTTATTAACTTAAAGTCCCAGACAAGAAAAAAAAATGGAACGCTGACATGTAACTACTATTACTATAGCAATGGCCATCATCCACCTAGTCGGAATCAGTAGGTCCTGATCACCGATTAAAAGTCTTCGTGTATTATTTGAAAAAAAAAAAACGCAAGTACCAAAAATAGCTCTACCTACTCCGATCATTGCTTAAAATACATAGAAAACACCCAGACCAATACAAACAGACATGTCCATGCACATAAATGTTAGTACTGTGCGGGGATCGAACCCGCAACCCTTGGACCAAAGGCAGCGTTCACTACCACTGTTCCAAACGGATTGTCAGCAATCCAAAGTGCTTCGTTTGTTCGGACGGAACCTTTGTTTACCTTTTATAGTTGCCGGCCTTTTTAAAAAGGAGTACACTCTTCTCTTGAAGGTCCCTAAGTCGTAGCCGTCGGGAAATACTCCCATAGGTAAACTGTTCCACAGAACTGAGGTACGTGGTAGAAAGTTCCGCGAGAAACGCACAGTATTAGACCGCCATCCATCGAGATGATGAGGATGGAATGACAATCGCTTGCGCGTGGTTCGATGTTAGAATTCAGCTGCAGGGAGTAGATCAAACAGTTCCTCAGAGCAATCCCCATGATAGATGCGGTATAGGATGCTGAGGGAGGCTATATCCCGCCGCAGTGCTAGAGGATCAAGTCGACTAGAGAGAGTCAAGTCAGCGACAATACGGTATATGACTATTTTTTTTTATTTTTGCAATCAAAAGACCTCTCAATGATAGAAACATCGTTGAAAGAATCACTTGATTCTCATTTAAACTACCTGAGATATCACAACTTTAAAATCACATTATTTTGGGCAAACCCAAAACGCTCCATACAAATGGCTACTAAGATGTGACGTCACACGACAGTATTTTGTATGCATTTCATTTGAATTTTGTATGGTAGCTATATCAAATGTTTCGTTTATGTCAATGGTTCTATTATAATAGTTGGTGCAAATTGTATGGATTATTCAATGGTATAATTATTTTTTAATAATTTCATACTTTTAAAATGGACTTGCCCATGAATCTTTGAATGACCATAAAACCGGCTACACGTTATATTTTTAATTGAGAATTTTTGCCATTGGCATATATTGACCTATATTTTGATAAAATATTTATATTTTTTAAAATCTTGAGCTTAGTCATATACCCTATTCGAGCAGCCCTACGTTGTACGCGGTCAAACGGAAGAAGTTGGTACTGAGGTGCACCAGCCCAGAGATGGGAGCAGTATTCCATATGGGGCCGATCTTGTGCCTTATAGAGTTGTAACCGATGACCGCCCCGCTCTGTTAGGTACACCAAGTTTCTTTGAAGCTATTTTAGCTTTGTCTTCCAGATGACCGCGAAACTGGACATCGATCGAAATGTCGACACCAAGGATCCCGAGTTTTCTCTTCCCAGACCTGTCTCGTGTACTCACCACCAGGGTTTGAAGTGATAATTATCATTGATAATTATCAAGATAATTATCAAGATAAATATTGGTTGATAATTATCTTGATAAGTATAATCGAAAATATTTGCCATTTGTTATTCAGATACAGAAAACCCCCGTCCAGTTAACGCAGTTGAGGTTGATGAAGATGATATTCCACTCATCAATTTATTTTAATTAAATAAGTACAAGTATTATCGTTGTAAAAGTATTATATAATTAGTTGATTAACTGCTCGTATTTTGGTTTGCAAGTTATTATACACGAAATTATAAAAATAAAAAAAATAAAAGTTGACCTTGATTGTAAAATGTCTCTAATTTATTTAAATCACTTGATTCTAACGTAAAATATTGATATGTAATATCAGTTAAAAAAGGATTACTAGGCTTATATCTGTTTGATAATTATCGGATAATTATCTCGATAATTATCTTGATAATTATCTCGATAATTATCAAAGGACATATTTATCTTGATAATTTCAAACCGTGCTCACCACTATGGCGGCGGCCAGCTTGTCATCGGCCTCCGCTTCCGCCCCCCCTCTCTTCCTCAGCAAACAGTCGCAGTACCTCGCCAGCAGCTCCGGAGCCCGGGCCGGCTGGTCGGCTGCCGGGCGACTGTTTACCACTGCGCTGCAGGCCTGACGAAAAAAAACATATTACAAAATTTTATTAATTACTTCAGACTTAAATTATTAGTATTTAGAACGCGCACGCATACTTATTTAGAATATTTTCATTATATAACTGTGTATTTACCTACCTATCGTCTGTTCTCGTACTCACCTTTGTCTGTAGTTTTAATGTATCAATGTTACCCTACCTATGTTTACTAATGAATGTTCATTGTTAAATTATTTATTGTGATGGTCAATAAAATGTTTCTATCTATCTATCTATCTATTTGAAGCCTCCTTTTAGGCATTATTATTATTATTATTATTGACTGCCTCGGTGGCGCAGTGGTTAGTGGGTTGCACTTTAAAGCGACGGCTGCGCAAGAGTTCCCGGGTTCGATCCTCGGGTCGGGCCAAAAAATTGTAACAAAGTTTTCGGTAAGAAATTCTCAGTGTTAGCCCGGAGTCTGGAAGTTGGCGGTCTTGTAGCCCCGTGCCTCGGAAAGCACGTTAAGCTGTTGGTCCTGCGCCGATCCCTCTACGGTCGTGTCACAGTAGTGTCCCATCGGAATATGAGGGTAAGGGAATAAAGAGTGCACTTGTATTTGCGCACACACTTGAGTACTATAATATATCCTGCGTACTTTGCTGATCGTGGAGATTGGCCGCCGTAGCCGTAATCGGTTGGTATTATTAGGCATTAAATTTTATCTTATTTATTACAATATCGATCGATGAAACATATGAGTTGGACAAACCACGGACCTGGGCGCAATTTGGGGCTATTCTCAATAAGACTAAAAGCCAATTTAGGTGACGAATAAAAGTGTATATTTACCAAGTACGTGAGCCTATAAGTATAACCAAATAAAAATCTCGTCATCGCAGTTTACAATGTTTAGCACACGTTGTTTTGACTAGCGCCATCTGTTGGCGGCCGGATGGAACTACCGCGTTCTTTACATTAAAGCAAGGCGCCATTTTTGCCTACATATTTACAATGGTTTATACATGAGTACTGTTTACATATTTACAATGGTATAATAGTACTCATGTGTACTGTATTACCTTATCAAGCGCGCCAACAAACGCCTGCGCACCGCTGAACACGTCTGCGAACAGCGCGCTGTACTTCCCGTGTAGCGCCAGCATCGCGTGGACGAAGTGCGTGTGCGCCTGCGGACAAGTATCCTCCTTAATGTTTTTTCTATGATATAGGGGGCAGACGAGCAGACGTATCAGCTGATGGTAAGCCATTACCGCCGCCCATGATGATGACATGATGAATAATGCATAATCTGACCACCCTTAGCCAATGGACAACATTTCATATTTTTAACATGTCCATATTGTTTTTTTATATGAAAATAGACATAAAATGAACGGACCCATATTTTTTCTTTTTTCAAAATTTGTCCATTTTCATGCATAAAATAATTATTAAAATTCTTTATATTCTAAATAGACGTAAGCGCCAAATGACGTCATCGGACGGCTGAATACAGCGATATTCCTTTGCTTATCATTGTTTTAATAAAAAAAAAGGTACTACTGTCAAAGGTAAATAATACTAGTGTCAACATTGTCAACGTCATTCATACATTCAACGTTGACAAGTTGTCTTTTTTTTGACAGATGCACGTCATGGGTTTGGCATTTCGTAAATTTAAAACTATAATGTGCTAAGCAAAGAAATATTTTACATTCTGCCGTCCGATGACGTCATCTTACGTTTTTTAGTTTTTAATTTTTTTCTCAGTAAAAAAGCAATATAAAAAATTAATAAATATATTTTCGCGCAGCGGAAAAGTAAATAAAGAAATGGTATTTTTTGTTTCAGAGCTTAGCAATTTTGAAATGTTGTCCATTCCACCACCGGACAGCTTGATGCATAATTTGATCCAAGGCGCGGCGTGGGGTTTCATCCATACGTTTTTGGTGTCAGTGCCTCACCTCGTCCTTGCTGTGCGGCGCGTGGTACATGGCGCGGCCGTCGCGTCAGTGCGTCATTGCGTCAGTGCGTCAGTGCCTCACCTCGTCCTTGCTGTGCGGCGCGTGGTGCATGGCGCGGCCGTCGCGTCATTGCGTCAGTACGTCATTGCGTCAGTGCGTCACCTCGTCCTTGCTGTGCGGCGCGTGGTGCATGGCGCGGCCGTCGCGTCATTGCGTCAGTGCGTCATTGCGTCAGTGCCTCACCTCGTCCTTGCTGTGCGGCGCGTGGTGCATGGCGCGGCCGTCGCGTCATTGCGTTGGTGCGTCAGTGCGTCGGTGCGTCGGTGCGTCAGTGCCTCACCTCGTCCTTGCTGTGCGGCGCGTGGTGCATGGCGCGGTCGTCGCGTCATTGCGTCAGTGCGTCGGTGCGTCGGTGCGTCGGTGCGCCAGTGCGTCAGTGCCTCACCTCGTCCTTGCTGTGCGGCGCGTGGTGCATGGCGCGGCCGTCGCGTCGGTGCGTCGGTGCGTCAGTGCGTCAGTGCCTCACCTCGTCCTTGCTGTGCGGCGCGTGGTGCATGGCGCGGTCGTCGCGTCATTGCGTCAGTGCGTCAGTGCGTCGGTGCGTCGGTGCGCCAGTGCGTCAGTGCCTCACCTCGTCCTTGCTGTGCGGCGCGTGGTGCATGGCGCGGCCGTCGCGTCATTGCGTCAGTGCGTCGGTGCGTCAGTGCGTCAGTGCCTCACCTCGTCCTTGCTGTGCGGGGCGTGGTGTATGGCGCGGTCGTCGCGTCATTGCGTCGGTGCGTCAGTGCATCGGTGCGTCAGTGCCTCACCTCGTCCTTGCTGTGCGGCGCGTGGTGCATGGCGCGGCCGTCGCGTCGGTGCGTCAGTGCGTCAGTGCCTCACCTCGTCCTTGCTGTGCGGCGCGTGGTGCATGGCGCGGTCGTCGCGTCATTGCGTCAGTGCGTCGGTGCGTCGGTGCGCCAGTGCGTCAGTGCCTCACCTCGTCCTTGCTGTGCGGCGCGTGGTGCATGGCGCGGCCGTCGCGTCATTGCGTCAGTGCGTCGGTGCGTCAGTGCGTCAGTGCCTCACCTCGTCCTTGCTGTGCGGCGCGTGGTGCATGGCGCGGCCGTCGCGTCATTGCGTCAGTGCGTCGGTGCGTCAGTGCGTCAGTGCCTCACCTCGTCCTTGCTGTGCGGCGCGTGGTGCATGGCGCGGCCGTCGCGTCATTGCGTCAGTGCGTCAGTGCGTCAGTGCGTCAGTGCCTCACCTCGTCCTTGCTGTGCGGCGCGTGGTGCATGGCGCGGCCGTCGCGTCATTGCGTCAGTGCGTCGGTGCGTCGGTGCGTCAGTGCCTCACCTCGTCCTTGCTGTGCGGCGCGTGGTGCATGGCGCGGCCGTCGCGTCATTGCGTCAGTGGTCGTGCGTCAGTGCGTCAGTGCCTCACCTCGTCCTTGCTGTGCGGCGCGTGGTGCATGGCGCGGCCGTCGCGTCATTGCGTCAGTGCGTCGGTGCGTCAGTGCGTCAGTGCCTCACCTCGTCCTTGCTGTGCGGCGCGTGGTGCATGGCGCGGCCGTCGCGTCATTGCGTCATTGCGTCAGTGCGTCAGTGCCTCACCTCGTCCTTGCTGTGCGGCGCGTGGTGCATGGCGCGGCCGTCGCGTCATTGCGTCAGTGCGTCGGTGCGTCGGTGCGCCAGTGCGTCAGTGCCTCACCTCGTCCTTGCTGTGCGGCGCGTGGTGCATGGCGCGGCCGTCGCGTCATTGCGTCATTGCGTCAGTGCGTCAGTGCCTCACCTCGTCCTTGCTGTGCGGCGCGTGGTGCATGGCGCGGCCGTCGCGTCATTGCGTCAGTGCGTCGGTGCGTCAGTGCCTCACCTCGTCCTTGCTGTGCGGCGCGTGGTGCATGGCGCGGCCGTCACGTCGGTGCGTCGGTGCGTCAGTGCGTCAGTGCCTCACCTCGTCCTTGCTGTGCGGCGCGTGGTGCATGGCGCGGTCGTCGCGTCATTGCGTCAGTGCGTCAGTGCGTCGGTGCGCCAGTGCGTCAGTGCCTCACCTCGTCCTTGCTGTGCGGCGCGTGGTGCATGGCGCGGCCGTCACGTCGGTGCGTCGGTGCGTCAGTGCGTCAGTGCCTCACCTCGTCCTTGCTGTGCGGCGCGTGGTGCATGGCGCGGTCGTCGCGTCATTGCGTCAGTGCGTCAGTGCGTCGGTGCGTCGGTGCGCCAGTGCGTCAGTGCCTCACCTCGTCCTTGCTGTGCGGCGCGTGGTGCATGGCGCGGCCGTCGCGTCATTGCGTCAGTGCGTCGGTGCGTCAGTGCGTCAGTGCCTCACCTCGTCCTTGCTGTGCGGCGCGTGGTGCATGGCGCGGCCGTCGCGTCATTGCGTCAGTGCGTCGGTGCGTCAGTGCGTCAGTGCCTCACCTCGTCCTTGCTGTGCGGCGCGTGGTGCATGGCGCGGCCGTCGCGTCATTGCGTCAGTGCGTCGGTGCGTCAGTGCGTCAGTGCCTCACCTCGTCCTTGCTGTGCGGCGCGTGGTGCATGGCGCGGCCGTCGCGTCATTGCGTCAGTGCGTCGGTGCGTCAGTGCGTCAGTGCCTCACCTCGTCCTTGCTGTGCGGCGCGTGGTGCATGGCGCGGCCGTCGCGTCATTGCGTCAGTGCGTCGGTGCGTCAGTGCGTCAGTGCCTCACCTCGTCCTTGCTGTGCGGCGCGTGGTGCATGGCGCGGCCGTCGCGTCATTGCGTCAGTGCGTCGGTGCGTCAGTGCGTCAGTGCCTCACCTCGTCCTTGCTGTGCGGCGCGTGGTGCATGGCGCGGCCGTCGCGTCATTGCGTCAGTGCGTCGGTGCGTCAGTGCGTCAGTGCCTCACCTCGTCCTTGCTGTGCGGCGCGTGGTGCATGGCGCGGCCGTCGCGTCATTGCGTCAGTGCGTCGGTGCGTCAGTGCGTCAGTGCCTCACCTCGTCCTTGCTGTGCGGCGCGTGGTGCATGGCGCGGCCGTCGCGTCATTGCGTCAGTGCGTCGGTGCGTCAGTGCGTCAGTGCCTCACCTCGTCCTTGCTGTGCGGCGCGTGGTGCATGGCGCGGCCGTCGCGTCATTGCGTCAGTGCGTCGGTGCGTCAGTGCGTCAGTGCCTCACCTCGTCCTTGCTGTGCGGCGCGTGGTGCATGGCGCGGCCGTCGCGTCATTGCGTCAGTGCGTCGGTGCGTCAGTGCGTCAGTGCCTCACCTCGTCCTTGCTGTGCGGCGCGTGGTGCATGGCGCGGCCGTCGCGTCATTGCGTCAGTGCGTCGGTGCGTCAGTGCGTCAGTGCCTCACCTCGTCCTTGCTGTGCGGCGCGTGGTGCATGGCGCGGCCGTCGCGCTGCACCTGCGCCAGCGCGGCGTCGACGAGCGGGCGCAGCGCGCGTGCGCCGAGCGGACGCAGCAGCGCATACATGCGTCGCAGGTCCAAGCGACGCTGCAGATGCAAATATATACATAGATAAAAAAATAGAAACAGTAATCTGCTAATTTCAATACTCAATATTTTCTGTATATTCCATAATAGGCTTGTGTCCTATTTCTTTCTATTCAATTATCCAAGCTAATCGCGAATGACACACGAACAGCCAATAGTAAACATTCAAATTAAAAAAGTCACCGACCGAACACTTTTTATTATAAAATTACTTGCCACGTCAAACCAATGTAGGTTTTACTTCATATCTTTGTAAAGAAATTCGATATCTCCATTACATAGTGGATATCGTCTTCCTTAGATTTATCTATGCCGCCTAGAGGTTTTAAGAAAAGTTTATGTCACTGTCATGTTGTCAAATTAAATGAGTCAACGGATTTTTATTAATGCTACGTAAAATTACATAAGATATTAAAAAGATATTTATAATGTGAATCTAAAGAAACAACATCCTGGAATAAAAGCTTTAAATGTTGTTTCTTTGATTTCAGGTATGTAAGGAATTTATCTGTTTTTTTATAGGCTGAACTGTAAAATAATAAAACTTTGATTTCAGAGAAACAATACGCTTTTAATTCGGCATTGCATAGAAATTAATAGGATCATTATATCTTTAAATTTTATTTACATCAAATGTTGCTACAAGCAAATCTCAACTTTCTGATTTAACAGTTAAGCATAATTTTCTGTGCAACAGGTATTACTCTGACAAATTTACGAAAGGTAATCGAACGAATCGATTTGAAAACTGACGAACCTATTCGTTCTTTGACTGTACATCTAACGCCATCTGTTAGTGTCGATGGGCACTCACTTGTTCGGCGTTGGGCGTGTCCTCGCAAGCCTCCCTCAGCAGCCTCTCAGTCTCTGCGTGTAACGCCGGCAGATGCGCCTGCACAGCGGCGCGCTCATAGCACCCACGTACGGCTTCAGTGCTGGACGCGTGGAGGAAACGAGCGCCTAGGCTAATCTCGCGTTCTAAGCCTGGAGACGAAAAAAAAAAAATTTTTTTTGGAGAATAGACTACTAAACGCTTGACCACAATCGCACTATGAAGTCTAGGATGATACGCGTTTGCCTAAAAGATGCCTGTTCACTCTTCCTTTAAAGATGTCTAGATTATGGACGACCCGTTTGGAACAGTGATATTGAACGCTGCCTTTGGTCCAAGGGTTGCGGGTTCGATCCCCGCACAGTACAAGCATTTGTGTGCATGAACATGTCTGTTTATATTGGTCTTGGTGTTTCTTATGTATTGTAAGTATGTATTTACAAAATAAAAGTATTATATGTATATATTTGTAATCCCACTGTTGATTCTGATATCCGCAACACAGGTGCTTGAGCTACCTATCTCGAGTCAGATCAATGTATGTGATGTTGTGAAATATCTATTTATTATAGTGGTCAGGAAAATTCCTCGGCAGGGAGATCCATTCCTCAGCCGTCCGCATTATAAATGTGGAAGCGAATCGCTTCGCGGATAAGGGGTAGTTCTACCATACTATAAGGAAATGGAAGTGATCAATGAAATAAAAACTAGTTTCAAGAAGCTGAAGTGGCTCAGAAAACCAAACACTGCCGCTGATATCGACCTAAGGGTGGCGAAGATGTCGTGGGAGTGAGCTAGTCACTTTTTAGGGTTTCGTAGTCAAATGGCAAGAAACGGAACCATTATAGATTCGTCATGTCTGTCTGTCGGCGGTGAAAGACACAAAAACATCTTGAGGAAACCTGCACGTTTCGGATAGTTTCTGAAACGTGTAACCATGATTCAGTTAGTCAGGTTCCCCTGTTAAAGGGTTGCGAAGATCCGACGGCAGTCGCTTCATTGTAATTCCAGGGCCGGCTCGACCGGAGTGGTACCACGGCCTCACCGGAAACCGGCGTGAAGCAGCACTGTGCTGTGTTTCTCTGCGTGAGTGAGGGTACCGAAGGCCTAATCCGGGGGAGGGGAGGGGGGTTCAAAGGTTGGCAGCGCACTTGTGACTCCACTAGTATCGCGGGTGTCCATGGGCGGCGGCAATCGCTTACCGTCAGGTTGGTCCGTCTGCTCTTCTGCCACCTATCACATAACAAACCATCAGATGTTAAAAAAATAATACCAGATTCCCCAAATTAAGAATCTCAGAAACCAAAGTTCTCGTTTCTCGCAATTTTTTTTATGTGATTGCTATGATTTTGCTTATAGTACATGTTATTTAATATTAATTCTAGGATTTTATAGCTATCTTTACTTATTTTTCTTTGATTTCAAATGTTTTTTGTAAATAACAATGTTTAAAAGTATTTAACTTGATTTTTTAACTGGTGCGCGCAATATTTCTAGGGCTAGTAGTGTGGGAAAACCTACTTTATCGTTTGTTACAATTTTTAGAATGAAAAATGTTGTTTCACAATAAGATTACGATTGTGTAAGTAAATTAGATTAGTTTTATAGGTTTTATTCTAGAGTTTGTAAATTACAATATTTAAAAGTATTTCACTTGATCGCCTACCGAGCTGCGCGCTATTTCTACCGGATGGAAAAGTGGGAGAGTCCACGTTAGGGGTAGCGTGCCACTCGGAGCTTCACTTTTAGTCTTGGCTGGGGAGAAGTAAGCAGTATCAGTGGAAATACTGTCGGAGTGAAATTGTACTACTGTTGGAGTTACGAGAAATATATATAATTACTAGCTGACCCGGCAAACGTTGTTTTGCCATATAAATAAAAGGGTTGATCGTAGAAGGGTGAAAATTGAGGATTGTATGTATTTTTGTATGTTGTATCATAAAAAAAGAGAAATTAAAAATTTTGTCTAAAAAATAAAAATAAAAATTTAGGGGTGGACTACCCCTAACATTTAGGGGGATGAAAAATAGATGTTGGCCGATTCTCATAGATACCGGATAAGCACAAAAAATTTCATCAAAATCGGTCAAGCCGTTTCGGAGGAGTATGGCAACGAAAACTGTGACACGAGAATTTTATATATTAGATTCAAGAAAAGGCGTTTCTTTTACTCCCGCAGCGATACACGCCGGTTTTCTGTGCGGCCGTGGTTCACATTTGCTTCAATATCAATCCTGTTATGTAGCTGTCTGTACCATGTTTTAAATTACAGTTTTTTTTAACGTGGCACTACACTTCGTGTTAGGGGCTTCTTCGCGCGCAATACGCGGACTAAGACACGTTAGGTACCCAAAATACACTATACTCGAAACTGGAATTCAAGACCAAAAAAACTACGACAGATACGTCACTGTCAAATCTCTCAATGTCGCTTATGTCATTGTCAAATCAAGTTTTCAGGTTTTGCCAACCTTTTTGTTATATGCTTCTTTTCTTAGTATAGGCTGGCACAATTCATGATAAGGATTTTCTCAAAAAAAAACAAACTTTATTTTAAACTCAACTAAAATTGTTAATTATTTTTTGTAAAGAACTTAAACAAATTGAAGTACCCATGAAAACCCACGAAAGTGTGGCTTAGATAGTATGGAAAAGTAAATAAAACCATTTTTTATTTATCTTCATCTTCACCATCACTAATGTCAGAACCTCTGACTACGGAATCTGAGTCGGTCACTTGTATAATTAAGTTTACCACCACTCCAGTAATTCATTCGTCCAGCTTTGCACATGTTTTCAATTTTAGGCATTATTAAGCGAAATGACTCGTAAAGAAAATTGTTAAGTGATATTTAACAAGCAGTCGAAGTCAGTCAATCTGAGTCACTCAATAAAAGCGTTTCGCGTTTAGCGTTTAGCGTCGTATCGTTTAGCGTTTTATCACCCTATGAATTCTGTCGAGACTACTCTCAACGAACTCTAAACAAATGTTGAAAACGATGTATTTCAAAGATTCTTATATAAATATCACTTTGCGGCACCTCACTGCACGAAACAACAACATGTTAGTTCAAATGTTGTACCAAATGTTATTAACTCCTGAAGTAACACAAGCTCAATACCAGCTTTTCTACCAAACATTACGGATGATTAAGTTTTTACTAAAGCGTCTTGTATTTAGGTAAAAATAAATTTATTTCTTTAAATTATAGAATTAAAATTACCAATAAATAAATTTTGTTAGCGTATGTTTTTAGAAAATATGTACATACTATTGTACGATCATTTTATTGCAGTGGCAACATTGTAGTAGCTTTTTTGGTCTTGAATTCCAGTTTCGGGTATAGACAAGCGTCCGTGGCACTCACTCAGCTGATCTCACTGTAAACCAGCGTCATGGTCTTTGTCTGGGCCGTGACTTAAGCTGAGTGAGGGCCATATATACTAGACGTCATAAAACACAACATGATTAATTATATTTTTGGTTTTATTCATATGTATTTTTAATTGTTTTCTGGTTTGTTTTCTGTTTGTGCCAAATAGTTTTTACAATGCCCTGTGTTTTGATCTCTATAATAATAAATGTTTTCTTTCTTTCTTTGTAATTGCAAAGCGCAAATATTCAACATTCCTGTGAAAGATATTTTTTTTTTCAAATCTGAAGTATTTACGAGTTGTATATAATCGCAAGTCAAAACACCATACGAAATAAAACAAACACACGAGAAAGAAGAAAGAAAGAAAGAAAAACATTTTATTGACCATCACAATAAATAATTTAACAATGAACATTCATTAGTAAACATAGATAAGGTAACATTGACACATTAATACTACAGACAAAGGTGAGTACGAGAACAGACGATAGGTAGGTAAATACACAGTTATATAAAATGAAAATATTCTAAATAAGTAGGCGTGTGTGAAGTGTGAGGTCAATCAGGTCCTGGCCTCAGCATGGTGCTGCCACGACAGAAATGCCGCGACAGCGCTGGTATTCTGGCAGGACCTGTTGTGAGTGACGACCGTGTAACCATAAATGAATAAATACTAATGTACATAAGTAAATGATAATGTGAGATAGAATTACTAGATAGAACGGAAGAAGATACAATTATAACTTATTTATAAAAGCGACAGTGGCGCCATCGATTGTTTCATATCGTCAATGTTGACACGTTGACGAAATGATTAAAAAAAAAACAATTAAGAGAAAAAAAAAAATGACAGTTTGATCTAATCTATGGTTCTATTTGACATTAAGTGCAAAAAGTGCACTGCAAATTACAATGAATTGCAACATTAAAGTTATCTGTGATTATGATTATGCACATCTTAGTTTGTGAATATTTTTGTCGGTGTATGAACAACAAAATGGAGAAGTTTGTCTTGGATTTCCCTTGCTACAACCGCCGTGACGACATCGCAGATAGGCGTTGGCTACCGGATGGGCGTTGCCCGTGCCTGCCGCGACGTGGCACGGCAATGGAGTAGTACGTATGGACTGGCTCTGTGTGATGTTGGTCGTTATCCGATTCTGCTACTGCTTGAGGGGGAGGGCTCGTTAGCCGTGTTAACGACGCCAGGACGTCGTGTATGCCAAATCCGTCGCGCGCCGTGAAAATTCAGAAAGTGAGTGTGAAGATTTTTGTATGTCTATTAGATGTCGTTTTAGCCTTATTCTAAAAGAGCATATTGTTTTCAGGTCACGCAACGGAGGCGGTATATTATTCCATGCACGCGTGGCTGCGTATCTGAAGGAGCCTCTGAAACGAACAGTGTGATGTTTTTCAGTTTTAAAAACATTGGTGCACGTCCGCCTCGGATATTTGCTGTGATCACGCGCCCACGCTAGCTTTTCAAACAGGTACTGAGGTTTTCCACTTTTTATAACACCAAACATGAGTGTAGCCAGGTGCAATCTCCTCCTTGCCTCCATTTTCATGATGTTCGCATCATTTAAAAAAGGTGTAACATGTGAGCGAGGAGGAATATCGAGACAGAACCTGGTGCAGGCGTTTTGAACTCTTTGGATCAGCTTGGCAGTCCTTCCCAGCAGGCATGGCCCATACACAGTGTCACAGTAATTAAGCTTGGACAATATTAGGGATTCGCACAGTAACTTTCTTAATCTATTGCTTAAATATGGTCGCATTTTATACAGCATTCTTAGCCTATAAAAACAGTTGCGAGAACTCTCGGCAATATGGCTTTCAAAGTTCAGACTGCTGTCCACAATCAGTCCCAGATTCCTTGCTTCATGAGCACGCTCCAGCACCTCGCCATTGATCCGTACATTCAGAGGCTTCCCATCTAGTCTCTGCCTGCTACTCTTAGTGCCAATCAGGAGGAGTTTGGACTTTTTCGGGTTAAGGATTAGGCAGTTAGATCTACACCACTGAGTGATGCTTGACAGATCCTCATTCACCTTGGCTACTGCTGCCTCATAATCATCTGGCTTAAAAGAAAAATGTAACTGTAAATCGTCTGCATATAGATGGTGACCGCAGTGCGCTATACAGCCTATTATGTCAGCACTGTATAAAATGTATAAAATAGGTCCCAGTATGGAGCCCTGTGGCACTCCGCGGGTGACAGATTGTAGTGCTGATTGCACTTTGACGCCATCAACCCCCATCAGTTCGACATACTGCTGCCTGCCATGAAGGTAGCTTTGAAACCATTTAATTGAGTTTAATCCTAATCCATAGTATGTTAATTTTGCGAGTAATAATGAGGTATTTATGGAGTCGAATGCGCGTGAAAAGTCAAGTAGGAGCAGCATGCTTAGCTGACCACGGTCCTGTGCAGTGAGAAGATTGTCTACTATGTCCGCCAGAGCTGTAGCGGTTCCGTGTCCCTTGCGAAACCCAGATTGCCGCTGTGGTAACATGTCATGTTCTTCGAGGTATGTTGTCAGCTGGTCACATACGGCTTTTTCCAGGATTTTGGAAATGCATGGGAGCAAGCTAATCGGACGAAGATCGCTCATTGTAGACGGACAGTTACTTTTTGGCAGAGGCTTAACAACGGCCACTTTCCAGCTGTCAGGGAATATTCCTTCCATGATAGACTGATTGACTATCCTAGTGACAGCACCCAGCGACTGTGGCAAGGTTAGGAGCAGCATATCCAAAGTGATCCCGTCATTCCCTTGAGCATTCGATTTGAGCCCTCGTATGATCTTTAGGACCATATCTTCAGTGACTGGCTGCAGATCAAATGTGGCGGTGCTGTGCCTGTGGTGTTCGTAGTATGTCAGCTGAGATATGGTTACAAAATCATCGCCAGGTATGTTCAGGAAGTGGTCATTGATCTGGTCTGGGTTGTTAAGATGAGGTGGCAGCACTGCTGTATTTTTTTTATTAGGAACTAAAGTGGACTTCAGGTTTTTCCACAACTTTTTGAGTCACTAATGTTAGCATTGACATGCTTGGAGAAGAAATGTTTCTTTTCCTGCTCAATAGCCTCAAGCACTGCCCGCCTCATGGTCTTGTAACAGTTCTTGTATACATCAGTCTTATGCTGTTTATATAGATCATGGTACCTGTCTCTGGTCTGCATCATTGTCTTGATGCAGTCGGTCACCCAGGGGTGGGGAGGATGCCGGAATTTGCTGGTTTTCGTTCGGCATGAAGGTCAAAGAGGGATACTATCCATGTGGTGAATGTTCTTGTCAATGTATTGACATTGTGTAGTTTGTAAAAGTGCTGCCAGTCAACAGAGTCCAAATCCCTACCAAATTGATCCACTACAATGTTTTTTAAGGGTCTGTATGTTATTATTTGAGGACATGGTTTTTCTTTTTTTATTTTAAAGTCTCCCATCAGCATGGCATGTCCTCCCAAATCTGGAGAGTGTTTTACACTTACCTGATTGACACGGATATCAGTGCAGATTAAATCAATCAGACTGCTACTCTGATTGGTATAGTGAGTAGGTTTATCGACCACCTGCATTAGGTTGACACTGTGTAGAAAGTCCTGAAGCAATTTTGTTTTGCTGCTGCTAGGCTCTAACATGTTTATGTTAAGGTCGCCAACAAAAATGATCCCATCAGAGCTTGCCAGGGTGGCTATGGAATCTGCTATAGCATCCATGAACTCATCTACATCTTGCCATGGCGGTCTATAGGCAGTTCCTACTAGTATGTCTTGGTTGTGAGTACGAACCTTTAGCCACATTTGCTCGACCAATGATGTTGTAGGATGCGGGAGCGTACGGGCGTTGACACCCCTTCGTACATAGAAACCTACACCCCCCCCCACGTCCCCTTCTAATTTGGACTGGTCTGGGTATGTGTCTTAGCTGATACCCTGGCAATTTTGGTGCCCTGTCATCCTCACCTGCCCTGAGCCAGGTTTCATTTATTGCCAAGATGTCAACATTCATTTTCTGAGCAGCCACCATAAACTCCTCATGCCGAGTGCCGAGGGACCCCGCATTGTAAAGCCCAACTTTAAAATTATTTCTTCCAACCATTTTGTATCTCGGTAAGGAGAATCTTTTCCATAGACCATACTGTGCGATTCATATCTGTGAATATTGTGTTTGCTTGAGTCACATAACTGTAAAATATTTTGTATACATAGATATATTTCAGTGTGTTGTGTCTGTAATGAAGTTTCCTGTTATTATGTTTATATTTTAGAACCATGTTTATGTGTATATTTAGTTTATATAGTTTGTGTATATTTCTTTTTAGTATTTGTGGGTGTAGTGGGTAACATGTGTTTATAGTGTGGATAAATATTTCAGACTGCCCATACAAGTGTATTCCACATTTTAATAGGTGTATAATAAGAGTGTCTGTTGATTTTAATTTTGAATATAGATTAAGATTGATATTGTTATAATAAGTCATATTTGGTATGTGTAAGTGTGTATGTGTGTTATTATAAGTTATAATTATAAACAGCATTATATAAGCACTTGTATTTTTAAAAAATAATATCACATCTAGATACCCAATCGAATTCAGTTCATTGCACAATATAGTCCCTTCCCCTATCCCTTTGATGACATATAATTTCACAAGCTGTGTCATTGAAAACCGAGTGGTAACCCACTCCATTGACAAGAGGTGAATATTTTTATTTATAGAAATAGTATAAATATATGCTATTTTATATCTATTACATGCAGTAATCCTAATGTTTTCAGGGAAGTCCGGGTCAGATTGCCTGGGGTCCAAACACGCGAACCAGATCGTCGCAAGATCGCAACTGGAATGCTGGCTTGCCGTCCTCTTGACGAGCAAATATGCGGCCCCGCTTGGTCCAGGAGTACCTCCACTGTAGTTTTCGACACTCCTCGCGGACCCTATGAAACAGCTGTCGATTTGGGCGGGTCAGTCGCTCATTGATGAAGATTCGCCCCCCTGCGGCGCTGGCGACGGTGCGACGTACGCGTGCGGCGTGCAGCAACTCGTCGCGGAGATGGCGACGCGCCAGCCGCACCACGACGCGGCGCGCGCGTACCTCGCCCTGGCCACTGGGGGGCGCCCCCACGCGCTCGGCGAACACCACGTCCCGCTCCTCCAGTGTAACACCCAGCTGCGCAGCGAGTACCTTCACCGAGTGTATCACGTTCTCTCCCTTCTCTTCCGGCAGCTGCCCGACTTTGAGGTCAGAGAGGAGTGCCTCCTGGTCTCGGTCATTAAGTTCGAGCCTTAACTGGGTGATAGTTCGCTCCAGCTCGGCTGTCCTGCCAGGTACGTCGGTCGCCTGACGTTCCTCCAATTTGGCCACCCTCTCCTCGATACTATCCAGCCGTGTCCTCTCAGCCGTGAGCGCTTCCCGCAGCTGCACGATCTCTTGACGGAGCTCGCGTATCTCCGACACGCACGCAGAGAGATCACGGCGCAGCACACCCGCTATGTCATTCACATCTCCCTCTAGGACTCCGGCCACAGCTCCAGCTGCAGCCGCATCGGCAGGTGGAGAGGCGAGAGGCTTCATTCTCTTCTGCCTCTTACTCAATTGCTCTTTATCTGGCGAGCACTGCTGGCCAGCCACAGGCGATCTTTGTACCTTAGGCATATTTCTTTTTCTTCTTGTTTTTCACCACTTTTTCTCTTAATATTTTATAATAGTACTAGGTTGTTAAATATAATTCCAATTTGTTTAAAAATAATTAAAAAATAAAATAATAGTTTTTTCTTATTTTATGTGTATCGAGGATTCGAACCGTCGACCTCCGAGTATTGCAGGAACGGGCCTATGAGCGCAGCGCACTGAGCTATGGGTCGCCTTGGTGGTGTGGCGAAAAAATGCCTATGTTTACGCCGGGTTGTGTCAGTGTTCCGACGAGTTGTTAAGGCGTTAGACGGTGGGTTGTTATTCCTGGTTCAGACACTACCTTGCACTGATTTTACGAGGATTTTGTCTCACCAGAAAAACTGTGATAATTACACTATTATCTAAAGATAGCTCGCACCAACAATCACAGAGCTGCGCACCGTCACCCTTCACTAGAATGCAGATATTTTACGTAGATTAGCGAAAGATTTCGACTGTTTTGGAATTTAATGTAGCAGAGCAGTAAAGATATGTGTTGACACTGACAACGTCGTGACGTCACCTGTTGACACTGACAACGTCGTGACGTCACCACGAGAAAAAGAAGATTTACGACAAACGTGTACCTAACGTCAATTTGCTGAGGAACTCAAGCTGTATATTTCCATACCAAGACGCATAAAAAACATACTAACATTTTTTTTTACTGTAGATAGGTAAGCGTTTGACCATATTTCACCTGATGGTAAGTGATAATATGGTCTAAGATGTAGCACGATTAAATAGAATATACCTATTCACTCGCGCTTTGCAAAACCCCCAAATTGTAGCCTCTAGGGAACACCTCCTCAGGCAGCTGATTCCACTGTTTCGCAGTACGAATAAGGAAACAGCATTCAAACCTCTTTGTGTGGACTTTAGGTATTTCTACCATGTACCGGTGTCGATTGAGGGTCTGCCTGGTGGAGTAGTGGAAGAACGGAGATGCTCCAATGGCATTGTACAGTTCCGTGGTGCACTCTCCAAAATGTATCCGATGGACGAACGGATTTTTTTTATATTGTATTTTATTTCGCACAGACTATATAACTCACCGTCTAGCACATGTTTCATGTAGTGTGAGATGTCCCCCTGGTGCAGCGTCTCCTGGGCCGACCTGGCGTGGTGCTCCGTGGCTGCGGCCAGGTACGGCTCCAGCACCAACGACTGGTAGAGGGCTAGTGGTGAACGTACGCGAAACGATTGTACCTGGGGGTAGACAAAATTAATTAATAAAATAAATAAAAAATAAAATAAAAATTGTTTATTTCAGACCACAGTTTTTGATCCATAGAGTGTTAGTAACAAAATGACTTAAAATTATATTAGTAGGTACATATCGACAGAATAAAATGCAATAAAATAAAATTAAAAAATTAAAAAAGAGAGAGGTTGCTAGGAGTTACCAAAGAAACTGGTTTCAGTGGTCACTCTTCGCACCAGGCACTTCCATAGCGGTGAGGTGTACCTATCCGCGAGAGTCATCAGGATGGTGTTGCGGCTGTCCCTCACCCTGCGGACCAGCGACGCGGTCTTTTTTCGGATAATGGCCGTAAAGCCATCAATTTGGAATTCCGCGAACATCCCCGACGCGCTACAAAAGCGAGGCAGCCCCAACATCATCCTGAAGATGTTATTATATTGGACTCTGAGTGTGTCTAGGAGTCTTTTCGAATACGTAGCCCATAGACTTCCCGTGTACATGTTTTGGCAATATGCTTTAAAGAGCGTGACCTTAACTTGTTCTGTACAGCGGGAAAAACTACTATATATAATCTACATTAATGAGTATGTACCAACTCGGAGTCTCCCTGCGTGATCGTATCAGAAATGATGAGATCCGTAGGAGAACTAAGGTCACAGACGTAGCCCAAAGGATTGCATGGCTCAAGTGGCAATGGGCAGGGCACATAGCGAGGAGAACAGACGGCCGTTGGGGCGGAAAGGTCCTTGAGTGGACGCCACGTACAGGAAGTCGCAGCCGTGGCAGGCCTCCTACAAGGTGGACCGACGATCTGGTGAAGATCGCGGGAATCCATTGGATGCGGGAGGCACAGGACCGATCTATGTGGAAAACATTGGGGGAGGCCTATGTCCAGCAGTGGACGTCTTTTATGTGGGACGGAAGCGTCATTTATGTGGGACATGGAATGATAAGGCCGGTTAGCATTAAGGCGACGGGTAGCCCTAACTAGCGACACCATTCATTTTTAATTGTTAGCTACTAAACCCGATCTATTTTAAACAAATTCGGGGTTACAACCTCTCGGAAAACTCTTATACTATTTATTAAATAACCATGCACAAATATTGGGTCTGTTTTTGTACGCGAAAAATGGATTACCGCTAAAAGCGCCCACTTTTAGCGTGAATCAATTTTTCGCGTACAAATGTTGGGTCCGCATTTGTGCATGGTTATTTAATAAATAGTATAGTGATCCGGTTTAGTGGCTAAAAATTAAAATCGATTAGCATCGTTAGTGTGTCCTACCCGTCACTTTAATGTGTGTATATGCAGCAGTACAAATAAACGTGTGATCTATCTATCTATTCACGATACCAATTATCATCATCATCATCATCATCATCATCAGCCCATTTAAGTCCCCACTGCTGGGGCACGGGCCTCCCTCAATCACATGAGGGGTAATTGCCATACTCACCACGCTTGGCAGACGGGTTGGCGAGGGTTTTGATACCTATTATGAGGTGGCTAAAAATTAAAATCGATTAGCGGAAATTATGAGGTTTTCGGGATGTAAGCTGTAAAATAATAACGGTGTAGGTATATTTGTAATCCCACTGTTGATTCTGACATCCGTAACACAGGTGCTCGAGCTACCTATCTCGGAGTCAGATCAATGTACATCATTGATCTGACACCGAGATAGGTAGCTAGCGTAACACGTTATGATTCATCTGACGACCCGTTTTGAACAGCGGTAGTGAACGCTGCCTTTGGTCTAAGGGTTGCGGGTTCGATCCCCGCATAGTACAAACTTTTGGGTGCATGAACACACATGTCTGTTTGTATTGGTCTGGGTGTTTTCTGTGTATGTATTTACAATAGAAAAGTATTATATGTATATATTTGTAATCAGTGCGTCCTTCCGGTCATGACTTACGGTGCCGAGCTTAAGCACTTGTAAGCTACTTAGTACGAAATCAGGTCAACGTATGAGATGTTGTGAGAATTATTAAATTATAAAAAGGTGAGCAAGCTATGTTTTTTGTCGCCTTTGTCACCACCACACCGAATCACCTTCTTGCGAATAAGTATGTCGGTATCCTAGCGCCTACGCTAATATATATACAATAAAAATGCAGCAGATGTCCACTGCATTCGTTGCTTGTAGATTAGCGTAGGCGTATGTTACTGTATTTATCGGTTTTCCCAAACCATACTTGTCAAATATAATATTAATAACGATGTTCATAATTTCAAACATTAATTTTTGACGACCCGTTTGGAACAGTGGTAGTGAACGCTGCCTTTGGTCCAAGGGTTGCGGGTTCGATCTCCGCACAATACAAACATTTGTGTGCATGAACATGTCTGTTTGTATTGGTCTGGGTGTTTGTATGTATTATAAGTATGTATTTACAAAAGAAAAGTATTATATGTATATATAATCCCCCAAACAAAACGGCTCCTAACAAAAATGCTTCTGAAATGGAATTATAATGAGGCGGAAGATTTACTTAAACCTATATTGTGATACTTCCTACTTTGAATTATACTCTCTCTCTCTCAATCACGCAAACTTACACTCACTCACTCACACCTACACCCACTATTTACATTATGCCCACAAAAATACAAAACTGTGTTCACTAGGTATTATACCAAACTGCCTCTTAATGTACAGTAATGCATGATACAGTAACAATTTCTTTGAAATCGTCTACTGTTCCTCACAGGACAGGCTTAGCCTAGTGTGAGGACCAGCTTTGTAATAATTGTAAAAATGTATATTGCTAATAAAGTTTCATTCTTTCATTCTTTCTTTCATTTGTAATCCCATTGTTGATTCTGTTATCCGTAACACAGGTGCTCGAGCTACCTATCTCGGAGTCAGATCTATGTATGTGTTGGTGTGTAATGCCAGTGACTCACGTGCACGGTGCTCATGATGGCCTGGCGCAGCACGTCGGCGTGGCGCGGGTCGGGCGCGCGCTCGCGGGCGTCGCCCAGCGCCGCCACCACGCGGCCCGTCAGCGCCGCGCCCAGCGGCCGGATGAGCACGCGCTCCCAGATCACCAGGCCCAGCTCGCCCACCTGGCCGGAGCGGACGCCCAATGTTACTCGATACTTGATACTTGATTACTAGTTCCCGGAATCTGGCGATGCCAGAAGCTAACTAAATATGGAGAGGTTTCGCGTTCGACAGCTAAATAAATATGGAGAGAATTCGCGTTCGACGTTCGGATATTTTCTGTTATCCCCTGAGTGAATTAGCAAGGACTATATCGCACCCTTAGTAAAATACCGACCTAACTCAAAATTTTAATTTGAAAGAAAGAAGAAAGAAAATACATTTATTGGCCACAAACAATATACAATAATACAGAATGACATACAACAGCGGAAACATTGGATGGTGGATATTACATTTTATAAGGAATAAGTGAAGGGAGTGGCCAATCAGGTCCCAGCCTCAGCATTTGCTGCTACGGCATTATCTGCGATGCCGCAGCAGCGCTGGTGAATACCAGCGCTGCTGCGGCATCGCAGATAAATGGTGGGACCTGGTTGCGAGTGAGTTAGGTAGGATCTAAAAGAAGGAATACAATATTTAATGCAGGTGGGAATAGACATATTATACACGTATATTACATATTAAAAGAAGTGTACAATGTGGCAGATATATATTGAAATACATAAATAAATATAAATACAGAAATTGGATGCTAAGTGAAAATAGAATCGGCTAAAATCCAGGGATGAAAGGTCAGGGATCTAACAACAATTTTGAGTTAAGTAAATAGGTACACTCACATATGAACACGAGATGAAATTTGAAGTGCGTTATTTACTCAAGACTACTCAAGAATAAATTGCAAAGAATTGCTATAAAATTATCAACAATTTTGAGTTAGGTCGGTATTTTACTAAGGGTGCGATATATTGTTAGCGGTATCCCCACCCAAGCCGCTACGGACAGCAAGAAGCCCATAAATAGACGAGCCGATCGGACAGCAGCTCATTTGCTTGTCGACGCTCAGAGCGCACGGATCTAGGAATCAGTCATGCGAGACATTATTTCAGTCAGTCATTATTCGAGTCATTGTTGGATGAGTCATTCATTGTCTAAGCTACGTTCAGATTATTGTTTAGTCCGTTATTAACTTTACTTTACAAAAAAGCTCTCAAAGAATGGTTGCTATGGCGGGACCACGCGGCCCGTCAGCGCCGCGCCCAGCGGCCGGATGAGCACGCGCTCCCAGATCACCAGGCCCAACTCGCCCACCTGGCCGGAGCGGACGCCCAATGTTACTCGATACTTGATTACTAGTGCCCGGAATCTGGCGATGCCAGAAGCTAACTAAAGGTGGATTTATATTTATCTGACGTGTCGTGACGTGTCGTGTCGTGACGTGATAACTAGTGTTCACATTTATATGTCATGTTCTGACGCCTTTTGACGATATTTTGAATCAGTACAGCTGTAGCTCTAGGAAAGGTAACACGTTTTCAATATTCTCCCATGAGTTATCCGATTCTGATTCAGATTATGAAGAAGATACTCAATTTATGATATTGGCAACTTTGTTAAAAAAAGAAGGAACGAGAAGAAGATATTGGATTCATCCACTCAATAGAAAAAGAGAAATAAATGGCGAGTTTCATTGTCTCATTAAAGAGCTTGAAAACGATGATGAAAAATTTCATCAGTATTTCAGATTGTCGAAAGCACAGTTTGAACTCTAACGCGTCCCAACACAACACTGGCGCTTGCACATTTGTCTGACGTGCATGACGTCGTCGTTCCCCCGCCCCACCGCTCTGACGCAACCGGGATCGTTTCTGATACGACACGACAGAAGCCATCACAACACATTACGCAATACTAGTGTGAACGCTACCATACTAAATGTATGAAACCGATACCGTTCTGACGCATCACGTCACGATACGTCAGATAAATATAAATCCACCTTAAATATGGAGAGGTTTCGCGTTCGACAGCTAAATAAATATGGAGAGATTTCGCGTTCGACGTTCGGATATTTTCTGTTATGCCCCGAGTGAATTCGCAAGGACTATATATTGTTAGCGGTATCCCCACCCAAGCCGCTACGGACAGCAAGAAGCCCATAAATAGACGAGCCGATCGGACAGCAGCCCATTTGCTTGTCGGCGCTCAGAGCGCACGGATCTAGGAATCAGTCATGCGAGACATTATTTCAGTCAGTCATTATTCGAGTCATTGTTCGATGAGTCATTCATTGTCTAAGCTACGTTCAGATTATTGTTTAGTCCGTTATTAACTTTACTTATGTAAAAGTCATAGCAAGTGTGCAATCGCAGTTTCAGTGGTTTGAAATGATATTTGCTGGGGCACGGGCCTCCCTCAATCACATGAGGGGTAATTGCCATACTCACCACGCTTGGCAGACGGGTTGGCGAGGGTTTTGATATAAATGCAGAGTTTTCCTTCCCTGGGTGCTGATGATCATGCCAGTAGCTTTACCTTAGTCGCCTTTTACGACACCTCGGTAAGAGTGAGGGTGGCCTATTCTACTCTGCCGGGGACCACACGGCCCTGGCGATGCCAGAACCAGTTCGGATATTTTCTGTTATCCCCTGAGTGAATATTATGTTATAAATAGGATTTAGCAATTATTGGTTTAGTTAATAATGTTTAAGTTTGTTAAATAAATAGATACCTAGCTTTATATAAAATAATTAGATAGTTGCACTGTCGCATTAGGCTAAGCCCTGTAAAGATAGCGTTAGAAGAGAAATATATTTTTTTTAATTTTTTTTTTATTGCTTAAGGCAACTCAACAGCATTTTTACAATGATCATGCCTAAAAACGAATATTAGACACTTAGCCAATAACAGAGTTCCAGGCTATCTAATCTTTTTTTCCCATACCTCATTATATTATATATTGTTTTAAACTTTCATGGTCACTAACATTAGAATAGTTATTTACGGGATTGCTACCATGTCGGTACCGGAGGTGAACGCAGTAAAAGACTAAGAAGGAGGGTAGACCGATATGTCTGCCAATAACATCTTACCTGCAGAATCTTCAGTTACTCCGTGACCATGGCGCTTGCAACAGCGCCGAAATATTGGATACTCAAAAATAAGGTACGACATGGTAGCAATCCCGTAAATAACTATTCTCATTATATTAGGTCTTAAAAGTAATATTGTGGTATACATGTGACGCCCTGCAAGTGCAAAGCAATTTGAATAGGTGCACTGGATGACATTTTAAATACATAAATTAATATAAAATAATGAACAACTATTCGTGTTACAGAAAAATTATCTTTACACCACGAACGTACAAATTTGTACCTGACGATTTTAAAGTGTATTTTTTAAATAAAATCTTTTTTTTCGATAATCTTCTTCGATCTTCGATCAACCCTCGACCCCACAAACTTTTGGTCTACAATAATCAATTCATTTATTGCACAATTAATAAACAAACTAATGATTGATTGAGTAAAAAAGTAAGTTTTTATGTGATCAAATTTAGCTAAAATTGATATCTCTGCAGAAATTTAATTTTTCTGATATGTTTAAAAATGGGGTCTAATGGAGTCTAAATGACGTCTACCGGAGTCCAAATGGGGTCTACGGGAGTCACATGAGGTCTACCAGAGTCAAAATAGGCTCTACCGGAGTCGAATGAGGTCTAGTGGAGTCAAAATGAGATCTAGCGGAATCAATACGAAGTCTACCGAAGTCAACATGAGGTCTACTGGAGTCAACATGGGGGTTACCCGAATCAACATGAGACCTGCCGGAGTCAACATAAGGTCTACCGAGGTCAACATAAGGTCTACCGGAGTTAAAATGAGGTATACCGGAGTCAAAATGAAGTCTATTGGAGTCAACATAAGGTCTACCGGAATCAAAATGAGGTTTACCAAGTAAAAAACCGGCCAAGTGCGAGTCGGGCTCGCGCACAAAGGGTTCCGTAGCAGCAAAGTCCAAAATTACAGTTAAATCAACCTATCTCAAAAACTATAAGAGATACTTTGATCAAACCAAAAATCGTTGAAAGAGTTAATTAGCATGCATCACCTCTATTTTTTTTAGAATTTTATACCCCGTAGTTATAAAAATAGAGGGGGGGGACATACTTTTTACGACTTTGAGAGCTGATATCTCAAAAACCGTTCACTTTAAGAAAAATGTTTTTTAGAAAACTTTATATCATTTTAAAAGACCTTTCCATTGATACCCCACACGGGTATGTACATCGAAAAAAAAAATTTCATCCCTCAGTTACATGTATGGGGGGCCCCACCCCCAATTCTTTTTTTTACTATTTAGTGTCATATTTTTGTAGCGGTTCATACAACACATATTCCCATCAAATTTCATCACTGTAGTACTTATAGTTTCCGAGTAAATCGGCTGTGACAGACGGACAGACGGACAGACGGACATGACGAAACTATAAGGGTTCCGTTTTTGCCATTTTGGCTACGGAACCCTAAAAATGAGGTATACCGGAGTCAAAATGAAGTATATAGGAGTCAACATTAGATCTACCGAAGTCAAGAATTCCGAGGGAGTCTAAATAAGAATTAATATTAATAGGAATTTAACAAAGACGATTCAGTGAATCATAAAACTCACCTCCAGCTGCCTGGAGTCGTGCTCGGGACAACTAACGGTGGCAGCCGACCCGTATATTATCTCCGCGTCTGACACCTGCAAACAACACAAATTTTTTTTTATATGATTAAGTGGCTGACAAGCAGACGGACCGCCTGATGGTAAGAACGCCTGAAACACAGCACAGTGCTGCTTCACGCCGGTTTTCTGTGAAGCCATGGTATCACTCCGGTCGAGCCGGCCCATCACCATCATCATCACTGCTGGACGTAGGCCTCTCCAATTGTTCGCCACCGTGATCTATCCATGGCTTCTCGCATCCAGCTCTTGCCAGCCATCCTGCGCAGATCGTCCCCCCACCTAGCCAGAGGGCGCCCTACATTACGTTTGCCAAGACGCAGTCTCCAGTCTAGAACACGTTCACCCCATCGGTTGTCGGTTCTGCGGCTAATATGGCCAGCCCACTGCCACTTAAGCTTGCTAACCCGGTAAGCAATGTCGATGACTTTGGTTCTCTGCCGGCTCACCTCATTTCGGATTCGATCTCGGAGAAGGACGCCAGCCCATTCATGCCGAAGCGTGGCTCTCCCACGGTCACGGTATCTGTTCGGAAACTCCATCGTTGGTAGCTGATTCCACAGTTTTACTACGCGCGGTAGGAAGTGGAGTGGGAAACGCACTGTGGTGGAATATAACTCATCCAAGTGATGTGGGTTGTAGGTGTGCATATTTTCGCGTAACTCCACATACAGCATATTCATCTCCGAGACATGCAACTCTTGCTTGTGTCGCTGCCATACAAAAGTGATAGGAAGGAAGCGACTAGGGTCATTTCACTAAGTACTTTTTTCTTTAGTATGGGAAAAATAGTTCAGCGGTTTTCGTTAGATGGAGCTTGTAAAGAACAGATGGTGCTTTAAAAAGCAATCAAGCAGATGGTTCGGCGTTGTTTCGGTAGATGTCACTATGCATTTTTACCCGACTACGGCAAGCAAAAGGAGGGTTATGATTTTGACAGGCTATGTATGTATGTATGTATGTACATACGTTACGTAGAAACAGATAAACATACATACATATGTATGTTCATCTGTTTCCACGTAACTTCTAAACTAGTTATCATATTTGAACAAATGAGGTGTCGTTAGAAGCGTCTTGGTTGTCTTCTGGTTATAGGCAAAATGATGTCACGTTAAATTTATTACAGCGCCCTCTAGGGGGCTTAGAGTAAGGAACTAAAAAAAAATTTTGCTTGACGGTACCGTGTGGGGTATCAAATGATAGAGCTTTTTTAGCACATTTCAAATATGTATTTATATTTACATAACTAACGATGACACCATGCATTTACCTTCTGTCTCTTAACGTGCTGTAGGTTAAGGTACGAGTACAGGCTGTTGAGGTATGCCACGCCCTGACTGTATTCGCGCCACGCCGCCACGTACCTGCGGGAATATGCCTTATTGTTAACGGGTTTAGGTAGGAAATTGAATGAAAGTTTTGCTGTTAAGGTGACAGGTAGGGCACACTAGCGACGCCAATCGATTTAAATTTTTAGCTACTAAACCGGATCTATTTTAAACAATTTCGGGGTTACAACCTCTCGGCAAACACTTATACTATTTATTAAATAACCACGCACAAATGTTGGGTCCGTTTTTGTACGCGAAATATTGATTCATGCCAAAAGTGGCCGTTGTAACCCCGAAATTATTTAAAATAGATCCGGTTTAGTAGCTAAAAATTTAAATCGATTGGCGTCGCTAGTGTGCCCTACCCGTCACCTTAAAGAAAACATTCCTTTATAAAAATAAAGGAATGTTTTCTTGGAATAGGCATTGCAAGAACGGATTTTTATTTTACTTTTATTTATTTATTCATTATGACACATAACAGAGTACAGTTATTGTTGTACAAAAAGGAAGTTAACATAAATCAGTTCTAAACTATACTCCAACAAAATGTGCTCGAGAAGGAACAATAAATCTTCTGCAGACCTTACAACTAGGTACTTATAATAAAAGTTAACACAAATTAACTATAAAGGAACGAGCTTCAAAGTTTTGTTTAAACTTAAGTTTCATTTATGAAGTTGAAATGAGATTGAAATTGCACAGTTACTGAAGGGTATTGAATAAACACTTTTTGAAACTATTTAGATTCGGATTCATAATATCAGTTTTACTGTCAGGATATTCTCGAGTCAGATCGTTATAAAGGCGCCTATAACTATGCTATACCATAGATTTATCGTTGGATAAAGATTGAACAAATGGGCTCCTTAATCTTTTATCTTTACCTGGAGAGCAGGCCATCGTTGTGGTCATTGTTCTCAAGAGGCGCGGATCCTCGCACGCGCTGCAGCAGCCCTGCTACGTGCTCCTCCAGGAAGTTCCTGCAGGGACCAACAGCTTTACATCAGACAATATAATAAATAAATAAATATTAATATAAACATCACATACATTGATCTGACTCCGAAATAGGTAGCTCAAGCACCTGTGTTACGGATATCAGAATCAACAGTAGGATTACAAATATACACATGTAATACTTTTCTTTTTAGTGGTTTGTAGTGGTAGATACATACTTATAAACTTCCACCACTTAAACTTCCTCGCCCATCTAGATTCCACATTCTTGTTCAGCAAAGTAGCAATTCTAACCTAGGTCAAAATGCTCCATTGAACCGTCTTGTTAAAGACAACATCAGTTTGGCTGGATCAAAGGGTCTCGATTTATTCGCGGGTGACATTCGTAGCTTTAAAAAATCATTGGCTGCCTAACAGCCACACTACGTAAAATGCGTTTCTAAATATTATTTTCTTTACAATTGTTGCTTCTTAACTTATTCTATAGCATGCAGTCTGCACCTGTAATTGTAAATGCATGAAGCTTTATACCCTATTATTTAACCCCTTATGTATTGTCAAAATGTATTTTATGTTGGTGTTCTAATTAAATAAATAAATAAATAATACATACAAACACCCAGACAAATACAAACAGACATGTTCAATCACACAAAAGTTTGTACAACCTGTGCCGATAAAGATTGGGATCAGAAACTCGCACTCGTGGGGTGCGAGTATAGACGCAAATAGTGTGCGAGAGAGAAGTGAATAGATGCGCCGCCATTTCTGATCCCATTCTTTATCCGCACGGGTTGTACGGTGCAGGGATCGAACCAGCAACTCTTGCATCAGAGGCAGCATCACTGATCCAAACGGGTTGTCAATAATATTCGTACATACAGGGTGTATCTGTGAACATGTACATCCCTTTAACCACGTGTTCTACTAACCATTATGAACAACATTGGTTCTATCACTTTTGGAAATTAGCATGAAAAAATTTAATGCGATTGCCGCCGCCCATAGATACCCGTTACACAGAGTCACAAGCGCTGCCAACCTTTAAACCTCCCCTCCGGTACCCTCACTTAGGCAGCGAAATCACAGCACAGTGCTGTTTCACGCCGGTTTTCTGTGAGGCCCTGGTTGAGCAGGTTGGGTTGGTTTTAAATGTGGGAGAGCCACGCTTAGGCATGAATGGGCCGGCTCGACCGGAGTGATACCACTGCCTCACAGAAGACCGGCGTGAAGCAGCGCCTGCGCTGTGTTTCGCTGTGTGAGTGAGGCTACCGGAGGCCCAATGGGGGGAAGGGGAAAAGGTTGGCAGCGCACTTGTGACTCCACTGGTGTTGCGGGTGTCCATGGGCGGCGGACATTGCTTACCATCAGGTGATCCGTCTGCTCGTCTGCCACCTCTCATATAAAAAAAAAGCAGGCCTATTCATGCCGAAGCTTGGCTCTCCCACGGATTCACACTACACGCCAGAGACGCACACTACGCAGCTGTACGTGTCCCGCATACACTGATCTACGCAGGTCGAGGGAGTCGTAGACTACGTGCGAAAGAAGTCCAACTGGACGCTGAGGGTCGAACGGTTGGAATCTCGCCACAAAGTGAACTTCAGCTCATTTGTGGTGAGAGTACCGACCCACTCCCTGGCGACATTTATTAGGGAGGACTTCTGGCCGCAGGGAGTCTTCTTTCGGAAGTTTCGAGGACGGCTACCAGCTGACTCTACGCGCCGCACGTAGATATTTGAAAAAAAAAATGTGTATGTTAGACTGGAAGGTATTTATTATATAGGCCAATGGTTGAGTAAAATGATGGCTGACACGTACGTCATACTTGTGAACAGGTGCCACCTTTGGGGACTGGTCTGCTTCGGTTTACCTCATAATATTTATTTTATTATTATATGAAAGTTTGGCGATTAAAAAGAGTAACTGGCGAGTTTCTTGCCGGATCTTCTCGACCAGAAACAACTTTCCGAGCCGGTGGTAGAATCGCATTATGTTTATTTATTTCTTTAGTATATTTTATGTATCAACATATTTATGTATTAACATGTAAATTATACATAAGTACTTATAAATAGTTTTTAAAATGTATGACGATTTGTAAGTGCTGTATACAAGCCTATGCAAATAAAGAATTATTTGATTGATTGATTGATTGACATATTTTTGAATGTATCTTGTTGCCTGAAATAAATGGATATAATTCTCTGCGTTCTGTGAAAAGTGGTACAAGTGGACTTATATCGAATTCGATTTTCTTCTTGCTACTTCATCACAAAAATCTTTCATCATCGGGACACAAGACGGAGAAGGGGCCACCCTTATGTGGTAGAAATACCGCCAACACGTATTCAAATGTACATTCATGTTGCGTACAGCTAAGGAATGGAACTCTCTGCCGGAAGATGTGTTCCCTGAACGCTACGATCTGAACTTATTCAAGAAAAGAGTGAATAGGCTGTTACTAGACAGGCATGATTCATTCTCGGCCACATCATCACTTACCATCAGGTGAGATTGTAGCCAAATGTCTGGCTATTCTAATAAAAAAAAAAATCTTCTATTATTCTGTCTGATCAGACGGAAAATGGAGGATTTTTATTTTCAAAATTCAAAAGTACTTTATTTGCATGGGCTTCTATAAAGCTCTTACAAATCGTCAATAATGAAAAATATAAATTATAGCTATGTATATTATACATGTAATTAAACATATATGTCGATACAAAAAATATACTAAGAAATGAATAAATATAATGTTATTCTACCACCGGAATCGGAAAGTTGATTCTGACGAGAAGATCCGGCAAGAAACTCGCCAGTTACTCTTTTAAATCGCCAAAATTTTTGTAAGTACAGTAACATGGGTGTAGGCGAACAGTTTATCATTTCCACAATTCTTGTCATTTAAGTAATCATTAACTGTATACGTAGGTAATGAAGCTTTTGCCATTAAATATTTTTAACATGTGTTTTAAATTTAGGCATTGGTAAATCCACAGGCTTTTGTGGTAACTTATTAAATATTTTAATATGTACTCATTCCTACAAATGATTATTTGCATGTCTGATCACTGATCAGACAGAAAAATAGAGGATTTTTGTTTGATGAAGTAGCAAGAAGAAAATTAAATTCGATACAAGTCGACTTGTACCACTTTTCACAGGACACACAGAATGGACAATATTTCATATTTTTAACATGTCCATATTGTTTTTTTATATGAAAGTAGACATAAAATGAACAGACCCATATTTTTTCTTTTTTCAAAATTTGTCCATTTTCAAGCATAAAATAATTATTGAAATTATTTTTATTCTAAATAGACGTAAGCGCCAAATGACGTCATCGGACGGCTGAATACAGCGATATTCCTTTGCTTATCATTGTTTTAATAATAAAAAGGTACTACTGTCAAAGGTAAATAATACTAGTGTCAACATTGTCAACGTCATTCATACATTCAACGTTGACAAGTTGTCTTGTTTTTTGACAGTTACATGTCATGAGTTTGGCATTACGTAAATTTAAAACTATAATGTGCTAAGCAAAGAAATATTTTACATTCTGCCGTCCGATGACGTCATCTTACGTTTTTTAGTTTTTAGTTTTTTTCTCAGTAAATAAGCAATAAAAAAATGAATAAACATATATTCGAGCAGCGGAAAAGTAAACAAAGAATTGGTATTTTTTGTTTCAGAGTTTAGCAATTTTGAAATGTTGTCCATTATTATTATTCTATTAAGATATGGCGTCACGTTGATACCGACCTGGTCTCGTCGTACAGCCGGTCGGCCAGCGGCTCGGGATGCGCGACGCACAGCGCGTACACGTCCGAGAAGCGAGTATTCCACACGGCGCGCTCCACCGCGCGGAGGCCCACCACGCCCGCCACCTGCGGACACACCGACAATGAATGAATATACTTTTATTGCACTCAAAGTATAGTAAGAAAACTTAATACTAGGTATTACAGGATATGTAAGTCGCGTCCTTAATTAATTATTCTGGTAACCCGTGATTAAAGATTGTCTACAGTACAGGCCTAGCCTAGTGTAGAGATGTCTGTAAAGTTTTTAATATAACGCCAATCGATACCTACAACCTTAGCATGTTCTAACCTATAGATAAGAAAACAATTTTGTTAAATATGTATGCTGATGTTGTTTTTCAATAAACTTTTTCTATTTTTTCTATTTTCTATGTACAACGAAGGCGGCCTTATTACTATGAGCAATCTCTTCCAGGCAACCTTTGGGTAAAGGACACTTGATGGAGGTGTAGGGCAGTGCAATATTAATATTTATATACAGGGTGTCCGATGGCAGAATTAGGATTTAAATTTCGAATTATTTTAAAACCGTTGAACGCAGGGGCACGCATGGTGTCGCGTTCGATTTGTCGTTCGTGCGGGTTACTTGGTTATGATGCCACAGTGGACAGGTGAACAACGTGCGTTCGCAATCGAAGCGTATTTTAAAGGTAAAGATTCCTGTGCTTTTGCTTGTCGAAGGTTTTGTTCGCATTACAATAATCGACGTTGGCGTGATGCGCCAAATGAAGATTTGATTCGATCGTGGGTGCGAAGGTTCAGGACAACAAGTGAACAGTGAACAATCCGCGGCCGGGTCCCAGCCGAACGTCGAGAAGTGATGTCAACATCGAACTTGTCGCAAACAGTTTGCGCGATAACCCGCGACAGTCCGTGCGTAAAAGGGCGACTGCTCTAGGGCTCCCAAAAACGGTGGTGCACGAAATATTGAAAAAGGATCTTCGTTTTCACCCCTTCAAAATTCAAATTGTACAAGCGCTTACGTCCAATGATTATAATATGCGTAAAAGTTTCTGCGAAACAATGTTGCAACGATTTCGTATGGTGAACACAATATTTTGGAGTGACGAAGCCCATTTTCACTTGAATGGAAGTGTTAACAAACAGAATTGCTGATATTGGGCGCCGAAAGGACTAAATCCACGTTTAAAACATCAACAGCCACTTCACAGTCCCAAAGTCACGGTGTGGTGTGCACTGTCAAACAGTGGAATAATCGGGCCCTATTTTTTTGAAAATCATCGAGGCCAAGCCATTTCTGTGAACGGTGTATCTTATAGGCTCATGATTGACAATTATTTTTTACCCACGCTAAGAGAACATCCTGACTACAGTTCACACACATGGTTCCAACAAGATGGCGCCACACCACACACTGCTAGATAGACCATGGCACTTCTTCGTGATTTCTTCCCTAATAAATTGATAAGCCGTTTTGGTGACATCCCCTGGCCACCCAGGTCGCCGGATCTCACTCCCATGGACTTTTTTCTGTGGGGGTACCTCAAAAGTAAAGTTTATAAAACAAACCCAGTGACCATTTCATCACTGAAAGAGAATATCGTTCGCGAAGTTCACGGCATCCCGACGTCACTTCTCCAGCGAGTGGCGCGGAATACTGAGGTCAGATTCCAAGAGTGTGTCAGGCGTGACGGTAAACATTTAGATGATATAATTTTTAAAAAATAAAACCCGCACTTCTCTTGGTTTATATGATAGTAACATTAAATGTATATCTTATGAAGTTTTTTTTTTATTTAAATTCAAAATCCGAATTCTGCCACCGGACACCCTGTACTTACATACAAAGTTTAAATATTAATACATAAATAAAATATAAATATACTAATACATATCTGCATAAAATATCATAAACTACTTACATATGTTTGATTAAATATAGATAATTGGATATTGCAACTACAAATAATAACAATGGATCTGAATTTTAATTAAAGGACAGGAAGAGATGGGGAGAGGAAGTGTGGTCTCAGAGGTTAAGGAAATGTAATTTAATTTGGGCTTTAAAGATGGGTAGGGAGTTGGATTGCGTTATTGACAGAGGTAAAGCATTCCAAAGTCGGATAGACTGCACGGTGAAGGATTGGGAGTAGGATTGAGATGAATGAGGAGGGAACTTAAAATGGAGAAGTTTTGAAGAACGCATATGACCTCGGGTGGGCTGGAGAAACTGGAAACGCTCTTTAAGACAATGTAACTGTTATGCGAATACAGACAAAACAAGCAGCTTTTAGGCTTTAATAAGTTTTAGTTGGATTGTTACACATATACAATTTAATTATTAGTTACATTAATCAGGGGCGTAGTTACCACTGTATCTGCTGTATAAATTATACGGGGCCCCCGGCCACGGGGGCCCCCAAAGTGAGTAAGGAAAAAAAATTAAAACTTTCTAATTTATTTTATTTCACAAATGACAAAATTCTATAAAGCAATTACTTTTTTTCCTGCCTTAAGAGTGCGTTCAAAAGTTCAAAATGTTTTATTTGTAATATGTTTCATGACAGGGACGTATGGAAAAGGAAAACATACTGCGCCGACCCCAGATAACCTGGGAAAAGGGCAGGAGGATGATGATGATGGTTCAATTATGTTATGATAAATATAAATATTTCTTTTCACAATATTTTTTTTTCTTTTGTAAAAAATCTTTACTCCATAGGGCCTCCAAACAATTTTTTATACGGGGCCCCGACAAGCCACGCTACGCCACTGACATTAATGTACTTAAAGTATTGAAATATTACTGTAATTTGTATTACTATTTTTTAAATAGTATAAATGTTTGCCGAGAGGTTGTAACCCCGACATTGTTTAAAATAGATCCGGTTTAGTAGTTCAAAATTAAAATCGATTGGCGTCGCTAGTGTGCCCTAACCGTCACCTTAAGTGCGACGCACAACCCACTGCGCCAACGAGGCAGTCATATTCCCAATAACAAAGTATTGGAATGCAGATTACGTGAAATCTACTATGTAAATTATGATCATTATTTTGTGAAAATGATACATCCATTAGTATGACCAATGAATGAGACCAATCTGGTTTCTAATACGCTGACCTTACACATCTTACATACATGAAATAAATATTTATGTAGGATTGGTGATAGGTAGATGCATGATAAGGAACGTGTAAGAGATAGATATTTGAATGAATTTTCCAATGACATTAGTCAGTCGGTTTCTCTAAAGTTTTAACAGATGGCGCTACCCGTATCGTCACGTTTAAAGTGTTGCCATATTTCATTTTCATTTATCCATGAGTGAGGGAAAGAGGTTTTATTTAAAAAGATTTTTGATTTTAAATAATCAACAACAACAATGAGCTTCTTGTAAAAACTATCATCATCATCATCATCAGCCTATCGCAGTCCACTGCTGGACGTAGGCCTCTCCAATTGTTCGCCACTGTGATCTATCCATGGCTTCTCGCATCCAGCTCTTGCCAGCCATCCTGCGCAGATCGTCCCCCCACCTAGCCAGAGGGCGCCCTACATTACGCTTGCCAAGACGCGGTCTCCACTCCAGAACCCGTTTACCCCATCGGTTGTCGGTTCTGCGGCTAATATGGCCAGCCCACGGTCCAGTTAAAGGTCGCTCAGCGGGCTATGGAACGAGCAATGCTCGGCGTCTCTCTCCGAGATCGAATCCGAAATGAGGTGATCCGGCAGAGAACCAAAGTTATCAACATTGCTCACCGGATTAGCAAGCTTAAGTGGCAGTGGTAAAAACTATAATTCGATAGAAATATTTAATGACAAACTGCTCATTTTAAAACGGGCAGCAATCAAAACATCTCCAAACGCCCATGGCAGACATTTTTTTACAACTTATTTTAAGTCTACTTGAGGTTGGTATAAAGTGTTATTTTCCATGTAACCAACCATAATATAGTTACTTTGAAATATTAGGTAAACCTAAAAAACTTAGCACACTGATATTATCCTATAAATTAGGGAGCACAGGATATATCATCCAACACCTGAAATATATAGAGACTGCTTACACCATCTAGCGAGTAACGCCAAAGTTAATAAATACCTACTGGAAAACTGCTCATTATAGAATGAAGTGCGAGAGTGAGATAGACGACGTATGGCCGACGACTGTGAAAGACGTAAAGACGTGGGGCGATTATAATTATTATAGAAGCCTTATTCCCGAAACCTGGGTGTATTATTTATTCTGTCCCACATTTGAGGGCTCGTCCGGGATAGGAGATCGAGAAAGCGGATTTACGACGTGATTACTGGGATTATGAGAGAGTGAAACGGAATGGAAGACGAGTAGAATGGAACGGAGTAAGAGTGAACAGAGAACGATTGAACGGAGGGAATGATGGAGTTATCTGTGTGTGAGACGACGAAAGACGCGAATAGGCTTGCTCTGCGATTATAATAAAATAAAGAAGATTGGAAGACCCTGTAATCCTGTTTACTTATCTCAAGTCCCACATTTATTTATTTGCATACTAATAAATTAAAATAATTTGAATACATTATGTAAACCTTGATTGCGATGGTTACATATAAGGGGGGGGGTTTATCATATCGAATCTGAGCATGTACTTCTGGATTTTTGAATTATTTTTTTTATGTGAGTTATGTGAGTGGCCGACGAACAGACGGATCACCTGATGGTAAGCGATTGCCCCTGCCCACGTACACTCGCGAAACCAGTGGAGTCACAAGTGCGCTGCCAACCTTTAAACCCTCCTTTCCCCCGGATTTGGCCTCCGGTGCCCTCACTGACGCAGCGAAACACAGCACAGTGCTGCTTCACGCTGGTTTTTGGTGAGGCTGAGGTATCACTCCGGTCGAGCCGGCCCATTCATGCCGAAGCGTGGCTCTCCCACGGTAAAATCTTTATTCGTATTTCTACCATTAGCTCGGCGGTGAGGGAAAGTGAAAGGGTTGCGAAGGTCATACGGCGGCCAATCTCAACGATTAGCCACGTAGGCAGGATATATTACAGTGCTCAAGTGTGTGCTCGAACACAAGTGAGGGTACTTGTGTTCGAGCACACACTTGAGCACTGTATATCTCTATTCCCTTAAACCTCATAGTCCGATGGGACACCAGAGTGACACGACCAGAGAGGGATCGGGCGCAGGACCAACGGCTTAACGTGCTTTCCGAGGCACGGGGGCGCAAGACCGCTAACTTCCAGACTTCGGGCTGACACTGAGAATTTGTTAACGAAAACTTAGGTACAAATTTTCGGCTCAACCCGGGGAACGAACGCGGGATCTCATGCACAGCCATCACTTAAAAGTGCAACCCACTAACCGCTGCGCCACCGAGGCAGTCATGCCGCCAACACAAATATCAGTTTCATCAACAAACCTTTGTGTTAGAACGGGAATCGAACCCTTGCTCAAACAGCTGCTCTAAATGGGTCGATAGAATTTTTCTTTATTAGAACAGCCCAACATTTAGCCACTATCTCACCTGATTGTAAGTGGTGATCAGGCCGAGGATGGATCATGTCTGTCTAGTAACAGCAAATTCACTCTGTTCTTAAGATAGGATAAGATAAGATAATCATTTATTGTTATACTCAAATTATTCAAATTATTTATTGTCTTGTATACGGTCAGATCATGGCCGTGTGGTCCCCGGCAGAGTAGAATAGGCCACCCTCACTCTTACCGAGGTGTCGTAAAAGGCGACTAAGGTAAAGCTGCTGGCATGATCATCAACACCCAGAGAGGGAAAACTCTGCATTTATATCAAAACCCTCGCCAAACCGTCTGCCAAGCGTGGTGAGTATGGCAATTACCCCTCATGTGATTGAGGGAGGCCCGTGCCCCAGCAGTGGGGACTTAAATGGGCTGATGATGATGATGATGATGAGATCATAGCGTTCAGGGAACACATCTTCCAACTAATTCTAGTTTAGTTACTATACAGCAAAAGTATCGGTCTTGTAACCCTTACCGTTTCCTTCAGGTTGGCCCACGTCTCCTGAAAGTCCACATTTCTTGGCTTTAGCGACATCATCGGAACTTAATCTTGTGTACCTGAAATACGAACAGAACTTTCATTTATTTCCTTTCTTTAAATAAAATAAAACGGTATTTTTATCTTGCAACAAAATTAATATTCTATGACAAATTTTTGTATCTAAGAGAATCGGCAAGAACACTGATATTGCATCAACCAATTTAAATGTGGGAGAACCACACTTAGGCATGAATGGACCTAATAGCTTAAAATACCCATTTCTTATTTGAAATTTGTGACATCTAGTCCCCATTATATGACAATTAAAATATACAACCATGTTCCTAATTCAATTAAAGACTCAGATAATTTAAACCTTTTTAACAAAAGGCTTAAAACATTTCTAATAAATAAGTGTTATTATAGCTTGCAAGAATTTTTTGATGATAAAATGTTTGAAATGTGATGCATCAATATAATAATAATATAGTTATAAATATGTATTAATAATTTAAGTAATTAATAATATAATGTTAAAGTGAGGAAAATTTGATGAAAATGTAATAATTTTAGTAGTTATGTATAATTTTATTAGTAGTAAGCCCTCTTTCATGACTTGCTGTGCCCTCCCAGGGCGTCACATGTATACCTTATAAGCTTATGTACCACCTTGCCTTGTAATGTGATATGCAATAAATAATTTGAATTTGAATTTGGGCCGGCTCGACCGGAGTGATACTACTGCCTCACAGAAGACCGGCGTGAAGCAGCGCCTGCGCTGTGTTTCGATGTGTGAGTGAGGTTACCGGAGGCCCAATGATGGGAATGGGAAAAGGCTGGCAGCGCACTTGTGACTCCACTGGTGTTGCGGGTGTCGATGAGCAGCGGAATTGCTTACCATCAGGTGATCCGACGTGCTCGTCTGCCACCTCTCATATAAAAAAAAAACCTTCAGAATTCAGCATTTATCCTGGGGAGTTGTTGTATCAGGGTGCACTGAGCTCAGCATAGCATTTATGGCGGCTTTTGGTTTCTGGCCAAAGAGTGCATTAAAATTAGTTGGTAATCATTTTTTTTATGACATTGTGATATATATATTAGTGTGAATTGTCCGTAGTACTTTTATTTATTTAGTGGAAGGATTCATCAAAATGAATAATAATTAATGATGAATTATTTTCAGTTTTTATGTAGTAATCAGTTCTTTAAAAGACAATGATCCATAAAAGAAAATGACATTGCATTTTGATTCTAAACTCTTCCAGGAAAATGGAATGAAAAATTCTTCTTTAAATGTAGTTTAGGTTCATACAAAATACATACAATAAAATTAAATCAAATTAAATTGATTATTCAGTAAAAATAAGGCAGATAAATAAGATTCGCCGTGTGGTCCCCGGCAGAGTAGAATAGGCACCCTCACTCTTACCGAGGTGTCGTAAAAGGCGACTAAGGTAAAGCTGCTGGCATGATCATCAGCACCCAGAGAAGGAAAACTCTGCATTTATATCAAAACCCTCGCCAACCGTCTGCCAAGCGTGGTGAGTATGGCAATTACCCCTCATGTGATTGAGGAGGCCAGTGCCCCAGCAGTGGGGACTTAAATGGGCTGATGATGATGATGATGATGAGATCATAGCGTTCAGGGAACACATCTTCCAACTAATTCTAGTTTAGTTACTATACAGCAAAAGTATCGGTCTTGTAACCCTTACCGTTTCCTTCAGGTTGGCCCACGTCTCCTGAAAGTCCACATTTCTTGGCTTTAGCGACATCATCGGAACTTAATCTTGTGTACCTGAAATACGAACAGAACTTTCATTTATTTCCTTTCTTTAAATAAAATAAAACGGTATTTTTATCTTGCAACAAAATTAATATTCTATGACAAATTTTTGTATCTAAGAGAATCGGCAAGAACACTGATATTGCATCAACCAATTTAAATGTGGGAGAACCACACTTAGGCATGAATGGACCTAATAGCTTAAAATACCCATTTCTTATTTGAAATTTGTGACATCTAGTCCCCATTATATGACAATTAAAATATACAACCATGTTCCTAATTCAATTAAAGACTCAGATAATTTAAACCTTTTTAACAAAAGGCTTAAAACATTTCTAATAAATAAGTGTTATTATAGCTTGCAAGAATTTTTTGATGATAAAATGTTTGAAATGTGATGCATCAATATAATAATAATATAGTTATAAATATGTATTAATAATTTAAGTAATTAATAATATAATGTTAAAGTGAGGAAAATTTGATGAAAATGTAATAATTTTAGTAGTTATGTATAATTTTATTAGTAGTAAGCCCTCTTTCATGACTTGCTGTGCCCTCCCAGGGCGTCACATGTATACCTTATAAGCTTATGTACCACCTTGCCTTGTAATGTGATATGCAATAAATAATTTGAATTTGAATTTGGGCCGGCTCGACCGGAGTGATACTACTGCCTCACAGAAGACCGGCGTGAAGCAGCGCCTGCGCTGTGTTTCGATGTGTGAGTGAGGTTACCGGAGGCCCGATGATGGGAAGGGGAAAAGGCTGGCAGCGCACTTGTGACTCCACTGTTGTTGCGGGTGTCCATGGGCAGCGGAATTTATTACCATCAGGTGATCCGACTGCTCGTCTGCCACCTCTCATATAAAAGAAAAAACCATCAGAATTCAACATTTGTCCTGGGGAGGTGTTGTATCAGGGTGCACTGAGCTCAGCATAGCATTTATAGCGGCTTTTGGTTTCTGGCCAAAGAGCTGCATTAAAATTAGTTGGTAATCATTTTTTTTATGACATTGTGATATATATATTAGTGTGAATTGTCCGTAGTACTTTTATTTATTTAGTGGAAGCCATCAAAATGAATAATTAATGATGAATTATTTTCAGTTTTTATGTAGTAATCAGTTCTTTAAAAGACAATGATCCATAAAAGAAAATGACATTGCATTTTGATTCTAAACTCTTCCAGGAAAATGGAATGAAAAATTCTTCTTTAAATGTAGTTTAGGTTCATACAAAATACATACAATAAAATTAAATCAAATTAAATTGATTATTCAGTAAAAATAAGGGCAGATAAAATAAGATTCGCCGTGTGGTCCCCGGCAGAGTAGAATAGGCCACCCTCACTCTTACCGAGGTGTCGTAAAAGGCGACTAAGGTAAAGCTGCTGGCATGATCATCAGCACCCAGAGAAGGAAAACTCTACATTCATATCAAAACCCTCGCCAACCCGTCTGCCAAGCGTGGTGAGTATGGCAATTACCCCTCATGTGATTGAGGGAGGCCAGTGCCCCAGCAGTGGGGACTTAAATGGGCTGATGATGATGAAAATAAGATTACATAAGAACTTGATAAAATACTTGACTTAGGCTATTCTTTGCCTGAACTAGGATGAACCTTTGCTTCAGGCAAAAAAAAGAACTAATTGCTTACATTAATTTTACTTTTTTCATTACACAATAATGGCAAGAGTGTTATCTACCACAGATTTGGAATGTCACCATCATTCATCAATCATTGTTATCACCTTCTCCTTTCTACCACCCTTACACTTTGGAAGGTCCAACATCTCGTACTAAGCGTTTCGCTTCTTCTTTTTTAATAGAACTGTTAAGGAATGGAACTGTTTAGACCAAAAACTAACATGGAACAAGCATCTCGACTACATCACTAGAAAGGCAAAAATTGCGATGGGGGCAAGCAGCAGGTTGGTGGGGCTAAAATGGGGGCTACGGCCCATGGCCGCACTCTGGATTTATAAAACCATAGTGAGGCCGATCGTCACTTATGGGTGCTGTGTGTGGTATAAGAAGACGCACCAACTTAACTGCGTAGAGAACCTCAGCAAAGTTCAAAGAACAGCCTGCCTTATAGCCACTGGCGCGCTTTCGTCCTCTCCCTCTGCAGCACTGGATGCCCTCCTGAACATTCCACCTCTGCACATTCACGTGCAGATGGAAGCGAGGATGGCTATCACGAGAGCGAAAATCAGAGGGAGGACGAGATGGCATTCTAGGGTCATGAGAAACCTCTACAATGAACTAATGAAAATTCCGGTCATGGATATGCCCTCTGACTCCATGGTCCGTGAACACCGCTTCGATAAGCGGTTTACAGTCTTGTTACCAAGTAGACAAGACTGGGAGGCTGGAACTCCCGGAAATGTTAAGCAGAATGACATCGTTTGGTATACAGATGGCTCCAGGAAGCAGGGCATATCCGGGGCGGGATTTTGTAATGATCGCTGCGGAATACGCAAATTCGCCAACCTGGGTCGCTATACCACAGTGTACCAAGCGGAAGTCTTCGCAATAATTGGCTGTGTCCAAGAGAGTCTACAAATGAATCTCAAGAATAAGAAGATATTCATCTTCTCAGATAGTCAAGCTGCCCTCAAGGCGTTAACATCCTGTGAACTTGACTCCAAACTCACTAGCGAGTGTGTCCTGCTCCTAAGCCAGCTTGGCAATGCCAACATTGTAAATCTGATTTGGGTACCGGGACACTGCAATATCAGAGGCAACGAAGTCGCTGACGTGCTAGCAATGGCCGGGGCAGAGAGCCCACTACTCGGACCGGAACCAATAAGTGGCGTTCCAGCATGCATGGTCAGGTTCGAGTTAAAAGAGTGGGAGAAAAAACAAAGCACTGAATTCTGGAAAAGACTACCTCGACTAGAACAGTCTAAGGCGTTGATACAGGCGTTCGATCAGAGACGAGCTGTAGAAATAACAAAACTGAGTAGAGGACATGTTAGGGCACTCACTCGGACCCTCACAGGGCACTGCAAATTAAATAAGCACCTGCACAACATGGGCCTTACAGATACCAAAATCTGCAGGTTCTGTCGCGAGGACGAGGAAACGATTATCCACGTCCTCGGCGAGTGCATAGCGCTGCACCGCTGCAGAAGCCGGCACCTGGGAGCACACATGATCTCAGCTGACGAGATCAAGAGCTCCCCCATCAGCTCCATTCTCGGGTTTATCCTGGAACTGGAGCTACATGAGGTGCTGTAATAGGTTACGGGGCTGCCACAATAGATCATCTACTGGTCGCAGTGGCTATGAGACGCAGGGCTCACCCCATTTCTATTAAATAAAAAAAAAGGAATGGAACAACTTGCCGGCTTCTGTATTCCCAGAGAGTTACAATTTGGGTGTCTTTAAGTCGAGAGTGAATAGGCTTCTTCTGGGTAAGCATGCTACGTCTTAGACCTTATTGTCACTTTCCATCAGTTGAGATGAGGTCCCATTTAATATATAAAAAAAACTCTGGTCGAGCCAGCCCATTAACGCCCTGTTGGTCTAGTGGTTTAAGTACCAGGCCGTGATGTCAGGACCCTGGGTTCGATTCCTGGGTCGAGTGAAAAGTATGTTTCGAATTTATCAGACATAGCTCGGGTTGGTGATCACCAATCTGCATTTCAAGACTAATCCCATATTAGTAGCGATAACTTGATTTCTATGATGGAGGCCTTTGCCCTGCAGTGGGACAGTTTATAGGCTGATAAAAAAAAATTACAGCTACAAATGATAAAGTTTTTGTCTTTTTAAAAATAAGTTACAATATAGATATTCAACTCTTTAAGGAAATATAAAGAAGTGAACAATTTTTAGAAATAAATAACTTACCTACAGTTGAAAACTACCACAAATCCTAGTTAAATAGCCGAAAATTCGTATAAAATCAGCACAGATGTTTGAATATCATCTATGTGACACAAATAAAGAGAATAACAATTATTTTGCACATTTACAGATGAAAATAAACAAACTTTACGCGAGTATCATTCCCGCAAGTCACTGATGTTATTTACACAGTTTTCGGATGAACCACCACGGCAACACAAGGGTACGTTGGCCCCACTCAACGAATGAAAGAAGGTTATAAAAACTTAAAAGGTGTTGATATAATTCCAATTGTGTATGCGTTTTAAACAATTAAATTGTTGGCAGGAATCACTTGGCACTGTGACAAGGCGGTAGGCTCAGTCTTCTCGCAGCTACAAACCCGAAATTACTCAGCAGAAAATATAAATAATACTACCTGATAAATGACAACTTCAAAAATTTGCAAGTTTACCCACGAAACACACTTACTTTTATGCAAAAACTTTGTCCTTCTATTCTGGAAGTTAATTGACTAGATATCGTGTGTTGTATTTTGTTATTTTCGCATTAAAATTAACATAATCGTACGAAAATAGTCCGTATTTCGCGATCACCAACAATGACTTTGATTTGACGTTTGCTGTCAAATGTTGCCAGTTGGAGAGGAAAAGCGTTTCGTTATTTCTCGAAAACGACGTAATTGGCTCAAAAGACTCACGTCCAGTGCTAGGTACGTTAAATTAAAAACATTCAAAGCATGCTTTGGTTAGCTATGCCATCTAGTGGCACAAAGATCTACTACTTTTTAAGTGCTGCCATCTAGTAGCGAATAGTAGTACTAATATTAGCTGTCTACATTCCTGCTTAATAAGGGCGCCCATAGACGGTCAGTTTTTCCTATTAATAGATATGAATTTTCTTTTTACGACTTATATTTAATAACTATAAACCTCCTATAAAAGCCTGGCACGACTTGTTGGTCTAGTGGTTTAAGTACCGGGCCGTAATCTTAGGGTCCTGGGTTCGATTCCCGGGTCGAGCGAAAAGTTGTCTCGAATCGGGTTTGTGATCACAAATCCCATCATAATAGCGATAACTTGATTTCTATGACGGAGAATGCATGGCCCTGCAGTAGGACAGTTTAAAAGCTGATTAAAAAAAAACCTGGCCGATCAAATAAAGTAGGTATCGCCAGTCTGTTAAGGTGACGGGTAGGGCACACTAGCGACGCCAATCGATTTTAATTTTAAGCTCTCTTTTTAACAGGATATTTGTTAAACAATTTCGGGGTTACAACTTCTCGTCAAACACTTATACTATTTATTAAATAACTATGCACAAATGTTGGGTCCGTGCACAAACGCCAAAAATTGGTTTACGTTAAAAGTGACCGCTTTTAGCGGTAATAAATTTTTCGCGTACAAAAACGGACCCAACATTTGTATATGTTTTTTTTAATAAATAGTATATAAGAGTTTGCCAAGAGGTTGTAACCCCGAAATTGCTTAAAAGAGATCCGATTTAGTAGCTACAAAATTAAAATCGATTGGTGTAGCTAGTGTGCCCTACCCGTCACCTTAAGCCCCCTTTCCCCCGGATTGGTACTCCGATACTCTAAGTACTCCTCATTCACGCAGCGAAACACAGCACAGTGCTGCTTTACGCTGGTTATCTGTGAGGCCGTGGTGTCACTCCGGTCGAGCCGGCTCATTCATGCCGAAGCGTGGCTTTCTCATGGTTATTGGATGATTAAAAGGAAATGCTAAAACGTAGACTTTATTTAAACTTTTAAATAATTAGGTATAATAATAAAAGCATTTATTCAGTTTTACAAAACGTACCTACATAAAGACACAATCAGGTAACAAAAATAATAAACAGGTAAAATAAATAGAAACATAGATACCTAAACCTAAATCTTTTCATAAAAAAAAATTAAGTTATTTTATTATAGTAGATAGATAGACTACTACTTATAGATAGATACACTTTATTGCACAAAAAGTATTTATTAATACTAGTCCTCACCCCGGTCTGAGTGTTTCCTGGGCGAGGGATGGAAACGCCCCAGTGTTTTTATTGGGTATGCCTCCGGACGGTCTCTGATTAGCAGAGACCTAACCCGGAGGAGAGCCCCTCTCAGCGTGCATAAGGTGCATTTTCACTGGGTCATCAAAAAAGAAATAGATAATTATTAGTCACTATAGCTGGGCCAAAATAAAGACCACATTTAACACTTCATCAAAATTAGACAACATAACCTTGTTACGACGGTCTATGAATTTATCAATATTTCTGTGTTAAAAAAACGTTAAAACGTTAAGATATAATATCTTAACGTTAAGATATAATATCTTAACGTTTTAAAATTATGTTTGGATTTTTTTGTTACAATATAGAAAAAAAAAGATCATTTCACGATTTACTGTCCCTGCTAAACTATTTCTAAGCTTATTTAAAAAACACTTTTCTAGAATAAAATAGAATATAATTTTTATTTGCAAGAATGAGTACATTTCAGGTGTTGCATATACAAGCTAATTGTGAGGAACTAAACACATTCACCCCTTTAGGGCATGCAAATCATTGTTACTTACTTAGTTATAAAATTAAATAAACATCATTGAATAATAATTAAAATACTTTCAAATTATTAGAAAATCATAATTAAAATAATATACATGTCAATTTTTGTAGTCAAAATATTCGGTTAAACTATAAAAACAATGGTAAATTAGCCACACAGAGAATTGAACGTTAGTACAATGTTGTTTGTGTCAACACAATTTCTTTTTAAGCTTGAGTGGTGTTCCCCAAATAATCGAATGAATAGTGTTATTCGATTATTAGGGGAACACCACTCAATAAAAGAGCAAAGTAGTAATTTTGTAGGAATATTCCTCCATAAATGATAAGCCACATTCTGATTAAAATAAAACGTATTATTCTTTTGTTTAAAAATATAAAAACATTAATAACCTTGTAAAAAGAAAAAATATCTGGCACACATTTAAAGCGCTTTGATTTCGAAGAAAAAGAAATAAACTGGCCGCGGTACCAACTTTTCCTCTTTCTTTTCAATATTTTTGATTTACATTTCTCCAAATAAAATTATTAATAACTTCTTTTCCATTATTTTAGTATTCGATTCACATTTATTTGAAGTACATACCGATTATTCACTTTAATCGAAGTTTTTCAGTAGGTCACCTCTCTATGAAGCTAAAATTAAGAAACGTCAAATGTGGCTTATTAGTTTGGCTCAACTGTAGTACGATTGTCTTTAATCGGATATTAATTTTATTACTTAATCATATCTAGGTATATTTAACCTAAATTAAAAAATAAAGCGTCAATAAATAAGCCATACCACAGATAATATAATACTAGACCATACGCCTATTAGGCACGTGGCAAAAATCTGTTTCCTCCACAGATTGTAGGCAATTCAAAATCGCACTACCCAAAATAAACCCGCGGCACACAGAACTACTTCCAAACCTCAGCAGAAAGAATCTCAGAAAAATTATAGGGACAATCACGTGCTCTGTCCCTTAACGCTACACCCTAGACGCTACCGACAGCCCTCTATGCAGGGGATGCTTCAGCGCCGAGGAATCGGTCACACACGTGGTCCTGGAGTGCGATGCGGTGACCAGACAACGCGAAGAAACCCTCGGATCGGCGGGGTCACTTCGCGAAGCCTGTGAAGCTCCCAGGAAGCTTCTGCGCTTCTGGGCGGAGTTGGGCTGGCTAGAATAGCCAGGCCCCAACACGCACAATGGACCAAATGGGAGTCTAAGTGCGGAAAAAGTAGTCCACTTTACATTATATTACATTACAGGGGTCTTAGCGCGAACCGGGACGTTACGACCAAATCAGAGTTCCCCTCCCTTTCACGCTTCTTTTATTTAGATGCGATAGGTATATTCTCTTCTCGTTCAACACGGGACGGTTCGTTATAGGTCCTTTGGGCCCTTGTACTCCGATAGTTCCTTATTTCGCCACATGGCGCGCTGCGATCGTTTTTAGCGCTCTTATCCATTCGTACAACATGGCCGCCGTTTGTAAGAGTGAGACGGACGCTCGTGCCGTCGCTTCCCTGAGCTGAGTCACGAGGTTGGCTGATCGCACCATGATGGAGTAGCGGATAGAGCTTCGGAGGATGTGGCGAAAGAGAAATATTGGTATCATGACGGCGAGGCTCCGATGGATGATGTATAATCTGGAATAGCACGCAAAATATAAACTCATTTTATTAACGCTGCTGCTGCATGGCCGCTGCATGATGCTGGCCGAAAGATGGGACTCCCCACTACTGCACCGCCGGGTGCAGCTACACTCCCCGGTGTGTCGCTTTCCATACTTGTAATACAGTTCCACACAACTGATATCTTCTGCAATAGTACTAACACTAGAATAAGTTCATTATGTTACTAACACATTTTATATGGATTGAAGATCTAAAATAAATAAATATTTAATTTAATTTAATTAACGAAAAGAGCTTATTAACGTAGCCGAAACGTCGAGCAAAATATGTGAGTATAAAATGTTGTATCACATAATAAATATCGTGTTAATTCCCGTTTTGGTAAATTATAGTTATAATGCAACGCGAAATCCAAAAAACTAAATATCAACTATATATGCTGTAGGTTTATGTTTATTAGTCATCATCATTCATCATCATTTTTATTAGTCGTCATCATTCATCATCAACGCCGTGTGGTCCCTGGCAGAGTAGAATAGGCCACCCTCACTCTTACCGAGGTGTCGTAAAAGGCGACTAAGGTAAAGCTGCTGGCATGATCATCAGCACCCAGAGAAGGAAAACTCTGCATATATATCAAAACCCTTGCCAACCCGTCTGCCAAGCGTGGTGAGTATGGCAATTACCCCTCATGTGATTGAGGGAAGCCCGTGCCCCAGCAGTGGGGACTTAAATGGGCTGATGATGATGATTCATCATCATCATTTCAGCCAATAGACATCCACTGCTGGACATAGGCCTCCCCCAATGCTCTCCACACAGATCGGTCCTGTGCCGATGTCGGTCCAAATATGGTTTGGTCGGTTTATTAGGTACGACATACTATGCTCGGGAACAAAGGAACCGAACACCTACCGTCACCCCAAGGGAACAGACTGGGAGGGCTTTAGGAACTCCCTTAGGTTATACCTTGGAGATTTTAAATACATCAAAACTGTGGACCAAGTGGAAGCCGCAGCAGAGGACTTAGGCAAGAGCCTAATGAATGCGTATCTAGAAAATTGTCCTCATAAGACCACTAAGAGCAACAGGAACACGCCTTGGTGGAACAAAAACCTGGAGCATCTGAGGCAAAAGGCCCGTGCCTTATTTAACAAGGCAAAAAAAGACAAGGACTGGGATGCTTACAGGAAGGCGTTAACACGTTTCAATAAGGAGCTCAGGAAAGCAAAAAGAAGATCCTGGCAAAAATTCTGCGGGTCAATCAAAGACACTGCCCAAGCTGCCAGGATCCACAAAATACTATCCAAGACACCTGAATCCCATCTAGGCCTGCTAAGGAAAGCGGATGGATCTTTCACAGAATCTCCGGAGGAAACACTGAGACTGCTTGCTCAAACGCACTTTCCGGAATCCGTGTACATTAATAACGAAAGAGAACTCCAGGTCAGTAAGTCTCCGGACAGGAGACCGAGGAATGAAGACTGGAGGAGAGCTTCCGTTATTTTTCGTCCCCAACAGATAAGTTGGGCCATTAGGAGTTTCAAGCCTTATAAATCTGGTGGGGTCGATGGTATCTTCCCGGCTTTGTTGCCGCGGGGCGAAGATATCATCATCTCTACGCTGATAAAACTATACCGTGCAAGCTTTGCTTGGAGTTATCTGCCATCAGCGTGGACTCGGGCGAGGGTCACTTACATTCCCAAGGGAGGGGACAAAGACAAATCGCAGCCCAAGTCCTACAGATCGATAAGTCTCACCTCATTCCTACTAAAAACGATGGAAAAGGTGTTGAACAGTCACATCAGGGCAATATACCTCGTTGAAAAACCCCTGAGTGCAAGACAACATGCCTACCAAACAGGCAAGTCCACGGAAACGGCACTTATTGACCTGGTGAACAGAATTGAGAAAGCCATAGAAGACAAAGAAATTGCACTCTGTGCCTTTCTCGACATCGAAGGGGCGTTTGACAGCACCAACTTCGATGTTATAACACGTAGCATGGTGAATCGTGGAATCGACGACACCACCACCAGATGGATGGGATCCATGCTACAAAATCGGACTGCAACATAAACGTTGATGAATAAAACCCTACATTATAGAGTGACCAGAGGATGTCCACAGGGCGGAGTCCTATCACCCCTTCAATGGTCATTGGTTGTTGACAGTCTCATCTGCGAGCTCAATGAAGCCAGATTTTTGACTCAGGGTTACGCAGATGACATAGTAATAATGGTCATAGGAAAATGCCCTAGCACCATTTCCAATCTTATGCAAAGGGCCCTACGAATAGTAGAAAACTGCTGCACGAGACACGTGCTAACAGTCAATGCACGTAAGACGGTCTTAATCCCGTTTACCAAAAGAAGGAAACTAGAGGCGCTACACACCCCAACACTTCTTGGTACGAAGCTATGCTTGTCCAACGAGGTCAAATATCTCGGAGTCTTTTCAGACCAAAAACTAACATGGAACAAGCATCTCGACTACATCACTAGAAAGGCAAAAATTGCGATGGGGGCAAGCAGTAGGTTGGTGGGGCTAAAATGGGGGCTACGGCCCATGGCCGCACTCTGGATTTATAAAACCATAGTGAGGCCGATCGTCACTTATGGCTGCTGTGTGTGGTATAAGAAGACGCACCAACTTAACTGCGTAGAGAACCTCAGCAAAGTTCAAAGAACAGCCTGCCTTATAGCCACTGGCGCGCTTTCGTCCTCTCCCTCTGCAGCACTGGATGCCCTCCTGAACATTCCACCTCTGCACATTCACGTGCAGATGGAAGCGAGGATGGCTATCACGAGAGCGAAAATCAGAGGGAGGACGAGATGGCATTCTAGGGTCATGAGAAACCTCTACAATGAACTAATGAAAATTCCGGTCATGGATATGCCCTCTGACTCCATGGTCCGTGAACACCGCTTCGATAAGCGGTTTACAGTCTTGTTATTAAGTAGACAAGACTGGGAGGCTGGAACTCCCGGAAATGTTAAGCAGAATGACATCGTTTGGTATACAGATGGCTCCAGGAAGCAGGGCATATCCGGGGCGGGATTTTGTAATGATCGCTGCGGAATACGCAAATTCGCCAACCTGGGTCGCTATACCACAGTGTACCAAGCGCAGGTCTTCGCAATAATTGGCTGTGTCCAATAGAGTCTACAAATAAATCTCCAGAATAAGAAGATATTCATCTTCTCAGATAGTCAAGCTGCCCTCAAGGCGTTAACATCCTGTGAACTTGACCCAAACTCACTAGCGAGTGTGTCCTGCTCCTAAGCCAGCTTAGCAATGCCAACATCGTACACCTGATTTGGGTACCGGGACACTGCAATATCAGAGGCAACGAAGTCGCAGACGTGCTAGCAAAGGCCGGGGCAGAGAGCCCACTACTCGGACCGGAACCAATAAGTGGCGTTCCAGCCTGCATGGTCAGGTTCGAGTTAAAAGAGTGGGAGAAAAAACAAAGCACTGAATTCTGGAAAAGACTACCTCGACTAGAACAGTCTAAGGCGTTGATACAGGCGTTCGATCAGAGACGAGCTGTAGAAATAACAAAACTGAGTAGAGGACATGTTAGGGCACTCACTCGGACCCTCACAGGGCACTGCAAATTAAACAAGCACCTGCACAACATGGGCCTTACAGATACCAAAATCTGCAGGTTCTGTCGCGAGGACGAGGAAACGATTATCCACGTCCTCGGCGAGTGCATAGCGCTGCACCGCTGCAGATCCGACACCTGGGAGCACACATGATCTCAGCTGACGAGATCAAGAGCTCCCCTATCAGCTCCATTCTCGGGTTTATCCTGGAAGTGGAGCTACATGAGGTGATGTAATAGGTTACGGGACTGCCACAATAGATCATCTACTGGTCGCAGTGGCTATGAGACGCAGGGCTCACCCCATTTCTATCAAATATAATATAATAATATAATATTAGTAACGACTAGTAAATGTATGATTTTAATAAAATGACTCAGAATCCGTAATCATATAAAAAACTTCCAGGACATGACTTCATCCAGCTTGCAAGCTCGCATTCGAACTACGACCCCGGATAGAAGTCCTAAGTGCGGTCCTATCCACCATCGCTCTCGTTTCCCGCATAGTATTCGTTTTTATTAATCCCCAGGGAAGCTCATCGATGATGACACACTCTGCGAAGCTGGCCTGCAGAGCCTGGACCACCGTCGACGAGTGGCATGCCTCTCGGTCTTCTACCGGATTCATTTCGGGGAGTGTGCGGAGGTTCTACATAATTTGTTCCCCCCCAGCCCATTCCATCATCGGACGACAAGGCGCGGCGAGTGGTTTCATCCTTATGTGGTAGAAATACCCCTTATCCGCACGAAGCGATTTGCTTCCACATTTATAATGCGGACGGCTGAGGAATGGACCTCTCTGCCGAGATCTGTTTTTCCTGACCACTATAATCTGGGCATCTTTAAGGCAAGAGTGAACAGGCATCTTTTAGGCAAACGCGTATCATCCTAGACCCCATCGTCGCTTTCCATCAGGTGCGATTGTGGTCAAGCGTTGGCTTATTAACCAAAAAAAAAAAAGAACAGGGCTTTTTTTCGGGATAAAATGTATCCTATGTCCGTCTCCTGGTTCTAAGCTACCGCTCCACCGATTTTCAGCTAAATCAGTCAAGCCGTTTTTGAGTTATTAAAAGTGTAACCAACACTATATTTTATTTACATAGATAAATACGATTATAAAAAAATCTCATTAAAAAAAAATCCCCAGCATGGATTGTGATTGTTTTTTTTAAATATAGAAGTAATATAGCTAACGACTCTAATTCGTGGTGGTTCTTGGAACACTTTTTCCCATTTTCCTTTGAGATTCTTTGTGTCTATGATCATAAACCCCAATTTTGTATGTTGATGACGACTCAAGCACGCTTTTCACGGGACTTGGTGGCGGTGACTCTACGTCATGGTGGCACCAGGGGACAGTCATATCTACCTGTTCAGCCGCTTCCTGGCTTCGGGCAGGCTGTCCTCTTTGGCCTTAGCGAGATGCACTAGGCAGCCGCGTGTGAATGTGGTGAACAGCTCGTCCCAGCTGAAATACAAAGACAAGACTGAAAATCAGCGTCAGGACCTTTTTCAGTGCCATAGGCTGAGTGAGGGTTATATTGGAGGTCACAACACACAATATAATGCACTGCCTGGTTATTTGTTCCCCTTATTATTTTATTTTTCTTTGCTTTGTTTTTATCTAAATTCATTTTTTTAACCCCCCGACGCAAAAACGACGGGGTATTATAAGTTTGACGTGTCTGTGTGTCTGTCTATGATATCGTAGCTCTCAAACAAATTAACCGATTTTGATTGTTTTTTTTTAAAGATGAATAAGGGGGAGTTTTCTTAGCTATGTTGGAAAAAAATCGATCCAAGATGGCCGCCGTCACAAAGATATGGATTGTATGTTTTAACACAACTCCCACAATATGGGTATCGTATAAAAGGCCTTGAGAATATATTTTTATTGTAACAAACTTCAAATTCAAGATGGCCGACGTCGGGGGTTATTTAAAACTTTCAATTTAGATATATTTTATTGTTTGTAGGTACTTTTGAAACTGATGTTGTACTCGTATTAGTGTTGTGATGTCCAAAATATATTTTTTTTCTATCTTTCTTTCTTTAATATCAAACAGAGTATGGTAGCTGGCAGGGAGACACCCAAGGCGAATATTGATGGCCGGGAATTAACGGGTTTTCCGCAACTTTTTGTCCTCCCGTCTCCCGAGAAAGTAAAAAATTTCACGAAAAACCACTTCTACTCTTCTCTTTGGGAAAATTTAGAGACTTGGCAACCCTACTTTACTTTTTTTTTGGTTAGCAACCCTAAGTGATAGACTTCAAAACGCCAGCTAGTAATTTTAATTTCAATTAAATTGTGAAATCTGGAACTTGACCCCAAGCTTAGCTTAGTCAATGTAAGTAACAACGAATGCAACCGTATTCTCCGTAAATATTGTTTTATATTTTATTCCATGTCATTCCCTTCCGTTTATTTTCCGTGCCTTTCCATACCTACCTTTCCTTTACATTCCTATCTTTTTAAGCTTCAACCCATTTAGTGTGAGCATCTACAATAACTAGATAAGTAAGGCCATTGATGGGACCAAGAAAATCTATGTGGATTCTTTGAAACGGCTGACTAGGGTGCGGCCATACGGCGAGTCGAGCGCGACCCGGTGCAGGCCGCAGTTGAATGCACACCTCAAAACTTCCAATCATTTTTTCAATAGCCTCATCAATGCCAGGAAACCATAGCCTAGAACGCGCTTCCGCCTTGCTTTTCACCACTCCCAAATGCGACTTATGTAGTTCCAATAAAATTTTCTTTTGCAATTCCTCTGGAATAACTACTTTGTGACCACGCATAATGCAACCATTTTCACAAGAAAGTTGTGTTCTGCAACAAAAATAGGGTCTGAGTGCTGAATCTGAAAGTTTAGGTGGCCATCCATTTAAAATAAAGTCCTTAACTTTGCTTAACACAACGTCTCTACTAGTGCAAGCTCGCATTTCGCGCACTGTCACGGGTAAAGTGCCGTCCGTGACGAAACAAACATAACATGCGCGGTCATCGATGACGTCGTCGGGTGCGCAAGATTGCTCTGCGCGGGCGCGCTTCTCGGCCTCCAAGAGTTCTGGCAAACTAGCGCGGGATAGGTAATCAGCGCTGTTATCAACACTGCGAATGTATTCTATAGTGTAGTTATAGCCACTCAGAAACATTGCATAACGCTGCAGCCTGTTAGCTGAAACCTCAGGTATACCACGCTGAGGACCGAAAATAGACAAAAGGGGTTTATGATCAGTACGCAGGACAAAAGGCTCAGACCTTCCGTACAGATACTGATGGAAACGACGCACTCCAAAAATAATGGCAGTAGCCTCTTTTTGGATTTGCGAATATATTTTCTCAGCCGAGTTTAAGGTACGGGAAGCGAAAGCAATCGGTCTCTCCGATCCGTCAACATCCACTTGTGACAAAATCGCCCCCAATCCAAACGGGGATGCATCCACCGTTAACACGACTTTTGCTTTCGGATTAAAATGAGCGAGAACTCGATCCGAAGCGAGACTATTCTTGATTAATGTAAAAGCCTCGTCATGTTCTTGGTTCCATTCCCATTTACAACCTTTTTGCAATAGGTTGTATAGTGGAACCAAGATTGTAGATGCATTGGGAACGAAATTCCTATAATAGTTTACTAGCCCCAAAAATGATTGAAGCTTGGCAACATTAGTTGGAACGGGAGCTTCTAATATAGCCTTTACTTTGTGCGGTGATTTGTGTAACCCATTTTTATCTATTGTATATCCCAGATACTCTACCTGGTCTTGGAAGAAAACATATTTACTTTTTTGGAGTGTAAGCCCAGCATCTTGTAGCATTCCCAAAACCGTTTTAAGCCTCTCTAAATGCTGAGTTCTATCTACCCCGGTGACCAAAATATCATCCAACAGGCAGACTACACCCTCCAACCCAGAAAGCAAGCAATCCATCGCACGTTGAAAAATTGCAGGTGCGCTAGCCAAACCGAACGCAAGCCTAGTAAATTTAAACAGCCCACGATGCGTATTAATACATGTAAGCTCCTGCGACGCCTGATCTAAAACAAATTGCGAATAAGCCTGTGTGAGATCGAGTTTACTGAACTGACTACCCCCATGCAACTGAGAAAAAAGTTCTTGAGCAGTAGGCAATCGGTATTGTTCAATAACTAACTGCTTATTTATCGATATCGAATAGTCTGCACACAGCCTTATTGACCCATTGCGTTTGAGCACAGGCACAATAGGTGAAGCATATTTCGCATACTGCACCGGTACTAAGACACCTATACTGACTAAGCGATCAATTTCCTTATCGATGTCATTCGCTATGTACCATTGCTTCAACCGACTTATATACGATTTCCAACTTTGTGTACTATGATCGAATGTAGATAAAATTCCGAAGTGAGCCATTTTATTTCACTTTGTGGGTAAATATTCCGCAGTCGCCACTGATAAATACGGGAATAGGGGCTCGATAATTAAAGACGGCTTCGCATGTATCTCATTTTTATTGACAAGCACTTGACAACCGACACATCAATCATATGCCCATAGACAGCGCCATAGAGCATACCCAACAATTGCGAATAATAGGTAGACGAGCATGCGGCCCATCTGATGGTAAATGGTAACCGCCGCTCATAGACATCAACAATGCCGGAGCACAGTCATGCCGCTCATGTCTTTTATCTATTCAATTTTATTCCGTTCTATTCGATTCTATTCCTTTCTGTTCCTTTCTATTTCTTTCTAATCCTTTCATCACTTTTTATTACTTTCTATTACATTCAATTCCTTTCCATGCATTTCCATTCTATTCCACTTTTTTTTCAATTCCATTCCTTTCTATTATTATATATTTGTCTAGAACTCACTCGATATCATCCAGGTTCAAGTTGTACACCTTGGCGTCGGCGTCGCTGAGGCGCGCGCGCAGCGCCCGCACGTTGCGCGTCTCGAAGCGGAACGTCCGCGTCGTGAAGTACCGCAGCACTTCGCTGCCTGCGTACATTTTAGCTGCCAACTTTATTAGGTTCAGTCTGAAATGGAATGGAGAAACTAAAGTCTGTGCCATTTAAAATTGCACTACCTAAATTCATAAAAAAAGAATTTTCCAAATCGGTCCCGGTGTATTTTAGTAAACGGGGAACATACATAAAAAGGTTCCCAACGAAGGGGGAGGTTCTCCCTACTCATTTTTTTTAAGTCCGTTAAAAATTTGTTACTTACCTGTTCTTTTTGGGGTAAATTATCCGCATCATATACTCGATCAAATGCGCCGGGAGAGTCTGTGTGAGGAACGCCAGAATCTTAAATATCAATCTGTAAAATAAAGTTTACAATAAATTAATGTTTGAATTATGAACATCTCTATTAATATTATATTTGACAGGTATGGTTTGAGAAAACCGATAAATAACGTAACGTTACGCCTACGCCTACGCTAATCTACAAGCAACGAATGCAGTGGACATCTGCTGCATTTTTATTGCATGTATATTAGCGTAGGCGCTAGGATACCGACATACTTATTCGCAAGAAGGTTTATCGGCGCGGTGTAGACAAAACCTCTTTAGATTATTTATTCATGTTACAAGTTGGAAAAGACAATTTGGAACTACCAATGAGTTAACAAGTGCGTAGGTGAGATAGAGCCTAGACAGTTTCCCAGAAAACGATCACTGGTTGCTACATTGCTTGTAGATTTGCGTAGGCGCTAGGAATATCAACATACTTGTTTGGCGTGTAGATACAGGTAGGGTACCATACTGCATCGGGTAAAGGGCGGTCGCGACAACCGGCTACCACGCGCCACCGCAGGTGTTCCCAAGTCGATGCGCGTGCGCTAGTGCTGCAGTTATACACGCGCACTGATGGTAGCCTGGAAGGGAACCAAAAATGTAGTTACATACTTTGAGTCATAAGAAGCCTGTTACGTGTTTAAGAATCCTATGACGTACTAACGACTTATCGGTCTATGTAGCTTACGACTGACCTGTCTATGTCGACTTTCCTATCTGTGTATCTTACGACGGAGCTGCCTATGTCGACTTACCTATCAGTAGCATACGACTGACCAGCCTTTGACGACTTATCAATTTATGTAGCTTACAACTGATCAGCCTATCGATGCAGCTTACAACTGAGTGTTTATATTGACTTACCTGTCTGTGTATCTTATGACTGACGTGTCTATATCGTCTTACCTATCAGTAGGTTACGACTGACAGCCTTTGACGATTTATCTATTTATGTACGTGTGCCCAATCTATGTTGACTTACATTTCTATGTATCTTACGACTGACCTGTCTATGTGGACTTACCTATCAGTAGCTTACGACTGACCAGCCTATATATGTAGCTTACAATTGACTGTTAATGTCAACATACTTATCTGTTTATCTTACTACTGACCTGCCTATGTCAAGTTACCTGTCTGTGTATCTTACGACTGAGATGACTATGTTAAGTTATCTGTTTATGTAGCTTACGACTGACCTGTCTATAAACATTTACCTGTCCATGCAGCTTCCGACTGACCTGTCTATGTAATTGGCTATTTGTGTATCTTACGAGTTACCTGTACATATCGAATTACCTGACTTTGTAGCTGACGACTGCCCTGTCTATGCCAACTTATTTATCTTGTAGCTTACGACTTACCTGTCTACGCCGACTTACATATCTATGTAACTTACGACTGACCTGTCTATAGCAGTCTCCCAGCCGACAGCGATCAGCGTATCTATCACCAAGTCGACAGGCACCAGGTCAGGCCTCTCGCTTCCCCTCGCGGGGAACACGGGCTGCAAACCCTTGCCGATGGCAAGCACCACTCCTGAGGGGCCGTTGTAGTTCTCGATCCAGCCGGGGAAGGGGTGGCGGAGAGTAGATATCACTGGAGTGAAGTAAAGTAAAGTGTCAGCATATAAACTGACCTGTCCCACTGCAGGGCAAAGGCCTTCATCATAGAAATCAAGTCATCGCTACTATAATGGGATCAGACTTATTCACCACTGTTACCAAATGCGGATTGGTGATCACAAACCCGAGCTATTTTCGAAAAATTCGAATCATACTTTTTGCTCGACCCGGGAATCGCCGAAGACGCCGAGATCACGGTCTGATACTTAAACCACAAGACCGAAAGGGCCGACTAAGTTTTGGAAATTCGCATAAAAAAAGAATTAATAATTCATACAAAGTCGGTCACGTGACTTGGTAATTTTTTATGGGGAGTCGAAAAAATATTTATCTGAAAAAATATAGACAGGTAGCCATTTTAATAGCAATTAAAAAACTATGGTTACATGTAGAAAGAAATTATGACATAATTTTATATCTCAAAAAAATTCTTAATCTCACCTTTTTAGATTATTTACTAATGTTACATGTTGGTAAAGACAATTTGGAACTACCAAGGAGTTAACAAGTGCTTAGGTGAGATAGAGCCTAGGCAGTTTCCCAGAAAACGACCACTGGTTGCTACATTGCTTGTAGATTTGCGTAGGCGCTAGGAATATCATACAATAATACTTTATGGATTGGCCGTTTACTTTTTTTTTAAAAGTCTCATAATCGCCACACTGACACAAATCTATAGCCGGCGCTATTTTCATCAATGTGGACGGCTCCTAACATACCTATGGTAGGCCTGAAGATAGAGCGAGGGTATCGTTTGTTCTGATGTTGCTGTACGACTGTCTCCGCCATCGTCTTCGAAAACGTATAGGTGTTCGGCTTAGGGGAGATGATTCTGCAACAAGATAGCGATGTAAGAAATAAAGAAAGAAAACATTTATTATTATAGAGATCACAACACAGGGCATATAGCAGTTTTAAACAACACAATTTGGCACAAACAGAAAACAATTTAAAATACATATAATTATAAACAAAAAAAAAACTAAAATTTATTCAATCATGTCCAGGCAGTGCAGTGATATACTTCCTTAATCTGAGGAACAGCAATGAGCGACGCGCCCTCGAGATATCCTCAAATTGCAAATTATTTTGGTATTATGTTTGTATGGGAATGCGTTGTTCGCCGGCCCCTTAAGTTGACGGGTAGGGCACACTAGCAACGCCAATTGTTTTTAATTTCTAGCTGCTGAACCGGATCTATTTTAAACATTTTCTGGGTTACAACCTCTCGGCAAACACTTATACTATTTATTAAATAACCATGCATATATGTTGGGTCCGTTTTTAAAAATAATAATTGATTACCGCCAAAAACGGCCACTTTTGGCGTGAATCAATTTTTCGCGTACAAAAATGGACCCAACATTTGTGCATGGTTATTCAATAAATAGTATAAGTGTATGCCGTGAGGTTGTAACCCAGAAATTGTTTAAAATAGATCCGGATTAGTAGCTAAACCTTAAAATCGATTGGCGTCGTTAGTGTGCCCTACCCGTCATCTTAAGCAGGGCAGCGGGTACACGTAAGCTGTGTCCACGAGCGAGCGTTGTACCCACTTCAACACCTCGTCCTCAGGCGTATCGTCGGGAAGCGACAGCGCATCCTCGAGCATGCGCGGCAGCGGGCGCGGGAGCCGGGACATGTCGGCTGTGTCCAGGAGTGAGCGTTGTACGATAGAGTAACTTATATGGCTAGGTCTCCAAGAGCGAGCGTTCTACCTACCAAAGAGTAACTTATGCATATGGCTGTGTCCAGGAGTGAGCGTTGTACCCACCTCAACACCTCGTCCTCAAGCGTATCGTCGGGAAGCGACAGCGCGTCCTCGAGCATGCGCGGCAGCGGGCGCGGGAGCGGGGACACGTCGGCTGTGTCCAGGAGTGAGCGTTGTACCCACCTCAACACCTCGTCCTCAGGCGTATCGTCGGGAAGCGACAGCGCGTCCTCGAGCATGCGCGGCAGCGGGCGCGGGAGCGGATACACCCGCTCGGCTATGTTCTCCAGTTCTGAGTTACAGTACCCAGTTGACACGTGAACGAATGCCTGGGGATAAAAGAAAAAATACATAGATGGAACACTTTCGCGATGCAGTGGACGCTCAGCGCCATCTATTGTTATATAGTTATTGAAGAGCACGCTTTGCTGCTGTCTAGTTCTAATGGTCGCTGAGTATGTAAGTAGACCGAAAACACTAAACGCTTTTGCGATGCAGTGGATGCCCAATGCCATCGATTGGTATACTTAGGAAACTAACATACCGCGACGTTAGGCAGCGAGTCGGTTAGCTCCAGCAGCCTGGTGACAGACAGTACATTTTGCTCCACCGCTCGTCGAAGTGTTTCGTTCATCTTCACTGTAGCCGCACAGTTGAATACCACTGACACCTGGACAAAGGAAATAGGATGTCACTATCACCATTAATATTCTCCAACCGATTACGCCTACAGGGGCCACGTCATCATCATCGTCAGCCCATTTAAGTCCCCACTGCTGGGGCACAGACCTCCCTCAATCACATGAGGGGTAATTGCCATACTCACCACGCTTGGCAGACAGGTTGGCGAGGGTTAAGATATAAATGCAGAGTTTTCCTTCTCTGGGTGCTGATGATAATGCCAGCAGCTTTACCTTAGTCGCCTTTTACGACACCTCGGTAAGAGTGAGGGTGGCCTATTCTATTCTGCCGGGGACCACACGGGGGCCACGTACGCAGGATATATTATAGTGCACAAGTGTGTGCGCAAACACAAGTGCACTCTCTATTTCCTCACCCTCATGTTTCAATGGGACACCAAGTGACACGACCGGACAGCGATCGGGCGCAGAACACGTGCTTTCCGAGGCAAGGGGGTACGAGACCCCCAATTTTCAGACTACGGGCTGACACTAAAAATTTCTTACCGAAACTTAGGTACACATTTTTAGCTCGACCCGGGGCCTCTTGCGCAGCTGTTGCTTTCAAGTGCGACTAACCACTGCGCCTCCGAGGCAGTGTCCAATATTATAAGTACCTCTTGCAGCTTCTCGATGGAAGTGGGGGTCAGCCCCAGGCCCGGCCTCGTGATGTCTCCAGCTACGATGTGCAACTTCTGAAGTTGAGATGGGTTGTTCTGTCGGAGCACATCGAATACCTGCAGAAATAAAACGTCCTACAGAATTTTGATCTACTCCCTGCAGCTGAATTCTTACATCGAACCACACGCAAGCGATTGTCATTACATCCCTATTAGACGTGAGCTTTTCTTTACTGAAATGACTCAGTGATCCGACTCAGCCAAATGATACAATGGACAACATTTCAAAATTGCTAAGCTCTGAAACAAAAAATACCATTTCTTTATTTACTTTTCCGCTGCGCGAATATATATTTATTAATTTTTTATATTGCTTATTTACTGAGAAAAAAATTAAAAACTAAAAAACGTAAGATGACGTCATCGGACGGCAGAATGTAAAATATTTCTTTGCTTAGCACATTATAGTTTTAAATTTACGAAATGCCAAACCCATGACATGCAGCTGTCAAAAAAAAGGCAACTTGTCAACGTTGAATGTATGAATGACGTTGACAATGTTGACACTAGTATTATTTACCTTTGACAGTAGTGCCTTTTTTTTATTAAAACAATGATAAGCAAAGGAATATCGCTGTATTCAGCCGTCCGATGACGTCATTTGGCGCTTACGTCTATTTAGAATATAAAGAATTTTAAAAATTATTTTATGCATGAAAATGGACAAATTTTGAAAAAAGAAAAAATATGGGTCCGTTCATTTTATGTCTATTTTCATATAAAAAAACAATATGGACATGTTAAAAATATGAAATGTTGTCCATTCTGAATCTCTAGTCTTCGCTCCGAATGTATCATTCGACTCAATTCGATCTCGTTTAGAGTTGGTCAATTAATGCGCGGAACAGCGGCGTAGCGTGGGTGCCGGCCGCCCGGGGCAGAAGACAATTTTGCCGCCCTTTTATTTAGATATTTCAATTTAATGTATAGTATACATTACATAACATACATTTAAATAAAAAAGTTTATCTAAGTTTTACAATCATCTTTATTATACATTGATACATTTTTATAACAGGTACTCTCAAGAACGCGTCAACCTATACACTTTGGACTTTGCACCATTCTTATTAACAAACGCATCGAAACTTGAACTGCGAGTGTATAGCTTGATGTGAGCTCGACTGTACAATACCAATCACCGCAGATTAGGTACAGCTGTCGATCGTCAGATTGACAAAATTAAATAATTGGAGAATTGAATATAAAACGCAAATAAATTTTTAATAAAAAATTCGCAGTCGCTACAAAATATCATTCAAAGAAAGGGGATTCCCCGAATCCGTTACAGAATAAGTAATGAAAAATTCCATGCTCTTTTCAATCGGTCCTTTGTAGTTGCGGTAAAAATATGAAATGGTTCAAATATTTTTATTATTTATTGTGAAATTTTGCCGCCCCCTAAAATGTGCCGCCCGGGGCGGGCCGCCCCTGCCGCCCCCACTACGCTACGCCACTGGCGCGGAAGTCATCTCGCTCACTGATAGGAATAAGAAGAATGATCCGAATAAGATGAATGATCCAAGTGAGCCGAATGATCCGGATTCAAAGCGAAAACGAAAGAGTACTTATTACGCGGGGATAAAAGATAGGCATATTTACATGGCACAGCAGGATGGGACCTATGATTCATTCGGAACAAAATCAATTACTCGCCCTCTGCTCTAGAATCTATGTGAGAGGCCATGTTCCAAATGATTCAAATGAAACGTTTCACTGTCCCGCATCTTTGCACTGATCCAGGTGTAAATGATCCAATCTATTAAAAGACACGTTTTTGCCAGGTCTCATCCCTATCATCTCGATGAATTGCGGTCTAATACTGTGCGTTTCTCGCGGAACTTCCTACCACGTACCTGAGTTCTGTGGAACAGTTTGGCTGCAGGAGTATTTCCCGACGGCTACGACTTATAGACCTTCACTTCAGCGTACTCTTTTTTAAAAAGGCCGGCATCACATTAGCGAGCGATCTCTTTGATTTCGCGGATGTTCATGGGCGGCGTCGATTACTTTCCATCAGGTGACCTATCTAGCTCGTTTGTCCGCCTCTAGCATAAAAAAAAATACAAATCTATTGCTGGCTAGATTCGTCGATGTGTTACCTTAATTTAATCATATGTCTCCTAAGGTGACGGGTAGGGCACACTAGCGACGCCAACGTTTTTGTACGCGAAAAATTGATTCACGCCAAAAGTCCACTGGTGTCGCGAGTGTCCATGGGCGGCGGCAATCGCTTACCATTAGGTGATCCGTCTGCTCGTTTGCCACTTATCACATAAAAATAAAGTGGCCGCTTTTGACGTGAATCGATTTTTCGCGTACGCGTTGGACCCAACATTTTTGCATGGTTATTTAATAAATAGTATAAGTGTTTGCTGAAAGGTTGTAGGGGAACATGGGGGAATAGAAGCCAGTAGGGAATGGGAACCAGCTTGATTTAGCCATAATTATACTAGATAGAACGCAGCTTGTAGCTGTGAACGGCGAAGGGGTGCGGGGTGAGTACGCGCGGCACGCCCGCATCGGTCTCAGTTCACTTCGCATCTACAAATTGGCCGCAAGTTGCTTTTCGGCGGATTCGTTATAATTTTTACCAATTTTCGAGGACAAAATTAAAGTAGTTGTGACATTGTTTTTTAAGTGTGCTCTGTAGTGTAGAAAGTGATAATTTGAGATTGTGATACAGTAATAATTATTCGTAAATTCTCAACAGTGTTTTTATAATGTTATTGTAATTCGAAAAATATCCTTTGTGGTAATGGGAACCGACTGGCTCCCTTTAACCCACTGATGGTTTTTTATTGTGTATTGTTACGTTTTAAAGTTTATGATTATATGTTTCAGTTACTTGTTTTGGTGTTATGGCTACCATTGCCCCAATGATTTTCATTACCACATCCGCTGGTTCTTGTTACCCCAACCCTCGGGCAATGGGAGCCAAACCTTTTTTTCTTTTTTAAATGATGAGTTCGTCTAAAGTCGTATTGCAATTGTAATTTTGACGATGAGTACTTAAGGCTGATTAGTAGTAGTATACAAAATAACAAATAAAATAATATAATATTCAATATAACAAAAGTTATTGCTCATTTTCCTTAAGTAGTGCCAATTCCCCCCACTTCCCCTAACCCCGAAATTGTTGAAAAATAGTAGTTAAAAATAAAATCAATTGGCGTCGTTAGTGTGCTCTGCTTGTCACCTTAATCACCAGAATCAATCTAAGTGATGGAGCTAGTTTGTCGATTTCGCTTTAAGGTATGTACGTACCGGGCATAGCTTTAACTCGGCAAGTCTCTTCTCCGGTGGAAGGTCACGCTTGCTCCGCATCAGCAGGAACAGCGGGCCCACGTCAGGACACGTGCTCAGCAGACGCTCCACCAGGACCTGGTGCAAGAAGATAAAATTACACTTTAGCATCAATGAAAATGAAAATAGTTTATTCAATTCCTGCAGCTGAATTCTTACATCGAACCACACGCAAGCGATTGTCATTCCATCCCCATCATCTCGATAGATGGCGGTCTAATACTGTGCGTTTCTCGCGGAACTTTCTACCACGTACCTCAGTTCTGTGGAACGGTTTGGCTGCAGGAGTATTTCCGGACGGCTACGACTTAAGGACCTTCGAGAGAATGACGTACTCTTTTTTAAAAAGGCCGGCAACTCATTAGCGATCTCTCTTATTTCGCGGATATTCATCGGCGGCGTTGATTACTTTCATCAGGTTAGCCGCTTGCTCGTTTCTCTTTATAAAAATAATACATCTTACTACAACCCCTTGTGTATAACGCCGTGTGGTCCCCGGCAGAGTAGAATAGGCCACCCTCACTCTTACCGAGGTGTCGTAAAAGGCGACTAAGGTAAAGCTGCTAGCATGTTCATCAGCACCCAGAGAAGGAAAACTCTGCATTTATATCAAAACCCTCGCCAACCCGTCTGCCAAGCGTGGTGAGTATGGCAATTACCCCTCATGTGATTGAGGGAGGCCCGTGCCCCAGCAGTGGGGACTTAAATGGGCTGATGATGATGATGGTGATGACAACCCCTTGACAAGAATGTGTCGTCTTTACGAGGTATCAATTAATAATCCCAATCTTGATATTTTCGACTCCAGATTTTGCGTCTTTAAAAATCGTGTTAAATTGCTTTCAAGGATACAATCCACCGAATACTCCCACTATTGATAATTAATCACTGCCACTATGTATAAGTATTGTTTGTATAGAATTTTATAAGTACGTAATAAAATGATGTGTAAACAATAGTAGGATATCAATCTAGCTCTAAACTCAACTAAATGTGTACTCATCCATAATTTACTGATTGTTATCTGTTTTGTTTTCCGAATAACAAATAAATAAATATAAATATTAAGATTGCACCGCACTACACCTTCATCACGTATCCTTTACTCAAAAGTTGCCCGGAAGAGATCGCTCGTGGCGAAAGGCCATCCTCGTTGTACATATCCTGTTTTCGTGATCATCCTTTATTATTAGTGCAAAAAAGTACATTCATTCATTCATGCAGTCATTCAATATTTCATTCATTCATTCATGCAGTCAAGAGTCACTGGCGAGTTTCTTGCCGGATCTTCTCGACCAGAAACAACTTTCCGAGCCGGTGGTAAAATCGCATTATGCTTATTTATTTCTTTAGTATATTTTATGTATCAACATATATATGTATTAACATGTAAATTATACATAAGTACTAATAAATAGTTTTAAGTCATTCAAATGTATGACGATTTGTAAGTGCTGTGTACAAGCCTATGCAAATAAAGAATTATTTGACTTTGACTTTGACTGTGACTTTGAATAATTTGTTCATTCGTTAATTCGTTCATTCATTTATTTGTTCACTCCTTCATTCGTCCATTCATTCATTCGTCCATTCATTCATTCGTTCATTTATTCATATTCATTTACTTATAGCTCTCCAACGATGCCTCACCTTGCCCATGAATCCGGTAGCGCCAGTGATGAGCACGGCGCGCTGAGAGTAGAACTGTGGAATGCTCGTGTCGGCCATGACACCTGCGCAAGAGACAATCAATCTTTTTTTTTATACCACCCAAACGCCCTGTTGGTCTAGTGGTTTTAGTTTGTGCCCTGTGGCTAAAGGCGTATAAAGAATACTGCCAAGGCTTTTTTTTTAAGTCATAGGTGGCAGACGAGCACACGGATCACCTGATGGTAAACGATTGCCGCCGCCAATGGCCGAACCGACGTGAAACAGCACTGTGCTGTGTTTCGCTGCGTGAGTGAGGGTACCCGAGGTCCAATCCGGGGCAAAGGAGGGTTTCAAGGTTGGCAGCGCACTTGTGTGGCAACAGCACAGGTGTAAGCAACAGCGCAGAGAGCAGCGGCGGACCCTAGAGCAGAGTAGGCTAAGGTCAACGCCCTGTGATGACGGGTGCACCTACTATTAGAAAAAACTCCACTGGTGTCGCGGGTGTCCATGGGCGGCGGGAATCGCTTACCATCAGGTGATCCGTCTGCTCATCTGTTGAACAGGAACTCTCTCTCTATTCCAAGTCCCGTAGGTTGGTCTTTTGGTACCACTGCTTGGCTTGCTCTTTGGTTCAAGTTAATAAAAATACTTTTTACTCGTACTTATCTAGCCGAAAAATCATATTGCATGCGCGATGTAAAAGCGTACAACGCCATCTATTAGTACATATTTGAACAACATTTTTACTTAGCCTACATTTTACCTCTTCTGCACATAACATCTGTCACCAATCACATAGAAAAAACCGAATCATTATCTCAAATATGTTAGACAAACGCGTAATATTTTATTGAACAAAAAAAACAAGAAATAAATACAATAACTGAGAAAAAAAACCAACAAGCAAATAAAATGGAAAGTTAAAACAAAGTAGGTCCCTGTGGCAACTGGCAGAGTCCCCAAAATGCTGACAGCATTACTCCGCTGGATCGCGATGGAAATTCGCTGGGCGAGGTAGCTGCCAGTCATTGGCTCAAATATTGTAGGTATTTTAGGCCACAATTTTCAGAAACTATCAGTGGAAGCGTGTTGGGCCCATAACCTGAGGGATTAAGGGCCGAAATAATAGAAGATTGCAGAGAAAATTAGAGATATATATTTTAAACAAATCCGACGATACACACACTTCGAACTGACATATGAGAGAGAGCGAGACATTCAGTTAGAGGGAGACAGCATGTCTTATGTCATTTACAAAGCGTTTCGTTTTACACTCCAACACTATCTGCAGGTCTTCTTAAACACTGGGTATAGAGGCATCAGTCGAGTTAGTCTACGAGCGCCATCTATTGACTAACGCTGTAATTCATCGTCAGCCCATTTAAGTCTCCACTGATGGGGCACGGACCTCCCTCAATCACAGAGGGGTAATTGCCATACTCACCACGCTTGGCAGACGGGTTGGCAAGGGTTTAGATATAAATGCAGAGTTTTCCTTCTCTGGGTGCTGATGATCATGCCAGCAGCTTTACCTTAGTCGCCTTTTACGACACCTGGGTAAGAGTGAGGGTGGCCTATTCTACTCTGCCGGGGACCACACGCCGTAATTACATCTGGATATATGTATGCATACGTATACATACAATGCATACATAGTACATCGTGCGTGTATACGCATGCATGTATATGCCTACGTATAACCTATTAAAACAAATACGTTTCTTTTCATGAATTCCCACATTAATAACAGATATTCATGATTGAATTTTAGAATGTTTTATTGTTGTATTATTATCTAAATAAATATGTACTATTTATTTAAGATATATAATAACGTGCATAAATTTGTTCAGTTGGTTGCAAAACATTTACTATTGTTTAAATACAGTAATAGCGCCACCTCTCGAGCGACGACGTAGTTTCCCATTAACCTAGCTCGAGCTGATAAGACCGTACTGCAGGTTTCCTTATGTTGTTTTTCCCTCACCGCCGAGCTAATGATAGAATTGTGCACATAAATTTGAAGCATCCAGAGGTGTACGTATACGAGCCACGACCAAACCGCATGAAAGGCTCGCTCCAACGTGAGGTGTCACATAGATTCGAATGCCGCCGAAAAAACATTCGATCGATCTGTAAATATAGATCTATTGTTAAATCACTATTGTTCCCAATGTCTATTGTTGTGTTTGTTTGTTTAATTAATCTAAAACAATGAGAATATTTGATTTCGTGAATATATGAATGTCTGCCTCGTTGGCGCAATGCGCAGACAGCTGCGCGTGAGCCCCGGGCTCGAACCCCGGGTTGGGCCCAAATACTTACTGGAGTTTTTCTGTTAAGGGGACGGGTATGGCACACTAGCGACGCCAATCGATTTTAATTGTTAGCTACTAAACCGGATTTATTTTAAATAATTTCGGGGTTACAACCTCTCGGCAAACTTGGGTTCCGTTTTTGTACGCGAAAAATTGATTCACGCCAAAAGCGGCCACTTTTGGCGTAAATCAATTTTTCGCGTACACGTTCGCGTTGGACCCAACATTTTTGCATGGTTATTTAGTAAATAGTATAAGTGTTTGCCGAGAAGTTGTAACCCCGAAATTGTTTAAAATAGATCCGGTTTAGTAGCTAAAAATTAAAATCGATTGGCGTCGCTAGTGTGCCCTACCCGTCACCTTAAGAAATTATTAGTGTCAGCCCGGAGTCTGAAGTCTTTCCGTGCCTCGGAAAGCACTTTAAGCCGTTGGTCCTGCGCCCGATCCCTCTCCGGTCGTGTCACACTCTGGTGTAACATCGAAATATGAGTACATGGAAATAGAGAGTGCACTTGTGTTTGCACATACACTTGAGCACTATAATATATCCTGCGTAAGTGGCTGATCGTTGAGATTGGCCGCCTGAGCCGAAATAGGTTGGAGGATATTATTATTATATGAGTGAATATTGAAAATGAAAATGTCTAAAAACCAATCAATTTTTGGAATTTTTAGGATTTTCTAAATTATATTAATCTCATCTTAGAGTGCAATGTAATTTTCCTTAGTATGGGAAAAATAGTTCAGCGGTTTTCGTTAGATGGGGCTTGTAAAAGCAGTACCTTCAGGCTCAATTGGCGTATAAACCATTTTGGCCAAATCGAGTTATGTGTACCATTTTGTTCAGATTTTTTTTCTCTATCGATTTGTATATTCGAAATATTGAAATTCGCTAAAAAAATGTTTATACGCCCCAAATTTCAATATTTCGAATATACAAATCGATAGAGAAAAAAAATCTGAACAAAACTCGATTTGGCCAAAATGGTTTATACGCCAATTGAGCCTGAAGGTATCGAGATGTTACTTTAATAAGCAATCAAGCTGTTCGGCATTGTTTCGGTAGATGTCACTGTGTATTTTTACATCGCGCTAGTAAAGCGCGTTTCCGAAACAGTGACCGAATCAGTTGGTCTGTTCTGTTAAAGAGTTGCGAAGGTCATACGGCAGTAGCTTCATTTTAATTACCAGACTCTCCAAATCCTGAATCATGATCCAGCGTACCCCCAGCTTTGGCAAAGAATAACTTATATATACTGAGATAGAGACATCAGTCGGTCAGCCAGTGCTAGCGCCATCTAGAGGAAAACGAGAGTCAGTCAGGGAGACAATTAAATAAAATATCAAAAATAATCTCATCATTTCCTATATACCAACATTCCCAATACCTATAATGTATCAATACGGGGATTAACACGATATTTATTATGTGAAACAACATTGTGTACTCACATATTTGGCTCGACGTTTCGGCTACGTTACAGCAGCCGTGGTCACGAGCGGACTCGTCGTCGTCGTTCGGGTCCGCTCGTGACCAGAGGGGGATATGTGAGTACACAATGTTGTTTCACATAATAAATATCGTGTTAATCCCCGTATTGATACATTATAGTTATAATGCAACGCGAAAATCTAAAAAACGATTCCCAATACCTTCTAGATCTCTGGTTTATTTCTCATACTTTTTTTAATTGCTATTATTGCTGATGTGGGCAGGCGGCTTGAGGTCCTTGTTTCGGAACCACGCTTTACTTCATCATCGTCAGCCCATTTAAGTCCCCACTGCTGGGGCACGGGCCTCCCTCAATCACATGAGGGGTAATTGCCATACTCACCACGCTTGGCAGACGGGTTGGCGAGGGTTTTGATATAAACGCAGAGTTTTCCTTCTCTGGGTGCTGATGATCATGCCAGCAGCCTTACCTTAGTCGCCTTTTACGACACCTCGGTAAGAGTGAGGGTGGCCTATTCTACTCTGCCGGGGACCACACGGCTTTACTTGCGCGATGTAAAAATGCATAGCTGTTGCAATTTATATTCATTCCATTCATCGGGTATAAGAAAAAGTTGATAAACTAATTAGCAAAGAATGAAATCGGTAATAAAACTTTTACGGCACTATTTAAATTTAAATGACGTATAATTATATGAAATATTGTCGTAAAAGTTTTATTAAACACCTTTTTTTATATAGCTACCGTAATAATGGCCGATGACAAAAAGGAAAGAGAGAAGTTTAATTAATTAAATGAATACTGTAAAAAGTAGTATCAGCTTATACAGGGTGTAAAAAGACCCTTAACGAAGCCGAAACCTACGTATTCAGCACATGATTCGCAGTCCCTCACGCACGGACCAATATATTAAAGGAAGCGCCACTAACACGAGCATTGCGCACATTTAACGAGGTCGCTGAGACAGTCGACGTGTTTAGCTGCTCTTTGACTGAATTTACAAAGGCTACTGTATTTATAATTTGTTATAGCACAAAATAAATTAGGTTAAAAAAGTAATCTACACTATCGCATTGGGGAAACCTGTAATGTTAGTTGTAAGATTTTGAATAAGTAAATAAATAAATAAATGATCAGGACCATTTTTTTCTTCTAGACCATATCTGGGAACTCAATACTTTCCAAGTTATTGAAGGTCAAAGTCAAAATAAAAATCTCTAGATTTTGATGTACCTAAATAAATTTTAAACATTATTACGTAAGTTTTGTCCATAGAAACTTATTCAAAGTTTTAAGTATTTCCTAGGGAAAAATGGCTTCAAAACGTACAGCCCGCAATGTAATGTTTGAGAGCGGGGCGGGGGGATGAGCGGGCGCGCGTGCGGTGCGGTCCGGTGTACGCTGTTCATTGCGTTATCCGTTTATAGGATTAAAATTGACACCAAAGATCAACTTCGTTTCCCATCAATAATTTTTTGTTCTAAGACTTGTTTTAATGGTCTGAGGGCGTAGACACCGGCTTCGTTAAGGGTCTTTTTACACCTTGTATACTATCCCACTGCAGGGCAAAGTCATCGCTACTATGACTTGCCAAATGCGGATTGCTGCTCACAAACCCGAGCTATGTTTGAAAAATTCGAAACATTATTTTTGCTCGACGTGGAAATCGAAGCCAGGACCCAGAGATCACGGCCCGGTACTTAAACCACTCGACCAACAGGGCGTTAATTGCAATTAATACTGACTTGACAATAAATACTTAAATATTGTATTCGGAACTAAAATTGAAGATAAATAAATAAAAAAAATAATATCCACAATAGGTACACAGAATTATAATTTTCATCACGTATTAAAATTGATTTCATTTTGATGAAAAACAGAGAATTTTTAAACTACTTTATATAAAAATTAGGTCTGTTATGGCGTTCCAAATGGTTAAACCCGTCATATTTCATTATGTACTATTTATGTTAGTCGCTATTAGTCGTTTCATTCTAATTATTAGTTTGTGAAAGAGAGGGAAACTCCGATTTGGTCGTAATGTCATGCCTTAAATTAGGCCCTCTGAACCGTAGCGACCACTCGACCATAGATTTTGTCGTTGGCCAAAGCGGTGGTCTCATTAAAAATATATGTAAAAAAAAAGTTCGTAATAATTACCCAACTACGGCGAAGGAAAAAGGAGGGTTATGATTTTGACCTGTATGTATGTATGTATGTATGTATGTATGGTGTTTCATATGTTCCCTCATAACTTCTAAACTAGTTATCATATTTGAACAAATGAGGTGTTGTTAGAAGCATCTTGATTGTCTTCTGGTTATAGGCGACATGACCTCACGTTAAATTGACTACAGTGCCCTCTAGGGGACTTAGAGTAAGGAACTAAAAAAAAATTGCTTGGCGCTACCGTGTGGGAAATCAAATGAAAGAGCTTTTTTAGAACATTTCAAATATGTAATTTTATTCACATAACTAAAAATATGTTAAATAAAAATTAAGTTTAAAAACTAAAACCCGACTACCAAAAAAACACGCTCTAAAAAGTAGGAAACAAGAAAATTGTCTCTGCTGAAATGATTATGCCGTATCGCCGTGGCCGTATGCCACCTACTGTACCAAAATATATTCATTAAAATAATGAAATAAAATCAATTTGGCTTACGACCACGGCGATACGGAATAATAATTTCAATAGAGACAATTTTCTTGTTTACTACTTTTTCGAGCGTGTTTTTTTGGTAGTCGGGGTTGAGTTATTAAACTTATTTTTTATTTTCATTGTTTAGTTTTTGCAGTTAATTTAAATTGTTCCCTTAGTTTAAGTAGATTATAAGTATTTTATGTTCTAAAGATTTTTCAATAAATTTTGTTTATTTTTTTATTTTATTGTATTCTATTATTTTGTATTTTTTGTAGCTAAATAACACTATCATAAAAAATACACTGGAAAGGCCATTGACGTCATGAGACCATACTTCGAGTATTTGAGTCTCCAGTGGCCTTACGCGTCAGTCAGTCTTAAGTGATGCTTGAATAAATAATATAAATAAATAATATACTCCAACCGATTACGGATACAGCGGCCAATCTCAAAAATCAGCACGTACGCAGGATATATTATGGTGTTCAAGTGTGTGCGCAAACACAAGTGCACTCTCTATTCCCTTAAGGTACACTGGCGACGCCAATTTTAAACCTCTCGGCAAACACTACTATTTATTAAACAACCATGCAAAAATGTTGCGAAAGAGGTTTTAGCGAAGTCGGCGCGTAAAAATATTATTATACACTTTTTCTAAAAGCGTTTTTTTTTTTAAATTTAAGTTTTTTAGTGTCTCAATTTTTTTGCACAGATTCACCAGACCGCCAACTTCCAGACTCTGGGCTGACACTAAGAATTTCTTACCGAAAACTTAGGTACTTACAATTTTTTGGCCCGAGCCGGGGATCGAACCCGGGACCTCATGCGCAGCCGTCGCTTTATATTGCGTCCCACTGAACCACTGCGTCACCGAGGCAGTGTCCAACGACGGAACATAAAAAGAATAAAAAGGTTGGTCACCTTAAGGTACATTTTCGCTTCCACGGCAAGAATCAGTTATACCAACATACCGTTTTAAAAAGATCTGCCAACCTTCTTTAAATTTTATTTACTTCAAAAGGAATCAATGTCAAAACAAGCAAATCTGAACTTTCTGATCTAACAGTAAGATGACGGGTAGGGCGTGTGTCCAAGGCGTAGGTACGCGAAAAATTTTTCCCGTACAAAAACGGATCCAACATTTATGCATAGTTATTTAATAAATAGTATAAGTGTTTGCCGAGAGATTGTAACCCCGAAATTGTTTAAAATAGATCCGGCTTAGTAGCTAAAAATTAAAATCGATTGGCGTCGCTAATGTGCCCTACCCGTCACCTTAAGCATAATTTTCTGTGCAACAGGTATTACTCTGACAAATTTACGAAATGTAATAAGTGCTCATAGCATATCAAACGAATCAATTTGAAAGCTGACGACCCTTTTCGTTCTTTGATTGTACCTACTCATCCGGTGACAAGCGTTTCGTGGAACATCCTCAACAAAGAAACCTTGGCTTTTATTTATTTTATCACTAAACTTATTTTATGTATGTTGTGTCCGGATAAATATTGTTAGTGACCCGTCTTCCTTAAAAGAATGGAAAATTAAATTATCGTTGGTTTATGAATCAGATACAATTTTAAATTATTAATAAACGAGAAATAATAAACAAGGCCACAGAATTTTTATTTGGCCACGCGCGCAAACTTCTAATTTACTAACTAAGCACCGGGAAATTGACATAGCCTTTAATTAACTGATTCATATTCTTTACAACGCCAACTAAAAATGTTAAAGAAAGCGTCAAGTCAATATCAACAATTAATTTTCCTTGTCCTTCTGATTTATACATTGCAAACTAATTTACTAACTCAGCCACGAAATTTGTAACTCATCACCATATTACGTTTTACAGCTTCAATACAAGCTCCTCAAAAATTATGTATTCAAGCTTCAATACTCAACATCATATATTATAACTTAACATGTAAAATAATACTTCATATACTTTTATCTTGAAAATAGCCACTGTACGATTTAGCGCGAGTGCGCGACATGACAGCAACCGGCCATTTGCACCAATCAGAGAGCGCTATTCGATACTTGTGCCGAAGCGCCCGCCCGCCTGCCCTTATTTTCTTTTTCTTTTAATCAAGTAATTATACGTGTTAATGTTTAGTAATTACTTTTCTATAAATGATTGTACTTGTTACACATATTAATACACAAATTGATTTGCATAAATAAATGGTTTTATTATGACTGTCCTTAATAGTTCTTCTTCTTCTTCAAATTTGCGTATAATTCCCGGTTGAGTCCAAAGCTGGGCTTTGAAGCCCAGGGTACGCTTTGATCATGATTCAGGATTTGGGGAGCCTGGTAATTACAATGAAGCGACTGCCGTCTGACCTTCGCAACCCTTTGACAGAGGAACAAGACCAACTGAATCATGGTTACACGCTTCTGAAACTATCCCGAGCGAGCAAGTTTCCTCACGATGTTTTCCTTCACCGCCGAGGTAAATATAGAAATATGCACATAGATTTGAAAAATCTAGAGAAATCGACCCTCCGCATGGAGGGCGCGTTCTAAACCACTAGGCTACCATCGCTCTGGCTGACTGTCCTTAATAGTTCATGTGTAATACATATTAATAATATGTAGTGGCTTTAATTATACTATTTGATGACAATTTTAGGTACATTTAACAATCGATTAATGTAGGATGAGTTACATTTTATTCATACTAAATTATGCAATTAGAGGCTAATATTCTTACTATTTTGGTGTCATATATTAATACTTTAGAAGCTTCCTATTTGAATGCATACCAAAAATTTAGATGCTAAAAAATAACCACTATGCTGAGTTATATTTACAGTGGCTTACATATAAGATAACTAGTGTCTGAGATACTATTATCAAGACGCGCATTGGTTGTGGCCGACTTAGTAATTTAGAAGGTAACATATATTTTCTGAGGCGAATAATGCTATTAAAAAGAAACTTGTTTAATTAGTACCCTTAATAAACTGTCTTATATTTATTTATTTTTTTTATATAAGAGGTGGCAGACGAGCAGACGGATCACCTGATGGTAAGCAATTCCGCCGCCCATGGACACCCGCAACACCAGTGGAGTCACAAGTGCGCTACCAACCTTTTCCCCTTCCTCCCCATTGGGCCTCCGGTAACCTCACTCACACGGCAAAACACAGCGCAGGCGCTGCTTCACGCCGGTCTTCTGTGAGGCAGTGGTATCACTCCGGTCGAGCCGGATATTATTATATATAATATTATTATTTATATAGCCGGATATTTATTTATATTATAAGGTACACCAACAGCAATACACATAAAACAATCACAAATGACAGCAGGTTACTTAAAAAATAAAAAATTGAAAATTTAAGAAACCCCCGACACAACTAAAGCTCTTTCATTTGAAACCTATATTGAGGAGTTGGAACAACAATTAGTTTATTCGTCATTTTCTGACGGCGGCCATCTTGGATTTGAAATTTTTCACAACTAATATATGCTGTTACTCAAGCCCTTTTATATGATACCCATATTGTGGGAGTTGTGTTAAAACATAAAATCAAAATCTTTGTGACGGCGGCCATCTTGGAATCAAATTCCCACAAGCGGTATTACCGAACCGGTACGACATTGAGATCTTCATGAAACGAGCCTATACCTTCCTTAAAGGCCAGCAACGCATCTCCACTCCCTCTGGTGTGGCTGATGTCCATGGGCGGCGGTGATCATTTACCATCAGGTGATTCGCTTGCTCATTTGCCTCCCTGTCTCATATAAACAAAACGCAGGTTTTTAAAAAAAAACAATAAATTCTTTGTCAACACCCACGTCCTCGCCAATCATGACTAACGACGCGGAAAATGGCGGCTTAATAGCTCTTCAAAATAGAATAATGAATCTAATAGATCAATTAAAAATGGCGGAAAATTAAATAAAAATATTAACAGATAATCTAAAAAAACATTCAAAATTTAACCTTCAGATGAGATATTAAAATGCATTCGAGTAAACACCAAAGCCCACGACTGCTGCGACAAAAGCTACGATAGGGGATAACACAAAACAAATTTTCATTTTAAGATCACAACATTGCGTGGGATTAGCAACAGCATTATTACGTTCGAAAGCACAAATAAATCATGAAAAATACAAAATCTGTGGCCTGTCGAAACCCCATGCCATGAGCTCTGAAAGTACTAAAGAACTTGGATGTTAATATAGGAGATAAATTGTTTTATGTGTGGGCATAACATAGCTGCATAGGTATAAGAAGTATCCCACATAAACGGATTGAGTAATACATATCAGACCGGACCCTATTCGTAAAGATATCCAAAATAAATAACATAGAGATGTCATTGACCTTCCAATCCAGCTACCAAAAAATACTAAATGGTGTTCCCCAGGGGAGTATCATAGAACCCATCCTCTTCATTTTATACACAAATGACATAGCAACAATAACCATTTAACCAATCACAAATGCATATTATACGCCGACGAAATATCGATTATATTGACTAAAAACAGCCAGGTAATTCAATAATTACTTAATTATGAAACTGACATTAATAATGATACATCGGCTAGATATTAATAACTTCAAAATTAACATTTTCATACAATTTAATCATTCGAAACATGACAAATTTAACTTTGAATTAAGAGAGGATAAAATCAGAAGAGAATCTCAGATCAAGTTCTTGGTTGTCAATATAACCCAGAGCCTTGGCTGGGATAGACATATCGTCAATATAATGTCAAAGAATTAATAAAGTTTCATAAGCCCTTCGCCAGGCCAAGAAGACTATTAAAAAGAAAACTGCTATAATGACCTATTAAGCTTACATAGAATCTGAACTGCCTATATGGCCTGATAATATGGGTTAATGGAACAGTTTGGCACAGAGTAAGCGCAAAAAACGTAAAGCTGCTGGCATGATCATCAGCAAACAGAGAAGGAAAACTCTGCATTTAGATCAAAACGATTAACTATAATGATTTCATAACTAGATACCAGGGGTGTTAGGGAGCTCCGTAACCGTAACCGAAACTATCGGATATCCGATATAAAAAATCATCCGTAACCGTAACCGAATCCGAAATGAAAGTTTCGGATAGTATCGGATAGGTGTTTTTGATCTAAAACATCTAAATTTAGATAATACTCAATATAATATAATTATTTATATTTATTTTTATTTTAAATAGCTGTAATAATTACTCACAGACTGATTGTAATTCCTGCCAAAAACGAAATAAAACTACTTTATTACCTAGTAGTATTTTACTTTTAAAATTCCGTTACACATATAATATCCGTCAACCGAAAAACGGATAATCCGAAATAATTTATTATCCGTATCCGTAACCAGTATCCGGTATAATAATATTTCTATATCCGTATCCAATCCGTACGAAATTTAAATCCACACATCCTACTAGATACATACACACATCAGCGTCTTATTACAAAAATCTACTCTGTAACGGCTTAAACCTATATCAGCAAGTCCTGATTACTACGAATAACTTTAGTTCTTAAGTTTTTATTACCGTATAACCACATAATCACATAGCGTATGCTCGCTATTAATCCTGGTAACCATAGACAATTTAGGACCTACCGCAGGATTGTGTCAATTAATCGAATCATTCAATCATTCGTTTGAGTGACGTTTCGTTTACTAACCTTGTTTGTTATCTGAAGTAAAAATATATTTAAAATGTTTTAGGCAACAATAAATTATAATATTATATTAAGTAACGTGTCCAAGTAATATGATTAGGAATTGCTTCTATTTTTGGGATTAAATCCAAAAAAATAAATTGACTACTTTCTCACAAATAACTTACCGTGAAACGGAATGAACTGTCACATGGATAAACTGTCATTGTCACTGAATCGATATTTTGAGGTTATTATTTTAGTACTAATTTTAAACTAGGGGTCCGGGTGGTTTAACATTAGTACTTATTATAGTTGATATACTAACTAACGTTAAATTTAGTTTTGTAATAATGTTTATTCTAGTTCTTCAATTATTTTTAGTATTAATTCCACTATAGTTTTAAACCACGTTATGGAACCTTATTCTAATATCTGCCCTCTTGGGCAGGTTACCACAATCTGTCAAATTTCCTCAATTGATTATGAACCAAACGTGTTTGACATTAAGGTGAGAGTCGATTGAAGAAATCTTAGCATTTGATTCTCAGTTGCGCCCAAAGCTGTCTCTCTGGAGCCCGGGGTAAGCTTGGACCATGATTCTTGTTTTGTGGAGTCTGGAGTTTTGTGGAAAACTCAGCATTTATACCAAAACCCTCGCCAACCCGTCTGCCAAGCGTGGTGAGTATGGCAATTACCCCTCATGTGATTGAGGGAGGCCCGTGCCCCAGCAGTGGGGACTTAAATGGGCTGATGACGATGATATTAAAAAGTACTCTTGGTCTGGTAATTACAATGAAGTGACTGCCGCCTGACCTTCGCAATCCTTAAACAGGGGAACCAGACCAACTGAATCATGGTTACACGTATCATCACCATGTTTTTCCTCACAGCCAAGCTAATGGTAGAAATACGCACATAGATTTAAAATATCCATTTTAGCATTATTAATCAAAACAAAAAAATAACCATCATCAAACAAACCTGTTCTAATTCACTTTTAAACCAAAAACACGTAATTCGATCTGCGCGCGCGCACGTGCGGCGGCGAATTGTCTGTCACCGCGCGAGGACCGGCTGCGCAGGAGTCGCCGAGAGTACTGATCAAGCACAGAGCGAATTCAGATACCTAAATACTATTTATTGTTAACTGACCGATGAATAATAAATAATATTTACGAGTGGCTCAGTGGATAAGAATGCGCCGCGCCCTCCTTGCGGGGGTCGTGGGTCGAATCCTAGCATGCCTCTGGATTTTTCAAATCCAGATTGCATGTGTAAACGATCCGTTTGGAACAGTGGTAGTGAACGCTGTCTTTGGTCCAAGGGTTGCGGGTTAGATCCCCGCACTGTACAAATATTTGTGTGCATGAACATGTCTGTTTTTTAGGGTACCTCAAAAGGAAAAAACGGAACCGTTATAGGATCACTTTATTGTCCGTCTGTCTGTCTGTCAAGACCCTTTATCTCAAGAATGCGTGGACATATCAAGCTGAAATTCACATGAAATACTTAGGTCTATTGTCCCTTTAAGCTGTGAAAATATCATACTTCTAAGCCAAGCCAATCAAAAGATACAGCCGATTATGTCAAATATTTTCCACAATTTCGACACTCGCAAGGGAATTCAAAAAATTCAAGTACTTCCCGTAAACCTCCGAATCCTGCAATTGGCATGAAGCATTCCTATAATGCGCTATAGGAAAATTTCGAAAATCACATTTTTTGTTATATAATGTATAAAAATATTTTGATAAAATGAAACTTACTACCTTATTTCTCACGAACGAATACATGTATCAAATTTGAAATTTAACTCAAATACCTAGGTCTACTGTCCTTTAAGCTGTGAGAAAAATCAAACTTCCTACGTTAGTAGGGCGGAACCCTCGTGCGCGAGTCAGATCGCACTTGGCCGGTTTTTTTATGTGGCCACAGTAATATTGGCTCTCTTCAGCCCTAATGTAGCGAAGAGAAGAGCTCACGTTGCAATTACAACGGAAGCGATGTCAAGGCATCACCTCCGTCGGCACCGCCATACTGGCCCGCGAGATGCTTCTTCACGCTTCGTTTGAAGGAATCCATATTGTAGGAAGGAGGGAATACATACATTTTAAATATTTAAATTAGAAACATATTTATACAAGTACCTATAGTATTCATAAAACAGAATAAAATATAATAATATTGCATAATATAATATAATAATTATAAAAATATCTGTATATATAAAGTGGCCGTGTGGTCCCCGGCAGAGTAGAATAGGCCACCCTCACTCTTACCGAGGTGTCGTAAAAGGCGACTAAGGTAAAGCTGCTGGCATGATCATCAGCACCCAGTGAAGGAAAACTCTGCATTTATATCAAAACCCTCGCCAATCCGTCTGCCAAGCGTGGTGAGTATGGCAATTACCCCTCATGTGATTGAGGGAGGCCCGTGCCCCAGCAGTGGGGACTTAAATGGGCTGATGATGATGATGATACAAAGATAAAATTATGGATATAGATAATAATAATAAGTTTCAATTCACATATACACACACACACACACACACACACGCACACACACACACAAACACACCCTTTCACTACTATTGTCCTCACGGCTTAATTCTCATTTATCATAGTTTAGTAGCAATTTCATATTTTTGTTTTTTAAATTTATCTTTAACCTTTATATATGTATGAGTGTGTTGAGGAAGAGTGGCCTCTTCTGGCACAGGTGCTCCTTGCACTTAATAGAAGGGGCCAACCCTTGCTTATTTTATGTATGGGTTATGATGAAATAAATTATTTTTGTATTTTGTTGTGTACCCCCGTGCCTCAGAAAGTACGTTAAGCCATTGTTCCTGCGCCCGATCCCTCTCCGGTCGCGTCCAACTGGTGTCCCATCGGAATATAAGGGCAAGGGAATAGAGAGTGCACTTGTGTTTGCGCACACACTTGAGCATTATAATATATCCTGCGTACGTGGCTGATCATTGAGATTATAGCCGAAATCGGTTAGAGGATATTATTACAAAAAAGACTTTAAGAAAAATCGTCGTAATTAATTTAAGGTAATTTAATAATTCGTGGCTAAACCCTATTGCAATAAATAAAGCTTAAATGAGTGACCATAAACACTGAGTTGTTTATTTTTAAAGAGCTTAACCTGTTTATGGTTTTTGTGGGAGGTCAGTTTTGGCCAATGTCATGTGATTTAATGCTCCTTTACAGACAAGGATAATACGATACGTCATACCTTTTAAGGTGAAGGGTAGGGCATACTAGCCGCGCCAATCGATTTTAATTTTGAGCCACTAAACACCTTCTCGGCAAACACTTATAATATTTATTAAATAACCGTGCACAAATGTTGGGTCGGTTTTTGTACGCGAAAAATTGATTCACGCCAAAAGCGGCCACTTTTGGCGTGAATCAATTTTTTGCGTAGAGAGGTTGTAACACCGAAATTGTTAAAAATTGTTCCGGTTTAGTTGCTAAAAATTATAATTTGAATGGCGTCGCTAATGTGCCCTATCCGTCACCTTAAGAGCCCTTTTACGGATCATTGGCGCCGCCACCAGTTTTTTATGAAAACTTACACATTAGAATTTTTTGAATTAGTTTTGTTTTTTATTTTATTATGCATGAATGAATGAATGAAGAAATGAAATTTTATTGTAGATATAAATTTAGATAGGTACATAATTAGCAGTTACATTGGCTTTAACAGAACACCAGCTTTTAATGTGGTTACTTGTACGGTTAGCATCAAAAGTAGATTAACACTTAGTACAATGCCGCGCCGTGTGGTCCCCGGCAGAATAGAATAGGCCCCTTTCACTCTTACCAAGGTGTCGGAAAAGGTTGCCGTGTGGTCCCCGGCAGAGTAGAATAGGCCACCCTCACTCTTACCGAGGTATCGTAAAAGGTTGCCGTGTGGTCCCCGGCAGAGTAGAATAGGCCACCCTCACTCTTACCGAGGTGTCGGAAAAGGTTGCCGTGTGGTCCCCGGCAGAGTAGAATAGGCCACCCTCACTCTTACCGAGGTGTCGTAAAAGGTTGCCGTGTGGTCCCCGGCAGAGTAGAATAGGCCACCCCTCACTCTTACCGAGGTGTCGGAAAAGGTTGCCGTGTGGTCCCTGGCAGAGTAGAATAGGCCACCCTCACTCTTACCGAGGTGTCGTAAAAGGTTGCCGTGTGGTCCCCGGCAGAGTAGAATAGGCCACCCTCACTCTTACCGAGGTGTCGGAAAGGTTGCCGTGTGGTCCCCGGCAGAGTAGAATAGGCCACCCTCACTCTTACCGAGGTGTCGGAAAAGGTTGCCGTGTGGTCCCCGGCAGAGTAGAATAGGCCACCCTCACTCTTACCGAGGTGTCGGAAAAGGTTGCCGTGTGGTCCCCGGCAGAGTAGAATAGGCCACCCTCACTCTTACCGAGGTGTCGGAAAAGGTTGCCGTGTGGTGCTCGGCAGAGTAGAATAGGCCACCCTCACTCTTACCGAGGTGTCGGAAAAGGTTGCCGTGTGGTCCCCGGCAGAGTAGAATAGGCCACCCTCACTCTTACCGAGGTGTCGGAAAAGGTTGCCGTGTGGTCCCCGGCAGAGTAGAATAGGCCACCCTCACTCTTACCGAGGTGTCGGAAAAAGGTTGCCGTGTGGTCCCCGGCAGAGTAGAATAGGCCACCCTCACTCTTACCGAGGTGTCGGAAAAGGTTGCCGTGTGGTCCCCGGCAGAGTAGAATAGGCCACCCTCACTCTTACCGAGGTGTCGGAAAAGGTTGCCGTGTGGTCCCCGGCAGAGTAGAATAGGCCACCCTCACTCTTACCGAGGTGTCATAAAAGGCGACTAAGGTAAAGCTGCTGGCATGATCATCAGCACCCAGAGAAGGAAAACTCTGCATTTATATCAAAACCCTCGCCAACCCGTCTGCTAAGCGTGGTGAGTATGACAATTACCCCTCATGTGATTGAGGGAGGCCCGTGCCCAAGCAGTGGGGACTTAAATGGGCTGACGATGATGATGATGAGACATCTTGAATCCTGTATCATGGTTCAAGCGTACCCAGGGCTTCGAAGCGACAGCATCGGACGCAACTGGGAATTACACTCTAAGATGAGGAGAACGATCAGCACTCGCGCCCGCTCCTTGCGCAGCGTTACAGTGGAGGCTCTATGTGTAGCGAGGGGCTCTCGGCGCCCTCCTAACTTCAGGCGCCCGGGTGGACCTCCTGCACTATAGGTAAAGACGCCCCTGACTTAAATATTATTACTTGACATAGATTTATTTATTCATCACGAACTGCGCGGCCGAGCCGCTGCCGATTAACACCGCTAAGGGTTCCGAGCAACTCAAAAATTCAAAATTCAAAAGTACTTTATTTGTATAGGCATATATACAGCTGTTACAAATCGTCATACATGAAAAATATAAATTTTAGCTATGTATATTATACATGTAATTAAACATAGTGTGGTTGAGTGGAGACCGCTACTCGGTAAGCGTAGTGTAGGACGCCCTGCGAAAAGATGGGATGATGACATTCGAAGGCTGGCTGGTGTGGGCTGGATGAGAGTGGCCGAAAATCGGGAGCAGTGGCGTGCATTAGGGGAGACATATGTCCAGCAGTGGACGAGTGTGGGTGGCTGATGATGAATTAAACATATATGTCGATACAAAAAATATACTAAAAAATGAATAAATATAATGTTATTCTACCACTGGAATCGGAAAGTTGATTCTGACGAGAAGATCCGGCAAGAGACTCGCCAGTTACTCTTTTTAATCGCCAAAATTTTTGTAAGTACAGTATCATGGATGTAGGCGAACAGTTTATCATTTCCACAAATTCTTGTCTATTGGCGTAAATCCAATATGCCATCGACTTAAGTGACGAGGTCAGCATTATACAGATCTGCAAATCCAACTTCACAAGAGAGATTTGCAGTGGCAAGGAGCTGCTCTATGCGACGCTCGGCATGGCCGACCAAATGCCGTCTCGCAGGAGGGACGAAAAGGGTGAACGAAGTCTCCAAGATATCATTACGCTGTTGAAGGAGACCGACCCAGACGACTTGCATCACATTCGACAAAGTCGACGTTACTAGGCTGCTGAAGGACATCAAACTTGAAGACGAGCCTGGATAAGAGGCTTCGGAAAATACCATCTCTGATCTGCGTGCCGAATTATTGTCAATAAAACGTAATGATTCGGTATGTAGGTCACCCAAGGCCTCGAACGTCAACACTCGACGCGGAGTGCAAAACGCATCGGTCAGCAGTTTTGACTCGCAGTCAGCTGTTGCCGAGTGCAACGCACCGCGCCCCGCCGCCCGCTCCACCGGTGGAATAAGGTTTATTCAGGTCAGATCGTTCGCAACCTTTTTCTTTAAGATATTCATAAGTCTAGGTGCGACACCTCCCCCCCCCACCCCTCTCCACTTCACTCTGAGTACGTCTATAACTTTGTGTATATAACAATACCTTTGGCTTAAATATAAACTTCATATATTTGACTAACCGCCAAAAGTATATTCTTAGAAATCAGAAGTGAAATTGGTATTTTTAAAAAGAACACGGCAATGGCACAAACTATATGATTTTAATTAATTACAAATTAAATAGGTAATTGAAATTATTGAAAGCCCTAAGTATCGATCCCAAGAACGACCGTCGTCTCCGAGAGCTCGAGCCAAAGGTGATGACCCGCGCAAACGGCCCTCCTCTCGTAGCAGTTTCCCGCCAAAAACGATGACAGGTCACGTGATCAGTCGTCACAGTGACGTAGCGGCTGTTATTTCTAAGAATATATTATGTAAAATTATACCAATTTTACCGCTCACATGTGTTGCACTGTAACTTCAATGTAATTGGTCATATGATCTCGTTTTATAGACAAATTACTAGAATTAATGTTTGCTAACAAAGTTGTATCAATAATCTTAAAGTTTTTTCAGAATATCAAGTTTTCTGTAGAAAATTTCGTAAAAAAATTTTTTTTCCTTGTTTTTGATAACCCTTAATAAAAAAAAAACTTTTGTCAAGAATGATACTAATATCGTTGGGTAGGTAATTGAATAAGGATAAATAAATAAATAATAAATATTTCACAACCTCACAAACATTGATCTAACTCCGAGATAGGTAGCTCAAGCACCTGTGTTACGGATATCAGAATCAACAGTGGGATTACAAATATATACATATAATACTTTTCTTTGGTAAATACATACAAATACATAGCAAACACCCAGACCAATACAAACAAACATATTCATGCACACAAATGTTTGTAATGTGCGGGGATCGAACCCGCGACCCTTGGACCAAAGGCAGCGTTCACTACCACTGTTCCAAACGGGTCGTCACAATTGTTTTCTTTGACATTTTTTACCTAACTATTATCGTTTCTGAGTAATAAAAAAACTAAAAATCGGGACCTATTTAGGACGCGGACATTCTAGAGTTGTGGACTTTTAAGGACATTACCTATATTTGGGTTCCTAAGGAACGATTCTGCGCAAAAATTAGCTTTGGTTTTTTTTTTGAGGTTCCCCTTATGATGTTATCTAACTTTCCCGGGCTCCCCTCATCATCATGATTGTAAATAAATATACAAAAGATTTCTTGTATCAAAAATGTTTTAATTTTCCCATAAAATCTATACATTCAGTTCTAGAAGCGTACCTTTAATATAAACCTTATATTATATAAAAATAATAATTATACATTTATTTAATTCTTGAGCAATTTATTTGAACATTGTATAATATTACCAATATTGTATAAATTACAGTACGTATTAATCATAATCATCCTATTACCCTTTTCTCAGGTTATCTGGGGTCGGCGCAGTACATATAAATACTGATTTATAATCTCAGTAAATTAAAATTAAATGTAATTAGTTTTATGCAAACGTATTAAGGTCATATAAATGTAATGTCATATAATTACTTAAAAATTTATTTAAGTAAAAAAAAATTAAATATAAAATAAAATGCTATAATTGCATTTTTTCTAAGTCTCGGATATTTTATTTTTTATTTTCCTTATTGTTAAAATCTCGTATTGTTTTTTTACGAGATAGGTGGCAGACGAGGAGACGGATCACCTGATGGTAAGCGATTGCCGCCGCTCATGGACACCTGCGACTCCAGTGAAATTACAAGTGCGTTACCAAACTTTAAATCCCCCTCCCCCGGATTGGGCCTCCGGTACCCTCACTCACGCAGCGAAACACAGTAATACAATCTTATCCTAACAGTTTCACAATAACCAGACCCTAGATTTTTTTTTATTAACAACTACCAACCACTATTATAGACTTTTTCAATAAAAAAAATTATGTCACTAAAATCTCATATTTACATTTATTTATTATTATACTATAGTAACGCTCAATACTTTTTTTTTGCATACTTTTTTTTTATATCATAGATGGCAGAAGAGCAGAAGGATCACCTTATGTTAAGCAACTGCCACCGCCTATGGACATATCCAACACCATTGGTGTCAGAAGTGTGCTGCCAACCCTTAAACCCCCCTTCAGGAAGCAGACCCAGACTTCTATAAATTAAATAAATGTCTATAATAATAGTTATAAGCCGAAGACCAATGACACTAGCGGCCGTAGAAGGATATAAGCCAAGTTTAATATGACGAACAAAGTGATTATTTTCACAGCTTGGTGCAGATAGAATAGCCTGGAACAAAAGGATATAATTAAGATAAGAACAAAAAAACACTAGACATTCAAACAATGACATTCAGACACTAGACATTCAGACGCCGTGTGGGCCCCGGCAGAGTAGAATAGGCCACCCTCACTCTTACCGAGGTGTCGTAAAAGGCGACTAAGGTAAAGCTGCTGGCATGATCATCAGCACCCAGAGAAGGAAAACTCTGCATTTATATCAAAACCCTCGCCAACCCGTCTGCCAAGCGTGGTGAGTATGGCAATTACCCCTCATGTGATTGAGGGAGGCTCGTGCCACAGCAGTGAGGACTTAAATGGGCTGACGATGACGACGACGATGATTCAAACAATTTATCATTAAGGTGACGGGTAGGCCACACTAGAGACGGCAATCGATTTTAATTTTTAGCTACTAAACGGGATCTATTTTAAACAATTTCGGGGTTGCAACATGTTGGGTTCAACGCGTACGCGATAAATTGATTCACGCCAAAATCAATTCTTTTCCCGTCACCTTAAATGTATCATCAGCCCATTTAAGTCCCCACTGCTGGGGCACGGGCATTCCTCAATCACATGAGGGGTAATTGCCATACTCACCACGCTTGGCAGACGGGTTGGCGAGGGTTTTGATATAAATGCAGAGTTTTCCTTCTCTGGGTGCTGATGATCATGCCAGCAGCTTTACCTTAGTCGCCTTTTACGATAAGACCCTCACTCTTACCTCGGTAAGAGTGAGGGTGGCCTATTCTACTCTGCCGGGGACCACACGGCAGAGTACCTTAAATGTATAATTGATATTTTTTATAGCAATCTTTTGCAATTTATTCTTAAGGTGACGGGTAGGGCACACTAGCGACGCCAATCGATTTAAATTTTTAGCTACTAAACCGAATCTATTTTAAACAATTTCGGGGTTACAACAACCTCTCGGCAAACAGTTATACTATTTATTAAATAACCATGCAAAAATGTTGGGTCCAACGCGTACGCGAAAAATTGATTCACGCCAAAAGTGGCCGCTTTTTGCATGGTTATGCATGGTTATTGAATAAATAGTATAAGTGTTCGCTGAGAGATTGTGACCCCGAAATTGTTTAAAATAGATCCGGTTAAGAAGCTAAAAATTTAAATCGATTGGCGTCGCTAGTGTGCCCTACCCGTCGCCTTAAGAAAATAACACACTTAAAAATTTGTGGATGGTGTGGGTTCGAGTCCCGCTTGAACACGAGATGATTTTTTTTAAGTGTGTTATTTACCTTAAATGTAGCCCCTAACACTAGTCCATTCTTAAAAATAAGTTACATTCATGTGTATAAAAATCTTTAAAATTACGGTTAGGGCACACTAGCGACGCCAATTGATTTAAATTGTTAGTTACTAAACCAGATCTATTCCAAACTACTGCGGGGTTCAGTCTCTCGGCAAACACCTATACTATTTATTTAATACTTATAGTTAGCTGTATGATCTACTTTTGCACTCGAATTACCGCCAAAAGCGGTCACTTTTGGTGTGAATTATTTTTTAGTACAAAAACAGACCCAACATTTGGGCCTGGTTATTAAAAAAATAGTTAAAGTGTTTGCCGAGAGACTGAAGCCCTGAAATTATTTCAAATATATTTGTTAAGGTGACGGGTAGGGCACACTAGCGACGCCAATTGATTTATATTGTTAGCAACTTAACCAGATATCTTTCTGCGGATATCTTAGAAGCTGAAACCTCTCAGGAAACACTTATACTTTTTATTTAATACTTATATCCTAGACTTGTACTTAATTTTGGGTCTGGTTTTGTACTCGAAATTTTGAATTGCCGCCAAAAAGAGCCACAAAAAACCACGCCATTAAATACATATAATATTTTACCGGTTCCACTTCTTTCTGGCTTCTGGGAGAGTAGAAAGGTCGTCCTTGATGAGGTAGACTCTTAGACCTGGAAGCAGAGAAACGGTTCATGTCATGTTGGTAAGCTATTGCCACCGCCCATAGGACTTTCAACACCAGTGGAGTCACAAGTGCGCTGCCAACCTTTAAGCTTCCCATCCCCTCGGATTAGACGTCATACCCTATAAGAGATAATGTCGTGTATGAGGCTGCACAAAACTCGGTATTAAAACACTCGCGAATACTATTGAAAAACTATATAAAGTACAACAATATAAAACATATATAAAAGGCATCCAGTTACAATTATAAAGAAAGGAAAACAAAAAAAAAGCTCATTTTATGTAGGTAGTTACAACCTATTGTGTGTATGCTGCTGCAACCAATGGCTTAAGGTAAGGTTAAAATATAAATTAATTAAACACAATGATTGCTTACAATCAAAATCAAAAATAAAAATCCTGAATTAGGTACATTGCTTCACTGTTCAATTCATTCGTCTCTGGAACTCCTTACCCCTTCCAATCAGAAATCACAATCCCTTCCTATATTCAAGTGCCGTGTCAAAACTCACTTCCTATCTCTATAAATAGTTACACTGTTTTTTCCTTGTCTCTTCTTCCTTTTTTATGTGGTCTGCTCTCTGGTCATTTATACCTATCTATAAGAAATATTTTTATTGAATTTTTGTTATAAATTATCTATGTATATATTATTATTGGGTATGTATGTATTGTTTATTATTATTTATGTAATGTAATAATATTAATATATAAAATAATGTATCTTTCTCTACTTTGCACTGCCTTCCCTTATTATTACGAATACGATATTTCTTTCCTCTACCCAAAGGTTGTCTGGAAGAAATCGCTACAAGCGATAAGACTGCCTTATTGTACTGTCTGTTGCTGTTGTATCATGCTTGTATTTTATTTTTGTGCAATAAAGAATATCTATCTATCTATCTATTGCATTGTGGTGAGAATCGGTGTCTGCTAAGTGTAAAAACTGTCAAGTGTATTTGAGATCTTGTATATTTCGATAAATATTATACATAAGTAGGTATTATGGGATTTTATAGATAAATAATATACATATTATGGAATGTCTTGTGTACGCATCTGGTCGGGCGATTCATAATGTCCAGGACAAATTTACTGGAAAAAACGCCACTCAGCCGCTCGATTGGCATCCGGTATATAATACTACTCTTTGATTGGCATTATAAACGGGGTCCAAGAAAGGATTGACATTTTCTCATGCTATTTGAGTGAACTCGCAAAAGTGAGTCGCTAGGTTAAGTATTGCCAATGAAAATATGATTTGTTTTGTAATTTAATTTATTTATTATTATCGTTAAAACATAAATATTGACATGTAATTAGTGTATAATATTAGATATAAGTTGACATTACATGTATTAATTAATAACTGTATGCGCGCGCTAGAAGTTGTTTTGATTTGTTATAGTAGAGGAGCCCGCCGTGCTAAATCGGGATTTACTCGAGCGTCATTGAGACTTATTGAGTGCAAAGCTTAGATGATAAGAAGAAAAAAATGTCATATGATATATACCTTTTCATCGGTGGGGGGAGCAACTATAGATTTTCAAAAATGTAAAAAAAAACTGTTGCATGGACATACTCGAGCGTGTCAGATATTGATAGAATCTATGTTTAACGTTTTTTCAAACATGTACGTATGTTAATCTGATAGTTTTCATGATGGGGGTGGTCGTACGTAAGGGTTGAAAATTGAAAAAAAAAAATTTAATCGAGCGCGTCAGATTTTCGAAGGGAATGTTAAGTGAACTTAAAAAAAGCTATTATGTAATAATCTGACGATTCAGATGTGACGCTAGCTCACGGCCATTATTAGAATGTGCAAAAAAAAATCGTCATCTTGAACTACTCAAGCGCGTCAGATTAAGATATATATGGTTCATCTTAATGCCCTGGACGTAATATCTCATAATCTGACGATTACCTGGAGGGATACGCCTAATCTGACAATTAAAAAAAATTTTTTTTCATTTTTCTAAATCATGAAACTTAATTAATTGAAAAACTCAAGAAATAGCATGCAAATTAAAAAGTGTGAATTTTTTTTAGAGGAATACTTGTATTTACAACAAAATAATCATAAAAAATTAAGTTTTTGTAAGCATTTTTTTTTTAATCGTCATCTTCATCGGTAGAATCATCTTCCTCCTCTGGCTCTATTTCAAACAACCGGTTTGCTCCGACGATATTCTAAAATATTTATACATTTTTGGAATGTTTCTAATGTAAATTCAATTGTTTTGTGTAAAGTTGTTTCACCACAAAATACACACTGCACATTAATATCACTCATAGTTAATATTTATGAACTTTAATTCACATAACATGTATGAGAGAGCAATAGATAGAGGAAAAGTGAGAGAGGAATAGAAACGCGGAGAGGGGAATACAGGCATCGCGTAGTTGCACGAATAAAACTTTATTAATTAATTTTTATTACTTCGGCTTGTGGAAATCGTCAGATTATATATTTCTCATAAATCTTGATCTATTCCCTTCAAAATAAAAAAAAATTAACCACGCTCGAGAATGTCGAGATGACTTTTTTTTTTTCAACTTTGTAGCCCTCCCCCTTCTTTACGTCACCCTTAAATTGTCAGATTAGAGGAATATAGATGTTTTAGCATATAACTAACTCCCCCTACCTTAATCTGACGCGCCCGAAAATTTCAAATGAACAATTTTTTTTTACTAATCTGATCCTTTATCCTTTACGGGCGTCCTTATAAATGAGGCTCATATCTGGTGGAAGTAAGTAGCCGGGTACCAGGTATCCTACTGTATATTAATCTGCCGCGCTTTAGTAAATCCCGAAATCCCCTCTTGGGCTCCCCTACTATTAGCCGTAATAATTTTATATTTAAACTGTAGATACCCGCACTCCTATTTTTTTATTCATTATAATAATTTAATAGTATGTATCTTATTATGTATCTCAGTATGTACCTCAGTATGTATCTCATTATTATTTGATATTTTCTTCTTAGTAGATATATATACCCACATTACACATACACGTTAGGTACACAAAATACACTAGACAAACGTCCGTGGCACTCATTCAGCTGGTCTCACTGAAAACCAGCGTCATGGCCTTTGTCTGGGCTGTGACATAAGCTGAGTGAGGGCCATTTATACTAGACGTCATAACACATCATTATACTCATTTGGCACTGTCTGGACATGATTGAATATAGTTTTGGTTTTTTTTTTTCCTTTTGTTTTATTTTTATGTATTTTTGATTGTTTTATGTTTTGTTTTCTGTTTATACCAAATTGTGTTCTGTTTATAATTGCTATATGTTCTGTGTTGTGATGTCTATAATAATAAATATTTTCTTTCTTCTTTCTTCTTTCAATTAGGAAATAGATAAACAAGTAGTTTTTAAGTTGACAATATCAATTTGAATGCAATAATAATATATTTTTATGAAGCTGTACTATCGCATTAAGCGCATGCTTGTAAGGATAATTAAGTCGTTTTAAATAAATAAATAAATAATTTGCTCTTTTTTGCCCATTGCTCACTCACCAATGAGGAAGGTCTCGAACATCCTCTCCCAGCTCATCTCCCCCAGACTGAACGGGAATACGGTGCGGTCTGCCTCGGACAGCGAGCTCCACATGCCGCGCACGCCTCCGTCGGAGAACTGCCACTCTTGCGTCGAGAAGTAGAACAGGATGTGGGCTATTTTCATCACTTTAGAGTAGACCTTCAGCATTCTGCAAGGGAGAAAGAATAAGCTAACTTTAAGACCTTGTCCAGAAGGGATGGACCTCATAAATCATCTTCCGCGAAACAGGACAACCATGGCGATTGAAATGCCGCTTTTGTATACGCATATCATGGTCGAGGAAGAGACATTAAATAGAGGCCAACAATCTTATCTATATTAATAATTTCGTCAAGGGGTACGGTAGACTCGATCGAAACCTTATATGAATAAGAAAACATAAAAAAATATTGATTTTGAGTCGACAACATATATCCGCAAAATTCGAATTATAGAGGATTCCGTTAAATTCCGATGGCACTGAAAAACAAATGTCAAACACTGTCGCCATCTTAGATACGCCTCGCTAATCAACACATTGCGTGCGTCGCGCCAAAAAAGTATCCATCACAAAGAACTGTGACTCATGTGACTATGTAAAACGAAACGTCTTCCCGCCGCAAACATTTAGTGAATCATAAAAAAGTTAATACTCATCGTCAGTCGTTCACAATTCGCGAAAATATTATTTTTGGTGACACTTTTTTATGATATACTCTTTTGCTATGTGTTTTTTCTTTAAACCTGAGATTGGCCGATTACGATAACAACCATAGAAAAAAGAATACTAACCATAACCGTAAAAGTTGAAGTTTTAGTTCAAATGTCATTTAGTTTCGCATAGTGATTTATTCGTTTGGATTACACACATCATGCCGAAAATCGTAAGTATTTCATAAACTGTTCCGTTGGTCGTGTCTCTGTCTTCGTTTATTATTATTTGTTTGATGATACCTATGTCATTTTGTTAACAGCCGGATCTCCTTGCATTTGGTAAACATTGTCACAATTGTGGTAAGTGGATGCAGCGAAGGGCTCTTCGTAAAGATGGTGAGTAGTATTTCAGTAGGTATGTAGGCAGGTTGTGTTTTTAAGTGAATTTTGTTCTGTTTTCTTCTTGATTTGTGGATTGTAAGACTTTCTGCATTTTTAAATAAAATAAGTATACTTATTTACTTCCAGTGACATGCAATTTTTGTAATAGCAAAATATTTGTAAGAAACTGCAAGCAAACGCAAATGAGCAGTCGATGTTTGGAATGCGACAACATTATACTCGGTAAGTGGCTCAATATTTTTGTCTCTATAACCCGACAAATAATAATAAATGACCACATGCATAGCCTGTGTTGAGTTGTCATAAACACATACAGAAACAGACACGATTTTTGCACCGATTTTCTTGATAATGGAATGGACCCCTTCATGCGCAAGTTCAACTTGAACTTGGCTGGTTCTTATTATACAATTAGACATTATTAATTGCAGATAATTTCAATTATTGCGAGTGTTGTGGCCTAGAAACAATTAGGCAGTTAAGAATAACCAATGCTCGGACACTTTCAAACCTTTTTCCCAAAAATCAAACTTCTCCTGCTCCATCTAAAAATTTATTTGATGACTTTCAGGTGAGTTAATGGTGTAGGTCACTGAGTAAAGTAAAATGAAAAATAATGCTTATTACCAGATAGAGGTGGGAGGATATACCTACACCTACATACATTCACAATACTTATTATTATTTGAATATTTGTCTAATATATTTTCTCTTTCAAGGTCGATAGCGAAGAGTTGACGCTAATCGAAGATTCACTGATGACTGATGATGTTTCTTCGGACAACGAGAAAAACAGCTGCTATCAGTCAGCAGTGATTTTATTTCTTTAGAAGAAGACGAGAAAGAAGACATATCAAATGGCGGGCCGGGCGGCGGCATTTTGAATGTTCATTTGAAATTTGAAATAAAAATAATTTGTGTAAAAACTTTCGCAGTTTTTATTTACTATATTTATCAAACACAACGAACGAAGCTATACGAATCTATATTTAATATTCTTTGAGAACCGATGATTACAGAAATATTTACCGACATTTTGCACCTAGATGTGTATTATGAGTCAAATTTTACCTGAGCGAAGCCGGGGTTTCATCTAGTATGTATATATTTGTAATCCCACTGTTGATTCTGATATCCGTAACACAGGTGCTTGAGAATATTGTAATTACCATATTATTTGAAAAGAGTAACTACTTACCGAGAGTCTGGCTGATTCTTCTCGAGAGAAATTGACATTCCGAATCAGCGGTAGATTATAATATTTGACATTCATAGATGTTCTGTTTGGACTTAAATTGAATGAAGAGATTTTTGATTATCAGATCTAGCATTGCGGCGGGACATAGCTTCCCTCAGCATTCTATACCGCATCCGGGGAGTGCTCTGAAGAACTGTTTGATCTACTCAAGCGATTGTCATTCCATCCTCATCATCTCGATGGAGTTTCTGCCGGAACTTTCTATGTTGTGAAGTATTTATTATTATTATCATTTATTATCTGTATAGGGCGTATAGGAGGTCCATAGAGAACCCTCTATGAGGAGGTCGAAACCGTGGCGCCCCCGACAAGGTGGACCGACGAACTGGTGAAGGTCGCGGCAATCCCTTGGATGCGGGCGGCACAGGACCGATCTGTGTGGAGAACATTGGGGGAGGCCTATGTCCAGCCGTGGACGTTCATTGGCTGAAATGATGATCTATCTGTACGTGGTGTACTCACGCCCTCCTGCCGCCGGTGAGGGTGCAGTAGAAGTCCACCATCAGCGCCGGCAAGTAGTGCAGGAAGAAGTTGTAGAACAGGAACATATAGTAGCTCTTCGTCGGGTTCAGGCCGTAGTACCTGCAAATAAAAGAATAAAAATAAAAAATTAAATACCAACACAATTTAAAAAGTAGGTAAATAACGCTGCGTGAGTGAGGGTACCGGAGGGACAGAGGATAGGGGGGGTTTAGAAGTCGGCAGCGCACTTGTGACTCCACTGGTGCCACTGGTGTCCATGGGCGGCGGCAATTGCTTACTGTCAGGTGAGGGAGCATAAGTATTATGTAACGCAATTTATGAAGATTTTTTGACAACACTTCCCCTCCTGTAACGCACCGTAACGTTATTCTGTACCCCCCTCCCCCCTCTAAACGTCACGTAACACTCAAGTGATCAGAACAAATTAAAAATGAAGACCAGACTAATACAATCGAAGGATTCCCCATAAAACGTAACGAAAGACCCCATCCCGCCCCTGTAACATATCGTAACGTTTTACGAGACCCCCCCCCCCCCCTCCCCCCTTACGTTACGTAATAGGTACTTGAACGCTCACTGATCCGTCTGTTCGTCTGCTTACCTATTACATAAAAAAACACACACACTTAAAAATTTCAACTCGCGTTCAGGCGGGACTCGAACCCACACTTTCCACAATCCGGGTGGATGTTCTACCAATTGGACCACTGAACGCGTTACTAAGCCGACGAAATTTGTAAGTGCTTGATTCGACATAAGCTGTATATTTACTTACTTACTTTGAGAAGTATCAGCAAGAAACTCAGTAGTTACTCTTTTCAAATAATATGGTAATTACAATATTCATTCTTATACGAATTATGATTACAGTGACAGTATGATATACAATGCTTATAATCAATATCGTTTAGATAAATCGTCAAAGAAAAAGTATGAAATGAATTATACGTTAGAGGGCAGGCGAAGAGATCAACATGTCTAAGAATCCTTATCATTCAAATAATCATCTTAAATAACCATGAAAAAATGTTGGGTCCAACGCGTACGCGATAAATTGATTACCGCCAAAAGCGGCCACTATTAGCGTGAATCAATTTTTCGCGTACAAAAACGGACTCTAAATTTGTGCATGGTTATTTAATAAATAGTTTTAAGTATTTGCCGAGAGGTTGTAACCCCGAAATTGTTTAAAATAGATCCGGTTTAGTAGCTAAAAATTAAAATCCCGTAAATACCCGTCACCTTAAATAAGATTGTAACTGAAATTGTAATATGCTATTGTTATCCCAAATAAATGATTAATCGGGAATGACTGACCGGATGGCGCAATTGGTAGTGACCCTGCCTCTTACGCCAAAGGTCGTGGGTTCGATCCCCACCCTGGACAAACATTCGTGCGATGAACACTTGTGTTTGTTCAGTGTCTGGATGTAATATATGTATTTAAGTATATATTTGTGTTCCTCTGTTGTCTGATATCTGTAACACAAGTGCTTAAGCTACTTAGTACGGAATCAGGTCAACGTATTAGATGTTGTGAGAATTATTATTATTATAATGACAAACTGATTCAATGATCTTAAAACTTACCACACTGCTTTTGTGGTGGGCTTATTAATACCATTTTTTCGGTTCATCTCAATGAATTCACCCCATGTCATGGGGTTTTGGGCGCCAGAAACGAAGTTGTAGATCGGTATGTCTGAGGTTTGACTGGAAATACAAAAATAATGGTTTTATTTAGGTCTACCACAAAATGATATTACAACCTGTGCGGATAAACTATCCTTATATCCTTAGCAAATAGTGTGCGAGCGAGAAGTGAATAGATGCGCCGCCATTTCTGATCCCATTCTTTATCCGCACAGGTTGTATTGTTGGCGGATCCCCCCTACCCATGAGCTTCAGCCTGGGCCGAGCAGATCATGCAAATAGTGGCGCCGAGCGGGACCTAGCAAAAACGTATCTTTCAAAAGATTGGAACACTTCTTTTATGTGATAGGGGGCAGACGAGCAGACGGATCACCTGATGGTAAGCAATTACCGCCGCCCATGGTCACCCGCGACACCAGTGGAGTCAACCCCTCTTTCCCCAAAATGAGCCTCCGGGTACCCTCACTCACGCAGCGAAACACAGCACAGTGCTACTTCACGCCGATTTTCTGTGAGGCCGTGGTATCACTCCGGTCAAGCCGGCCTATTCATGCCGAAGTGTGGCTCTCCCACGGTGCATATGGATCAGTGCAGAAATGTGGCATACGACCACGGCGATACGGCATAATAATTTCAGAGACAATTTTCTTATTTCGTACTTTTTAGAGCGTGTTTTTTTGTAGTCGGGTTTTAGTTTTTAGCCGACTACGGTGAAGCAAAAAGGAGGGTTATGATTTTGACCTATATGTATGTATGTATGGTTGTTCATCTGTTCCCTCATGACTTCTAAACTAGTTATCATATTTGAACAAATGAGGTGTCGTTAGAAGCGTCTTGATTGTCTTATGGTTATAGGTGACATGACGTCACGTTGAATTGACTACAGCGCCCTCTAGGGGACTTAGAGTAAGGAACTAAAAAAAAGTTGGTTGACGGTACCGTGTGGGGTATCAAATGAAAGAGCTTTTTTAGTACATTTCAAATATGTACCTGAATATTTGATTATTAAAGTGCGTTTAATATGTGACTAACGCCGCGTTGGTCTAGTGGTTTAAGTATTGGGGTCGTGATCTCGGGGTCCTGGGTTCGATTCCCAGGTCGAGCAAAGGTATGTTTCGAATTTTACAAACATTGCTCGGGTTTGTGATCACCAATCCGCATCTAGCCGTGTGTTCCCCGGCAGAGTAGAATAAACCACCCTCACTCTTACCGAGGTGTCGTAAAAGGCGACTAAGGTCATCTGCTGATATGATCATCAGCACCCAGAGAAGGAAAACTCTGCATTTACGTCAAAACCCTCGCCAACCCGTCTGCCAAGCGTGGTGAGTATGGCAATTACCCCTCATGTGATTGAGGGAGGCCCGTGCCCCAACAGGGACTTAAATGGGCTGACGATGACGATGATGAATCCGCATCAGGCAAACGTGGTGATTAAGCCTAACCCCATCATAGTAGCGATGACTTGATTTCTATGATGGAGGCCTTTGCCCTGCAGTGGGACAGTTTATAGGCTGATACTATTTTATGGGACTTACTTTTCTTTGAAATTCTTAGCAGTGTGCCAAGCTGAGGCGATCATGGCGTTCACAACCAAGTCAACGGGGACCATATCCGCCACTTTATCCAAGTCCATATACATTGTTCTGAGCACCTGTAAACAATGACAAATTCATTTTTTTATGACATAAGTGGCAGACGAACAGACGGATCACCTGACGGTAAGCGATTGCCGCCGCCAATGGACCCCCGCAACACCAGTGGAGTCACAAGTACGCTGCCAATCTTTAAACTCCCCCGGATTAGGCCCTTTCATGCCGAAGCTTGGCTCTCCCACGGTAAAACATACATACATACTTAATAATATATAGATAATTAATAATAAAATTTAATAAAAATATTTCTTATAGATAGATATAAATGACCAGAGAGCAGACCACATTGAGGTAACGGGTAGGGCACACTAGCGACGCCAATCGAAGTTAATTTTAACTACTAAGCCGGATCTATTTTAACGAACCAATAGTCTGTAGACAAACCTTTAAAAAAAAGTTACAACTTGTGCGGATAAAGAATGGGATCAGAAATGGCGGCGCATCTATTCACTTCTCGCTCGCACACTATTTGCGTCTATACTCGCACCCCACGAGTGCGATTATAGACGCAAAAAGTGTGCGAGCGAGAAGTGAATAGATGCGCCGCCATTTTTGATCCCATTCTGTATCCGCACAGGTAGTATACGAACACGCGGCGTCACATGAAATTACCCACAAAAATTTAGTTTGGCAAAAGTAGGTACATCTACCTACTTTTTGGAGTTGACAACACTGGTAGAGCTATTTCAAAGAGGCTTGTCTTGAGGTCATATTTTTTTATTTTTTTTTTATATGAGAGGTGGCAGACGAGCAGACGGATCACCTGATGGTAAGCAATTCCTCCGCCCATAGACACCAGCAACACCAGTGGAGTCACAAGTGCGCTGCCAACCTTTTCCCCTTCCCCCATTGGGCCTCCGGTAACCTCACTCACACGGCGAAACACAGCGCAGGCGCTGCTTCACGCCGGTCTTCTGTGAGGCAGTGGTATCACTCCGGTCGAGCCGGCCCATTCATGCCAATGCCAAGCGTGGCTCTCCCACATCCCAGCTCCTTACCCCAGTTCCAGATCCGATGATCAGCCCAGTCGGTCCGTACAGGCTGTCTGTCCATCCCCTCACTGGCTCTTCATACGTGGAGATAACTGAAACACGGTATGGTTCAGGTAAGTGTCTAAAAACTCTGCTCTTTGCCTTTATATCTAAATACTTACCTACACTTCGTTTCTGGATATTAGTTCCACTTGATACCAATAGATGGCGCTAGGTGTCTATTACATCTCGGAAGCGTTTCGTGTTTTCGGCTTATGGTTGCCGCTGTCTGTAGGATTTACCTCTTTATAAATAGTACGGATCTGGATATTTTTATAGGCACAGGCAGTACACATCGGGTATTACGTACATCTGTATTTTTTTTTCGTTTGATGTTGAACCTAACGTGTTTCACATAAGGGTGAGACTTGCTTGAAGAAAGTAGTATGGAGGAGCCCGCCATTTTGTTATTTTCTCAAAATGGTGACTAAAGATAAAACCTTCAAAAATCGATAGATCACCTCATAACCCAAAAAAAAACCCTATAAAGTGTCTTGTTTTCGGATTATAAGCTGCTGGAGACCAAATTATATATTTATGTTTAAAATTATAATCATCATCAGCAACCCACACTCGTCCACTGCTAGACATAGGTCTCCCCTAATGCACGCCACTGCTTCTGATTTTCGGCCTCCCTCATTCTAATTATAATAATAGGGGTTAAAGTATGAAATTGTCATTTTTTTTCTAGACACAATACTCCTTTGATTTGATAATTTCGTTAAATCTTGGGCAACGCTTATATGTAATCCGAAAACACGAAACGCTTGTTGTGCGATGTAAACGACACCTAGCGCCATCTCTTGTCACAAAGTAGAACTAATGCGTAATGTAAAGTAATAAAGACGTACTCACCTATGGAGGGTCTGATGATGCAGATCGGCAGACCTTCCCCGAACCTTCTCACCGCTTCCTCAGCTACCGCCTTCGTGAAGCAGTATGTGTTCGGCCTGTTGCCAAGTAATCTGAAAAATTTAGGTATTTGTAATTAATAAAATGCCGCTGTGTGGTCTCCGGCAGAGTAGAATAGGCCACCCTCACTCTTACCGAGGTGTCGTAAAAGGCGACTAAGGTAAAGCTGCTGGCATGATCATCAGCACCCAGAGAAGGAAAACTCTGCATTTATATCTAAACCCTCGCCAACCCGTCTGCCAAGCGTGGTGAGTATGGCAATTACCCCTCATGTGATTGAGGGAGGCCCGTGCCCCAGCAGTGGGGACTTAAATGGGCTGACGATGACAATGACGATGAATTAATAAAATAAATGTGGGACAGCCACGCTTAGGCATGAATAGGCTGGCTCGACCGGAGTGATACCACTGCCTCACAGAAGACCGGCGTGGAGCAGCGCCTGCGCTGTGTTTCGCCGTGTGAGTGAGGTTACCAGATGCCCAATGGGGAGGAAGGGAATTAGGTTGGCAGCGTGACTCCACTGGTATTGCGGGTGTCCATGGGCGGCGGAATTGCTTACCATCAGGTGATCCGTCTGCTCGTCTGTCACCTCTCATATAAAAAAAAAATTGTATGTTAACCAGCACACTAACTTTCAGAATCCGGACTGACATGGAGAATTGCTTATCGAAAAACTCAGGTACAAATTTTGGCCCGACTCGAGAATCAATACACTAACAGTACACTAACAGATATCAATACACTAACAGAGCAAAAAGCTAAATAATTAAATAAATAGTATACATTTTTGCTTAGAGACTCCCGCTCCGAAATTGTTTGAAATAGATCCGGTTTAGAACCTAACAATTTTGTGGTGTCGCTAGTTAGGACTACCCGTCGCCTTAAGGTGACGGTTAGGGCACACTAGAGACGCCAAACGATTTTAATTTTAGCTACTAAACTGGTACTATTTAAAACAATTTCGGGGTTACAATCTCCGCCAAAAGTGCACTTTTGGCGTTAGTCAATTTTTCGCGTACAAAAACGGACCCAACATTTGTGCATGATTATTTAATAAATAGTATAAATGTTTGCCGAGAGGTTGTAACCCTGAAATTGTTGAAAATAGATCCGGTTTAGTAGCTAACAATTAAAAACGAAAGGTGTCGCTAGTTAGGGCTACCCGACGCCTTAAGGTGACGGGCACAAATGTTGTGTTCGTTTTTGTACGCGAAAAGTTAAATCACGCCAAAAGTGGCCGCTTTTTAGGCGTGAATAAATTTTTCGCGTACGCGTTGGACCCAATATTTGTGCATGGTTATTTAATAAATAGTATAAGTGTTTGCCGAGAGTATGTAACCCCGAAATTGTTTAAAATAGATCCTGTTTAGTAGCTAAAAGTTAAAATCTATTGGCGTCACTAGTGTGATCTACCTTAACATTTCATACATATTTATTTTTTAGCTAAAAAATAAAATCGATTGGCGTCGCTAGTGGGCTCTACTCGTCAACTTAAAAAAAAATAGGGAGCCTTATTTTGATGTGCCCTTATTTGTTCGAAATTGTTAAAAAGATATCCGGTGTAGTTGCTCACAATTTAAACCAATTGGCGTCGCTAGTGTGCCCTACCTATTATTTTACACTTTTTAGTTCGTGGTTTTTAAAGGCGGTATTTTTTTCGTAGATTTTTTTTCAATAACAATCAGTTACAAACGAAGATTACTTCTAATATAGAAACATTGAGTTTGCTGCAGTAAGCCCGTATTACTGCAGCAAACTCAATCCACCTTATTATAAATCAAGATCTGAAGTTATTACCGTACTAAAGCTCATGTCATCCCGTTCCAACACCGAATGTTAAAAGGAGCTGGCATTAATTTTGTTCCGGTCCAATCCTTAATTCCCGATTTAAATAACAGGGAGTGTTTCTATATTTAAAAGTAAAAAAGTAAAAGTAAAAAGATCTTTATTGTCAATAAAAAAGATAGAAAAACCAACTAACAATAAATCTAAGGCTACAAAATAATATAAACGAAAACTATAAACTAAGTATGGCTGTAGTACAATTATTGACAAAAGGTACTAGTCTCAGCATTTGCTCGGCTAAATGCCCAAGCGCTAGTTTTCAGACTAGCCCTTACGGCGAGTTTCGGCCGTCAGAATGGACAACATTTCAAAATTGCTAAGCTCTGAAACAAAAAATACCAATTCTTTGTTTACTTTTCCGCTGCTCGAATATATATTTATTCATTTTTTATATTGCTTACTTACTGAGAAAAAAATTAAAACCTAAAAAATTAAAACCTAAAAGATGACGTCATCGGACGGCAGAATGTAATTATTTTAAGCATGAAAATGGACAAATTTTGAAAAAAGAAAAAATATGGGTCTGTTCATTTTATGTCTATTTTCATATAAAAAAACAATATGGACATGTTAAAAATATGAAATGTTGTCCATTGACAAAGGAGAGGAAGAGAAAAGGAATAAAAAGAATTAGGATTTAAAAAAAAAGATGTATGTAAAGCATGTATGTGTGAGTTTTATGTGTGAGTGTGCTTGTAAACGAGTGTGTGTTATAGTCTTTTGCTAGGTTGAGCAGTCCGTTCTCCTGGTCACTGCTATCTGTTTGAAAGGAATGCGAGGAGGCTTCGTGTTTTGCTTTAAAGGTTTCAGCTTCTTTTCGCCTCTGTGTGTCAAGAAAATGCAATTTTACTTGCTGTTTAAACCTTAAAGGATGCATGCAAATTTCGAGAAAATATTTTTGTAGGTGGTCTTACTTGGGCAAGATGGCTTCGACAACATCCTCGTCGATCTCTGAGACTGCCTCCAGCGCTTCCACCGTCATGGGCGGCTCGTAGAACCTGAAAGTATAATATTTTAACTCTTAAATTCTGTGAAGTAGGCTCGCGTCGAAAGAAACTGACTTTTTTTATGTAATAAGTGGGAAACGAGCAGACAGATCACCTGATGTTAAGCAACTCCTCCGCCCATGGACACCCGCAACACCAGTGGAGTCACAAGTGCGCTGCCAAACTTTTCCCCTTCCCCCATTGGGCCTCCGGTAACCTCACTCACACGGCGAAACACAGCGCAGGCGCTGCTTCACGCCGGTCTTCTGTGAGGCAGTGGTATCACTCCGGTCGAGCGGGGCCATGCATTGTCCAAGGTGGCTCTCCCACATCCACACAATAATATTTTAATTCTTAGATCTGAGACGTTAGGCTCGCGCGATAGAAAACTGACTTTTTTTTATTAATAAGGGGAGAACTAGCGGGTGACGAATCGCCGGATGGTAAGCGATTTGCCCTCCTCCATAGATCACTCGCGACACGAAGTGGAGTCACAAGTGCGCTGCCAACTTTTTCCCCTTCCCCCCATTGGGCCTCCGGTAACCTCACTCACACGGCGAAACACAGCGCAGGCGCTGCTTCACGCCGGTCTTCTGTGAGGCAGTGGTATCACTCCGGTCGAGCCGGCCCATTCATGCCAATGCCAAGCGTGGCTCTCCCACATCCCAGCTCCTTACCCCAGTTCCAGATCCGATGATCAGCCCAGTCGGTCCGTACAGGCTGTCTGTCCATCCCCTCACTGGCTCTTCATACGTGGAGATAACTGAAACACGGTATGGTTCAGGTAAGTGTCTAAAAAACTCTGCTCTTTGCCTTTATATCTAAATACTTACCCTACACTTCGTTTCTGGATATTAGTTCCACTTGATACCAATAGATGGCGCTAGGTGTCTATTACATCTCGGAAGCGTTTCGTGTTTTCGGCTTATGGTTGCCGCTGTCTGTAGGATTTACCTCTTTATAAATAGTACGGATCTGGATATTTTTATAGGCACAGGCAGTACACATCGGGTATTACGTACATCTGTATTTTTTTTTTCGTTTGATGTTGAACCTAACGTGTTTTCACATAAGGGTGAGACTTGCTTGAAGAAAGTAGTATGGAGGAGCCCGCCATTTTGTTATTTTCTCAAAATGGTGACTAAAGATAAAACCTTCAAAAATCGATAGATCACCTCATAACCCAAAAAAAAAACCCTATAAAGTGTCTTGTTTTCGGATTATAAGCTGCTGGAGACCAAATTATATATTTATGTTTAAAATTATAATCATCATCAGCAACCCACACTCGTCCACTGCTAGACATAGGTCTCCCCTAATGCACGCCACTGCTTCTGATTTTCGGCCTCCCTCATTCTAATTATAATAATAGGGTTAAAGTATGAAATTGTCATTTTTTTTCTAGACACAATACTCCTTTGATTTGATAATTTCGTTAAATCTTGGGCAACGCTTATATGTAATCCGAAAACACGAAACGCTTGTTGTGCGATGTAAACGACACCTAGCGCCATCTCTTGTCACAAAGTAGAACTAATGCGTAATGTAAAGTAATAAAGACGTACTCACCTATGGAGGGTCTGATGATGCAGATCGGCAGACCTTCCCCGAACCTTCTCACCGCTTCCTCAGCTACCGCCTTCGTGAAGCAGTATGTGTTCGGCCTGTTGCCAAGTAATCTGAAAAATGTAGGTATTTGTAATTAATAAAATGCCGCAGTGCGGTCTCCGGCAGAGTAGAATAGGCCACCCTCACTCTTACCGAGGTGTCGTAAAAGGCGACTAAGGTAAAGCTGCTGGCATGATCATCAGCACCCAGAGAAGGAAAACTCTGCATTTATATCTAAACCCTCGCCAACCCGTCTGCCAAGCGTGGTGAGTATGGCAATTACCCCTCATGTGATTGAGGGAGGCCCGTGCCCCAGCAGTGGGGACTTAAATGGGCTGACGATGACAATGACGATGAATTAATAAAATAAATGTGGGACAGCCACGCTTAGGCATGAATAGGCTGGCTCGACCGGAGTGATACCACTGCCTCACAGAAGACCGGCGTGGAGCAGCGCCTGCGCTGTGTTTCGCCGTGTGAGTGAGGTTACCAGATGCCCAATGGGGAGGAAGGGAATTAGGTTGGCAGCGTGACTCCACTGGTATTGCGGGTGTCCATGGGCGGCGGAATTGCTTACCATCAGGTGATCCGTCTGCTCGTCTGTCACCTCTCATATAAAAAAAAAATTGTATGTTAACCAGCACACTAACTTTCAGAATCCGGACTGACATGGAGAATTGCTTATCGAAAAACTCAGGTACAAATTTTGGCCCGACTCGAGAATCAATACACTAACAGTACACTAACAGATATCAATACACTAACAGAGCAAAAAGCTAAATAATTAAATAAATAGTATACATTTTTGCTTAGAGACTCCCGCTCCGAAATTGTTTGAAATAGATCCGGTTTAGAACCTAACAATTTTGTGGTGTCGCTAGTTAGGACTACCCGTCGCCTTAAGGTGACGGTTAGGGCACACTAGAGACGCCAAACGATTTTAATTTTAGCTACTAAACTGGTACTATTTAAAACAATTTCGGGGTTACAATCTCCGCCAAAAGTGCACTTTTGGCGTTAGTCAATTTTTCGCGTACAAAAACGGACCCAACATTTGTGCATGATTATTTAATAAATAGTATAAATGTTTGCCGAGAGGTTGTAACCCTGAAATTGTTGAAAATAGATCCGGTTTAGTAGCTAACAATTAAAAACGAAAGGTGTCGCTAGTTAGGGCTACCCGACGCCTTAAGGTGACGGGCACAAATGTTGTGTTCGTTTTTGTACGCGAAAAGTTAAATCACGCCAAAAGTGGCCGCTTTTTAGGCGTGAATAAATTTTTCGCGTACGCGTTGGACCCAATATTTGTGCATGGTTATTTAATAAATAGTATAAGTGTTTGCCGAGAGTATGTAACCCCGAAATTGTTTAAAATAGATCCTGTTTAGTAGCTAAAAGTTAAAATCTATTGGCGTCACTAGTGTGATCTACCTTAACATTTCATACATATTTATTTTTTAGCTAAAAAATAAAATCGATTGGCGTCGCTAGTGGGCTCTACTCGTCAACTTAAAAAAAAATAGGGAGCCTTATTTTGATGTGCCCTTATTTGTTCGAAATTGTTAAAAAGATATCCGGTGTAGTTGCTCACAATTTAAACCAATTGGCGTCGCTAGTGTGCCCTACCTATTATTTTACACTTTTTAGTTCGTGGTTTTTAAAGGCGGTATTTTTTTCGTAGATTTTTTTTTCAATAACAATCAGTTACAAACGAAGATTACTTCTAATATAGAAACATTGAGTTTGCTGCAGTAAGCCCGTATTACTGCAGCAAACTCAATCCACCTTATTATAAATCAAGATCTGAAGTTATTACCGTACTAAAGCTCATGTCATCCCGTTCCAACACCGAATGTTAAAAGGAGCTGGCATTAATTTTGTTCCGGTCCAATCCTTAATTCCCGATTTAAATAACAGGGAGTGTTTCTATATTTAAAAGTAAAAAAGTAAAAGTAAAAAGATCTTTATTGTCAATAAAAAAGATAGAAAAACCAACTAACAATAAATCTAAGGCTACAAAATAATATAAACGAAAACTATAAACTAAGTATGGCTGTAGTACAATTATTGACAAAAGGTACTAGTCTCAGCATTTGCTCGGCTAAATGCCCAAGCGCTAGTTTTCAGACTAGCCCTTACGGCGAGTTTCGGCCGTCAGAATGGACAACATTTCAAAATTGCTAAGCTCTGAAACAAAAAATACCAATTCTTTGTTTACTTTTCCGCTGCTCGAATATATATTTATTCATTTTTTATATTGCTTACTTACTGAGAAAAAAATTAAAACCTAAAAAATTAAAACCTAAAAGATGACGTCATCGGACGGCAGAATGTAATTATTTTAAGCATGAAAATGGACAAATTTTGAAAAAAGAAAAAATATGGGTCTGTTCATTTTATGTCTATTTTCATATAAAAAAACAATATGGACATGTTAAAAATATGAAATGTTGTCCATTGACAAAGGAGAGGAAGAGAAAAGGAATAAAAAGAATTAGGATTTAAAAAAAAGATGTATGTAAAGCATGTATGTGTGAGTTTTATGTGTGAGTGTGCTTGTAAACGAGTGTGTGTTATAGTCTTTTGCTAGGTTGAGCAGTCCGTTTCTCCTGGTCACTGCTATCTGTTTGAAAGGAATGCGTGGAGGCTTCGTGTTTTGCTTTAAAGGTTTCAGCTTCTTTTCGCCTCTGTGTGTCAAGAAAATGCAATTTTACTTGCTGTTTAAACCTTAAAGGATGCATGCAAATTTCGAGAAAATATTTTTGTAGGTGGTCTTACTTGGGCAAGATGGCTTCGACAACATCCTCGTCGATCTCTGAGACTGCCTCCAGCGCTTCCACCGTCATGGGCGGCTCGTAGAACCTGAAAGTATAATATTTTAACTCTTAAATTCTGTGAAGTAGGCTCGCGTCGAAAGAAACTGACTTTTTTTATGTAATAAGTGGGAAACGAGCAGACAGATCACCTGATGTTAAGCAACTCCTCCGCCCATGGACACCCGCAACACCAGTGGAGTCACAAGTGCGCTGCCAAACTTTTCCCCTTCCCCCATTGGGCCTCCGGTAACCTCACTCACACGGCGAAACACAGCGCAGGCGCTGCTTCACGCCGGTCTTCTGTGAGGCAGTGGTATCACTCCGGTCGAGCCGGCCCATTCATGCCCAAGCGTGGCTCTCCCACATCCCATCCAATAATATTTTAATTCTTAGATTCTGAGAAGTAGGCTCGTGTCGATAGAAACTGACTTTTTTTATTTAATAAGTGGGAGACTAGCAGACGAATCGCCTGATGGTAAGCGATTGCCGCCGTCCATAGACACTCGCGACACCAGTGGAGTCACAAGTGCGATGCCAACCTTTAAAACGCCCTTTCCCCCGGAATAGGCCTCCAGTACCCTCACTCACGCAGCGTAACCCAGCACTTGCTGCTTCACGCCGGTTTTCTCTGGGGCCGTGGTATTACTGCGGGTGAGCTAGCCCATTCATGCCGAATCGTGGCTCTCCCACGGCAGGTGTTGAATATATTCGGATATCCGCGGATACTGATATAGGTATAAAATATCCGTGGATATGTTACTTACTTCTCCCTCAAGTGCGGTACATGCATATTAGCAAAGGCGGTGTAATTCCGTAATATCCGAGAATAACAATATCTGAGAATTAGGATTTTGTATATCCGCAGTTATGGATATTTAATATCCGCGGATATAGTTAAGATTAAAAGCCGCGAATATGCATATTGGATAACCGTTAGAGAGAAGGGATATTGAGTATCCGTGGATATTTAACTTATTACTCCCTCACGTACAGTACATGCGTATTGCCAAAAGCGGTGGACACATGTGTGATGGCGTGGTGTCCCCGGCACTTATTAGCAAGCAGTAACACATCCTTGGAACCGCGGATACGTATATGAATAATTAATATTCGCGGATACGGATATTTACTTGGTATATCTGCGGCTACGGATATGGACACTGAATATCCGCGGATACGGATATAGATTTTGAATATCGGCGAATATGGATATTGAATATATTATATGGGAAAGGAATATCCGCGGATACGGATAAAGATATTGAATATCCGCGAATATAATATATTCTATGGTCAAGGAACACAAAGGAATTTAAGAATCCTCATACTGTTGTTTACCTGTTATCAGTATTTTAAGAAGTAATTTGGAATATGGTGCAAGTGTTTGGTCACCATTCTATGCAGTTTACTCTGACCGTATAGAATCACTTCAAAAAAAGTTTCTGAAAATTCTTTCGTTCAGACAAGGTCTTCTAAGGAAAATAAAAACCTATAGCGACAGACTCGCTAGATTTAATATGATCACTCTTGAGACAAGACGAAAGCAATTTGATCTCATATTTTTGCATAAGATATTGCATTCTATTTTAGATTCGCCACCACTTCTGTCATAAACTATTTTCTTTATGAGTTTATAAAAACAATACTTCTTTCTTCAACCCCATAGTCCGCGTGTGTCGCGAATATAACGATCTGAAACATGATACCTATCGATATCTTTGCTGCCAATCCAAATGTTTTCAGGAGGAGTCTCAAAACCCTCTTTAATACGTCATCATCATCATCATCATCATCAGCCTATCGCAGTCCACTGCTGGACGTAGGCCTCTCCGATTGTTCGCCACCGTGATCTATCCATGGCTTCTCGCATCCAGCTCTTGCCAGCCATCCTGCGCAGATCGTCCCCCCACCTAGCCAGAGAGCGCCCTACATTACGTTTGCCAAGACGCGGTCTCCACTCCAGAACTCGTTTACCCCATCGGTTCTCGGTTCTGCGGCTAATATGGCCAGCCCACTGCCTTTAATACGTAAGTACTGTTAATTTTATAATTATAATAATATCTAGTCTTATTTTTTTTTAATTCTCAATTCCAATTTTAATAATAAGATAATAACATTGTAGTTTTTTTTATTATGCACAATGTATTTTCAATTTTCACCAATTTTTTATGTATTATTTTTGTTTAGTGGTGCACCAATTGTTTTAAATTTAATAAAAAATACTAATTTTAAACACGCTAGGAACACTTTTATTGGATTACAATCTAGACTTAAGTTAATTTAATATGTTCAGTTATTATCTGTAATGATTGTAAACTGTCTGTGTTCTTTAATAAATAAGTAAATATCCGCGGATACAGGTATAGAATATCCGCGGATATGTTACGTACTTCTCCCTCACGTGCGGTATATGCGTGTTGGCAAAAGCGGTGGACACGTGTGTGATGGCGCGGAGTCCACGACACTGCTTGGCGAGCTGTAACACCTCCTTTGTGCCGCGCACGTTAATGCCCGTGGACACGCGCAGCTTCTCGTCAAATTTCACTGTGGCCGCGGCATTTATTATTATTGACACCTGTAAATTAAAAAAATCATGGAACTAGAAAACGCGCTTGAAACGGAATGCGCCATTTTCGAAAAAAAAACGTCATCATCTTCATTATTTCAGCCAATAGACGTCCACTGCTGGACATAGGCGGAAGACCGATCGGTCCTGTGCCGCCCGCATCCAATGGATTCCCGCGACCTTCACCAGATCGTCGGTCCACCTTGTGGAGGGCGCCACGGCTGCGACTTCCTGTACCTGGCTTCCACTCGAAGACCTTTACGCCCCAACGTTCTCACGTTCAATGTAAAAAAAACGTAACAGAGTGTGAAAGAGATGTATCTGGCATCTCTACACGGGTGCAGTAGAGAAAGAACGTCGCCCAGCACGTCACTCCAGTATTAACGGCTTCACCAATGGCTTTTTATGAAAACGCACAGTCTGGTTAGGGTGTATGTCTATGATAAAAATATATTCAGGTGACGCATCAAGGAAACTAGCTCCGCCAAAAGATTTGTATTAATGGTGGCGGTTATGAGACATTTAAAAAAAAAGTACAACAATGAAAGATAAATCAGATAGATCAGTTTATTCATCATCATCATCATCAGCCCATTTAAGTCCCCACTGCTGGGGCACGGGCCTCCCTCAATCACATGAGGGGTAATTGCCATACTCACCACGCTTGGCAGACGGGTTGGCGAGGGTTTTGATATAAATGCAGAGTTTTCCTTCTCTGGGTGCTGATGATCATGCCAGCAGATTTACCTTAGTCGCCTTTTACGACACCTCGGTAAGAGTGAGGGTGGCCTATTCTACTCTGCCGGGGACCACACGGCCGGTATAGTACGGGATGTAAACGATAAAAAATGACGGTGTATATCTATCTTTGACGACCGGTTTGGAACAGTGGTAGTGAACGCTGCCTTTGGTCCAAGGGTTGCGGGTTCGATCCCCGCACAGTACAAACATTTGTGTGCATGAACATGTCTGTTTGTATTGGTCGGGGTGTTTCTATGTATTATACGGATGTATTAACAAAATAAAAGTATTATATGTATGTTTATATTTGTAATTCCGCTGTTGATTCTGATATCCGTAACACAGCTGCTTGAGTTACCTATCTCGCAGTCAGATCAATGTATGTGATGTTGTGAAATATTTATTTATTTATATCCTTATCATTTTCATTAGATAATGACTTTCTTACCTTACTGGTGAGAGTCTTGCGGTCTTCATCGCTGATGCCGAGCCCCGGCAGCTCCATGTCTCCAACGATAGGGATCACTTTGAACACACCTTTGGGATTCACCTCGTGCGCTCTGTGGAACAGCTGAAAGAACAGATTTCTTTTTAAGTAGCCCTGACTAGCGACTCCATTCGTTCTTAATTGTTAGCTACTAAACCGGAACTATTTTATACAATTGCGGGGTTACAACCTCTCGGCAAACATGATAAATAACCATGCACAAATGTTGGGTCCGTTTTTGTACGCGAAAAATTAATTACCGCCAAAAGTGGCTGCTTTTAGCGTGAATCAATTTTTCGCGTACATATGTTGGGTCCGCATTTGTGCATGGTTATTTAATAAATAGTATACGTGTTTACTGAGAGGTTGTGACCCGGAAATTATTTAAAATAGATCCGGTTTAGTAGCTATAAATTAAAATCGATTGGTGTCGCTAGTGTGCCCTACCGGTCACCTTAAGGCGACGAGTAGGGCACACTAGCGACGCCAATTGATTTTAATTGTTAGCTACCCAAACAAGTATATTTTCAAACTAATTACGGAGCTTCAGTCTCTCGGCAAACACTTATATTATACTATTTATTTAAGTAATAACCATGCCCAAATCTTGGGTCTGTTTTTGTACTAAAAAAGTTGATTCACTTTTGGCGGTAATTCAAAAACTCTGCTTTAGCTAGGAGGGTTGGGGGGACCTTAACTTTTTAGAGAGATGAGGGATTTTTTATGTGATCGGTGGCACACGAGCAGACGGATCACCTGTGGTAAGCGATTGCCGCCGCTCATGGAGACGCGCGACACCGAGGCACAAGTGCGCCGCTTTAAACCCCCCTTCCTCGGGATTGGGCTTCCGGTACCCTCACTCACACAGCGAAACATAGCACAATGCTGTTTCACGCCGGTTTTCTGTGAGGCCGTGGTATCACTCCGGTCGAGCCGGCTTATTGATGCCGAAGCGTGGCTCTCCCACGGTCAAATGGCGGCTTCATCTTTGGGGAGGGGGGGTCGAAGAAGGTGGCAACGACGTGGAAGGTCGAAGAAGGGGGCGGCAAAATCCAAACCTTATCCTGTGTAACCTCGAAATTGTTTAATGTGACGGGGAGGGCAATCGATTAGCGACGCCAATCGATTTGATTTTTTAGCTACTAAACCGGATCTATTTTAAACCATTTCGGGATTACAACCTTTTGGCAAACACTTATACTATTTATAAAATAACCATGCACAAATGTTGGGTCCAACGCGTACGCGAAAAATTTATTACCGCCAAAAGCGGCCACTTTTAGCGTGAATCAATTTTTCGCGTACGCGTTTGACCCAACATTTGTGCATGGTTATTTAATAAATAGCTTCCAGCGATAAGACCGCCGAAATTGTACAATTAAGTTTCTGTAATGCCTTTTAAAGTTGTGTTTTTTTTGTGCAATAAAGTATATCTATCTATCTATAGTATAAGTGTTTGCGGAGAGGTTGTAACCCCGACATTGTTTAAAATAGATCCGGTTTTGTAGCTAAAAATTAAAATCGATTGGCATCGCTAGTGTGCCCTACCTGTAAGCTTAACAGGGGAACCAGACCAACTGAATCATGAAAGCTATGCGAATCGTCCAGGTTTTCAAATGTTACTAAGCTAGGATCATCTCTAAAGATATTTTCTAGAAACCACAAAAAATTAAGCTGATTACAAAAAAATATATAAAAGTTACGAAGAGACAAAAATGTTTTATTAAAATTTGCAAGGATTCGGATGAGTATAGATCAATTTACGTAATTTTATAAGTTAGTGAAATATATATATTTCGGTTCCGAAAATAAATACACGTGATTCCTTCTGAAACCATACACTATTACACTTAGATTACATTGAGCAAGAAGTACATACGTCTGACGCAATGAAACCAGTTTAATTAAAAACTAGTTTCAGACGAGACTAGTTGACTTTTTTTTACGAGTTGTTACTATTATTATTTTTCCCAGTGGATTATAAAAAGAAGTCTACATACATAGAGTAAATTTTCTAGATTGCCTTACTTGTGAATAAGATTATTTTGTTATTTCAATCATACCATGAAAGTGTGGAATAGCGCCATCTATTGGCGAGTAGCAAAACAAAAGTCATTGATTAAAATTAAATTAAATATTATCTGTAGTCAAACCTTATGATATTTAATATACACTACAGATAATTTATTGATTTTAGGGCTGTTTTTTCAATGTCCCGTTAAAAGTTAACAAATCGATAAAATGAAACTACTATTAAAGGTAATAGTCACATTCATGCAAGTAAGTAACAATAAGACTACTATCATTTAATTTTGCCGGGTAATACTTTATCCATCTGTTAAATTTTATCAGACGATGGAAAAATCAGCCCTTAGTAAATTTTCAATTAATTAATTTGTTCTTTCTTTTGCAAAACATTGTCTTAATGCACGTTGATGTCGCAAGCGTTTAATAGATGGCGCTAGTATTTACAATAAAATAAAATTCATTTATGATTTTTTTACATTTACTTACAAATTCGTCCATCATCTCATGTAGTCTCGTAGAAGCATCTTTTCCCTTCTTTTTTCGTATAAGCACGTAAATATTTTCCAGGTCTCCACAGGAACGAAGTAGCTTTTCGATGAGAACTGTAACAAGTGGTGCCGCCCGATAACAGATGGCGCTAAAAGACAGCTCCTTTTTAATATTTAAAAAAGTAGTCGTATCCTACCAAACATAGATTACGGTCCAGTCATTTTGAATTATTGTAATATTTATAGTTGGTACGGTACAGAGCTAAATAACTTTAGAAAATATTATCTTTGCACTAGTGTGGTGACCTTGAGCGCACGCAATAATAATATTTTTTGTTATATTTCAAAATATTTATTCAGCATTCCATTGTGCGTACGGCGTAATATGAATCACATCAGTTTAAATTTATTTTCAATGGTTACTAATAAAATTATTTGAAAAATCGAACCGAAACAGAGTTTATGAAAATTTACCGAATAATTACTAATAACATAAAATCTAAAAATATACTAGACAGGCATAACTGCCCAAAATAAAATATTTTAATTAGTATAAAAACACAAAAAACAAAAGTGTGATTCCGGCCAGGATCGAACTGGCGGCCTTCTGCGTGTAAAGCAGATGTGATAACCACTACACCACGGAACCGATATTCACAATGGTGAAATTTACTAACGTAAGCGACGTAATAATGTTCTCTCCCAATTTCATATGATGTATTCTTACCTATCTACGATATTATTTGTAGAAAATGATGTACCCCACTAGCGACGCCAATTGATTTTAATTGTTAGCTACTAAACCAGATCTGTTTTTAAAAACTTGGGGGGCTACAGTCTCTGGGTATATAGTATTTATTTAATACATATAGTTTGATCTGGTTTTGCACTCGAATTTTGAATTACCGCCAAAAGCAGCCACTTTTGGCGTGAATCATTTCAGATGATTATACTCTTAATAAAAATATTTTCTCTAAGGAATATGGGGAGGATTTTGACCGTGGTAGAGCAACGCTTCAGCATGATAAGGCAGGCTCGATCAGAGTGTTATCACGGCCTCACAGAAAACCGGCGTGTAGCAGCACTGTGCTGTGTTACGCGTGAGTGAGGGTACCAGAGGCTCAATTCGGGGGATTAAACCCCCCTGGTTTAAAGGTTAGAAGCGCATTTGTGACTCCACTGGTGTTGCCCATGGACACCCATGGGCGACGACAATCGCTTTCTATCAGATGATCCGTCTGGTTGTCTGCCATCTATCAAAAAAGAGGGAGAAACGTGAAAAAAAACATTACTACTTATTTAAACATTGCAATATGAAAATTTTATAAATTGCAAATTTTTCCCTCGCACCGGCCGGTCGCGCGATCTGTACATACCCTCTAATATTTTTCACAACTGTCATTGAACATAGATAAAATATTTATTTTTCGTTTGACAATGAGATTATTTTATAAATATAAGATGAATTATAGATTTTAGCTTTTCACAAGGCTAGGAAAAAATTTTATAAGTTGGAATCCATACATGGATGGGATCCCTTTGATTGGCATAATGTATTTTGTCTTAAAATGGATTGGCATAATAAAATTAGCATAATATTAATTTGGCCGAATTTGGTTATTATTTAGCATAATGCATGTATGCACAACTTTTTTGGCACAATTTTTTAGGCATTAATGGTTGTTTGAATCTGAAAAATAAAAAAGTAAGTATTTCCTATATTATATAGAGTATAAAATAAAAGTAAAAAAACTAAAACCCAACTACGACAAAAAACGTCGCTGAAAAAGTATAAAACAAGCCTTCGTTGTCAATTTATGCAATATTCACTATGTAGAGATAAAATTTCATGTTTGGAAATCCGCAGTCACACGTTGTCAAAGGGTAGTATATTTAACGTGTGACTACGCCTTTCCAAACATGAAATTTTATCTCTACATAGTGAATATTGCATAAATTGACAACGAAGGCTTGTTTTATACTTTTTCAGCGACTTTTTTGTCGTAGTTAGGTTTTAGTTTTTTTACTTTTATTTTATTTGTACTATTTTGGTGTCCAAGTGCTAGTAATATATATATATTCAAAATGTACAAGTCAAGCGCTTTCAAATGATACCAAACACGGCATATTTATCATAACTTTATTTTTTTACTCTGTATGTTTTGTCCGCTAGAGGGCGCCACATTAGATTTTGTGAAACTTCATATAGCCTATAACCAGCGGACGATCAAGACGCTTATAATGATATGTCATTTGTCGAATTCTGATAAGTAGTTAAGAAGTTACGTGGAAACAGATGAACATACATACATACATACATACATACATACATACATACATACATACATAGCCTGTCATAAAATCATAACCCTCCTTTTGCTTTGCCGTAGTCGGGTAAAAAGTAGGTTTAGGTGCGGCGGGGATGGCCCTTGAGCCACCCATAAGCCGCCTTTTAATGACTTATGGTTAATTATTTTATGCTTAATCATGTTTATGCTTATTGCTTTGGAATTTGCTGCCTATTAATATTAAAACCTCACTGAATAGGCATTCATTCAAAAAAAGGGTTCGTGAGCATTTTTTGACATCTAATCATTCCGCATGATTGTTATATGTATATAAATAACATATTATATGTAGTATTTTTTTCTTATGTATTTTACTTTTTTGTTTACAGCTATATATTGTATTTATTTATAATTTACTTTTTAATAATATATATATTTAAATATATTTATATATATATAGGTATGTATATAATGTAGTTATTTAATATTAGTGTTTTTTTTTTCTTACTAGTAACTTAAAATTTTCCTTTCGGCGCACCACTGCACTTTCTGCATGACCCAAAGGTTGACTGGTAGAGATTGCTTCTTGGCATTAAGTTCGCCTTATTGTATCAAAATTTGTGCAATAAAAGATTTAAATAAAAAAAAATGCATTTATGCTAAAAATTATATGCTAAAAACTGTTGTGCTTATTAGTATTATGCGAAATTATCATTAATAGTAATTACATTATGCTAACTTATTTTATGCTTAAAATTTTTATGCTTCTTGACAGTGAACTTATATAGATTGGTATGCGGAAGGGGTTAAAACTATTTGAATTGCCCACGCGGATTGTTTTAGCCCTACCCGCCGAATCCGAAAATATTGTATATTTTTTTTGTTTCAAACGTCAAAACTACTTTAATTTGACGGGTAGGGCACACAAAAAAGGAGGGTTATGAGGAGGGTTATGATTTTGACCTGTATGTATAAATATTTCACAACATCACATACATTGATCTAACTCCGAGATAGGTAGCTCAAGCACCTGTGTTACGGATATTAGAATCAACAGTGGGATTACAAATATATACATATAATACTTTTCTTTTGTAAATACATACTTATAATACATATATAACAACCAGACCAATACAAACAGATATGTTCATGCACACAAATGTTTGTACTGTGCGGGGATCGAACCCGCAACCCTTGCATCAGAGGCAGCATTCACTACCTCTGTTCCAAAAGGGACACAAGCGATGCCAATCGATTTTAATTTTTAGCTACTAAACCTGATCTATTTTAAACTATTTCGGGGTTACAATCTCTAGGCAAACACTTATACTATTTACTGAAGTCCATTTAGAATGTTAGATCAACCAAATAAGCGAATGAAAAATCAGCTATCCCATACATTATTGCTGGGTGGATATTCCATTTTGTATGGAACAGCAGATTTTTTATTCGGTGTAGTTTTTTGAAGATTGAAGAAACACAAATAACAGAAAGAAGATGATTGAAGAACAGAAATAGGTAAATAATATATTTTTTTCTGTTAATAATCACTTTATTCTCATTTTAATGAAACACAACCATTCAAATAATAAATAAATAACACAAAAAAGTTACAACACAATTTTCTCCACAACACGACTCGCCTTCAGACTTATTCGTCCATCTGTAAAAAAAATACATATTTTTATATTTTCCTGTCCATTTATAATAAAATAAAAAATATAGTCGTTTTCTCAAAAAGTTTTAAGACTTATAACATTTAAGGCGACGGGTAGCCCTAACTAGCGACACCATTCGTTTTTAATTGTTAGCTACTAAACCTGATCTATTTTAAACAATTTCGGGGTAACAACCTCTTGGCAAACACTTATACTATTTATTAAATAACCATGCACAAATGTTGGGTCCGTTTTTGTACGCGAATAATTGATTCACGCCGCTTTTAGCGTGAATAAATTTTTCGCGTACAAATATTTGTGTTTGTTTTTTAATAAATAGTATAAGTATTTGCCGAGAGGTTGTAACCCCGAAGTTGTTAATAATAGATCCGGTTTAGTAGCTAAAAATTAAAATCGATTGACGTCGCTAGTGTGCTCTACCCGTCAGCTTAAGGAAATTGTAGGTATAATTTCATAATTTTACTATTAAAAAAAATAAGAACTTAGTATCTATAATAAAATTGATTTTGATTATTTTTATGTGATGGTATACAAAATTAGGAAAATAAAAGAAAACACACAAAACTTACCTTTATAAATACAGAAAACCATTTTGCCATTATCTACATTTGCAACATAAAAGCAAAAACACACACACAAAAAAAGAAAAAACATGCCACACGCTAAAATGAAAAACTGTATATCACACAGAAAACACACACAAAATAAAACGAATTAAAAAAAAACATCATGCAGTTTTCTGTTTTATAAATCTTTTTACCGACTTCAAAAAAGGAGGCCCCTGTAGGTTGTTGTGTTGGGAAAGTGTTACCAATGTTTTATTTAAAAAAATACAAGTGGTCAAAAGAGACGGTCTGTTTTTCTTAGAAACTCTTCACTATAATCGAGTTGGTCTAAAATGAATAAAAATAAAAAAAAATGTAACATATTGAACTTGAATAATGTCTAACAAATTTTTCATGATATAGATAGATAGATATACTTTATTGCACAAAAAAACACAACTTAAAAAAAACTAGACATTATAGAAACTAAATTGTACAATTTTAGCGGTCTTATCGCTGGAAGCGATTTCTAACAGACAACCTTCAGGCAAAGGACATTTGATAGTAGAGGAGGGGTAGGTGGTGCAATATTGAAAAGGGAAATAAAAGTGAACTGTAAGTATATATTTTAAAATATTTATAATACTAATACATAAATAAACACAATATTATATACTTATAAATAAATATCTAACGCTTAGATAAAAAATAAATAAAAATTTACAACATCACATACATTGATCTCACTCCGAGATAGGTAGCTCAAGCACCTGTGTTACGGATATCAGAATCAACAGTGGGATTACAAATATATACATATAATACTTTTCTTTTGTAAACACATACATTGTAATACATAGCAAACACCCAGACCAATACAAACAAACATGTTCATGCACACAAATGTTTGTACTGTGCGGGGATCGAACCCGCAACCCTTGTATCAGAGGCAGCGTTCACTACCACTGTTCCAATCGGGTCGTCAAATATAAAGGACTAGATATACGCAGAACCGACAACCGATGGGGTAAACGAGTTCTAGAATGGAGATCGCGTCTTGGCAAACGTAATGTAGGGCGCCCTCTGGCTAGGTGGGGGGACGATCTACGCAGGATGGCTGGCAAGAGCTGGATGCGAGAAGCCATGGACAGATCACGGTGGCGAACAATTGGAGAGGAGTGGACTGCGATAGGCTGATGATGATGATGATATACATTCATATAAATTAGGATCTTAGACGGACCATCGACTACTACCGATAACTGGACCTGTAAAGACTTAAAGGGATTGCTACTTATTTATTTAAAGGGTGAGTTTTGACTCGGGCTTAAAAAATGGTTAATGATGATGACTGTCTTATTGATAGGGGGTAGGGAGTTCCATAGACCGATGGACTGGACGGTGAAGGACTGGGTATAGAAATGAGAGATGTTTGGAAGAACGCATATGACCCTGGATGGGCTGCAAAAACTTGAAAAAGATAGTGATAAGGTGAGTAGATAAGGTGGTGATTTTGGGTGGTAGTTCTATATAAGAGGAGAAGAATGTGGAAGTCACGACGAAGACGAATAGGGAGCCATTGGAGTCGAGATCGATACTCGGAGACGTGGTCATATTTACGTAGACCATAAATTATTCGGATGCGAAAATTTTGAAGACGTTCAAGCTTGTTGAGTAGGCTTAGATTCAGATCTAAGAAGCAGCAGTCTGCATAGTTAAGGATAGGGAAGAGAAATGCTTGTACAAGCGCAATTTTGCATACTTTTTTGTTATATATTTTTTACATACAAATTTCTCTTAGGCCATATTTTATTTATTTCGCTAGTTCTATGGTGTTTTATAGAGCAAAACGTTTTGCAAAATCCTTTGACATGTCAAATAGGTTGTTTTTTGTTATAACTTCTATTCGAAGGAGTGCATTTATTTACATTATCAAAATTAAGTTCATTGTCAAATCGGCAGATGACAACTCAAACATGATTTTTAATTTGCTTTTCTCATTTCGAGATTTTTCTAATGTAATAGCTGCATTAAATACTAAATAATTACGGTTATCCATTAAAACTCATTATGCCGGCTGTTTTTCAGGGGATATTTATTCCATCTCCCTTCATGGTAAAAAAAAAACAGTTTTTGGAATCCGTAATAGGTTAGTACAAAACTGTATAATAATTTCGCAAAAAACCGGTAAAGTCTTAAACTAAATGGCTGTTTTAATAATAATTTAATTGACAGTCCTTTCCTCTCAACCTTGTACTTTACGACAAGATAAAAACCGACATTTCCCCAATAAAGTTGCGTTTATTTTTATACTTCCTACTTCGATCTATTTTTAACCAAAACAATTTTTAAGATGACGGGTATAGGGCACATTAGCGAAGCCAATCAATTTAAAATTTTAGCTACTAAACCGGATCTATTTTAAACCATTTCGGGATTACAACCTCTCGGGGCAAACACTTATACTATTTATTAAATGTTTATTTAATATCGCGTACAAAAAGGGACCCAACATTTGTGCATGTTTATGCACAAATGTTGGGTCCCTTTTTGTACGCGATAAATTGATTTACGCCAAAAGTGGCCGCTTTCGGCGTGATTCAATTTTTCGCGTACGCGTTGGACCCAACATTTGTGCATGGTTATTTAATAAATAGTATAAGTGCTTGCCGAGAGGTTATAAGGCCGAAATTGTTTAAAATAGATGCGGTTTAGTAGTTAAAAATTAAAATCGCCTGGTGTCACTTCACTAGTGTGCCCTACCCGTCACTTTAATCGATTCCTTATTTTCTGTACAATTCACTTCGTTGTAAATAGTGTAACCATAACCAAAGCAACTCACCTTTCCCCAAAAACCCCGTGCCCCCAGTCACAAACACACTCTGCCCCGAGTAGAATCTCTGTATGTCGGTCTTGGCGCATTTACCCTTGGTCAGTCGCTGCTTCTCTTCTTCTTTAGCGTCCACTTTGTCTTCTTCTGCGTAGTAGTTGTCCAGCTGGAGAAAGAAGTATTTTTTTAGTAAAAACAGTCTCGATTAACATTACGCCGTTATTTTTACATCATTTGAATACCGTTGCCGTTATAATACCAGGGTCATGGCCATCCGCCGAGACAAAACAGCTGAGTGGCAGCATTTTGTTATGGTGCCAATCGATTTTAATTTTTAACTACTAAACCGGATGTATTTTAATCAATTTCGGGGTTACAACCTCTCGGCAAACACGTATACTATTTATTAAATAACCATGCTCAAATGTCCCTTTTTGTACGCGAAAAATTGATTCACGCCAAAAGAGGCCTATTTTGGCGTGAATCAATTTTTCGCGTACAAATGTTGGTTCCGCATTTGTGCATGGTTATTTAATAAATAGTATAAGTGTTTGCCGAGAGGTTGTAATCCCGAAATTATTTAAAATAGATCCGGTTTTGTGGCTAAAAATTAAAATCGATTGGCGTCGCTAGTATGCTCTACCCGTCACCTTAACACGTCACGGAAGTGTCTTTTTGTTCTGTATTTTCTTTGCTTGTATTATGTCTGTAACTGTTTACTGAAACGACTCAGTGATCCGACTCAGCCAAATGATACACTGTTCCGAATCTGTAATGTACGATCCGAATGTGTCACTCGACTCAAAAGGATTTCGAGTCTGAATGAACCGAATGAGTTGAATGATCCGAGTGAGCCGAATGATCCGAATGAACGGAATGAATCACGATGATATCTGAGAGTCGATGTTCCAAATGAAGCGTTTCTCACTGTTCCGCATCTCTGCACTGATCCAGATGCAAATGTTCCAATCTTTTGAAAGATACGTTTTCGCCAGGTCTAGTTTGTGATGTGTTAACCAATATTTTTTTTATAATATTCTATTCTTCTTTTCTACTTATAATAAGATATTTTCTATACTATTATAACGATTTCCTTTTATAAAGAAGTAAATCTAACAGACAACGGCAACGCTTATTGGTAATCCGAAAACACGAAACGCTTGCGTGATGCATTCAACACCTGGCGCCATCTATTCGTATAAAGTGGAACTAAGTCCCGAAACGAAGTGAGGGCGGCCACTAGTCTAGAAGAGCCATGGAAGGTCGTGGTTCGATACCGAGTGTGCACCACAGGATTTTAATAATCTATGTGCGTATTTCTACTATTACTCGGCAGTGAGGGAAAACATCGTGGGGAAACCTGCACATTTCGGATAGTTTTAGAAACGTGTAACCATGATTCAGTTGGTCTGGTTCCCGGTAAGGGTTGAGAAGGTCAGACGGCAGTCGGCGTTTCACCATTACCATCTGGTAATGGTAGAAATTAAACGAAGATTTAAGGATTGAAATGACCGTGGGAGTGCCACGCTTCGGAATGAATAGGCCGGCTCAACCGGAATGATACCACATCCTCACAGAAAACCGGCGTGAAGTAGCACTGTGGTGTGTTTAGCTGGTGTCACGGATGTCTATGGGCAGCGGAAATTGCTTACCGTAAGGTGATCCGTCTGGTTGTCTGTCACCTATCACATAAAAAAAATGTGACATCGTCCGCAGTATGAGTCTTTGCGTTGAGTATATTTTAATATCAAAAGGGTATATTGTACCTGGTTAGCGGAAACGAATTCGTGGTCTTCTGAGAAGTCCAGAATGGGTGCTGTGGGGTTCATGGCTTGGTTCTCCACGTCAGCGATTCGGACTGAATTCTCTAGTTCCTGCAGCAATGAAAAAAGAACATTTATAAAATTTGTGAGTTTTGAGCTTTCTAAGTGTCTTATAATTTTTTATTCGTTTATATCCCGATCCGGAAAGCCTCATAATAGCTATAATGAATAAAGTCCATTTAGCATTTGTTGACTTAACATCAACAAAATAAGCGTAAAAAAAATCAGCTGCTCTAAACATTTTTGCCGGGTGGATATTCTATTTTTTAACCGACTTCAAAAAAATGGAGGAGGTTCTCAATTCGACATGTATATTTTTTATTGAACATTTAGTTGATCTAACATGCTAAACGGACTTTATTCACGATACTTATTATGTGGTTTCAGGATGTAAATAAAAAAGATACGGTGTATACTTATAGCTGACCGGGCGACACCGAGTTATAGACCGGGCAAGTCATTCAGTGTCTTGTAGACCGGGCGACACCGAGTTATAGACCGGGCAAGTCATTCACGTACCGGGACACCGAGTTATAGACCGGGCAAGTCATCAGTGTCTTGTAGACGGGTGACACCGAGTTATAGACCGGGCAAGTCATTCAGTGTCTTGTAGACCGGGCGACGCCGAGTTATAGACCGGGCAAGTCATTCAGTGTCTTGTAGACCGGGCGATACCGAGTTATAGACCGGGCAAGTCATTCAGTGTCTTGTAGACCGGGCGACACTGAGTTATAGACCGGGCAAGTCATTCAGTGTCTTGTAGACCGGGCAACACCGAGTTATAGACCGGGCAAGTCATTCAGTGTCTTGTAGACCGGGCGACACCGAGTTATAGACCGGGCAAGTCATTCAGTGTCTTGTAGACCGGGCGACACCGAGATATAGACCGGGCAAGTCATTCAGTGTCTTGTAGACCGGCGACACCGAGTTATAGACCGGGCAAGTCATTCAGTGTCTTGTAGACCGGCGACACCGAGTTAAAGACCGGGCAAGTCATTCAGTGTCTTGTAGACCGGGTGACACCGAGATATAGACCGGGCAAGTCATTCAGTGTCTTGTAGACCGGGCAACACCGAGTTATAGACCGGGCAAGTCATTCAGTGTCTTGTAGACCGGCGACACCGAGTTATAGACCGGGCAAGTCATTCAGTGTCTTGTAGACCGGGCGACACCGAGATATAGACCGGGCAAGTCATTCAGTGTCTTGTAGACCGGGCGACACCGAGTTATAGACCGGGCAAGTCATTCAGTGTCTTGTAGACCGGGCGACACCGAGTTAAAGACCGGGCAAGTCATTCAGTGTCTTGTAGACCGGGCGACACCGAGATATAGACCGGGCAAGTCATTCAGTGTCTTGTAGACCGGGCGACACCGAGTGTCTTTTACACCGGGAGACACCTATAGTTATATACCGAGCTACACTCGAGTGTCTTGTATGTAGACAAGGTGACGCCGAGTGTCTTATAGACCGAGTGACGTTGAGTTATAAACCGGGTGACACCGATTGCCTAATAAACCAGGCGAATCCAAGTGTCTTATAGGCCGGACGACACCGAATCATAGACCGGGCGACGCCGACTGTCGTATAGTCCGGGCGACAGTGGAACTCACATGCAAGTTGTCCTGCAGCTCCCGGCTCAAGCTCCTGATGTTCTCCAGCTCTCGAAGCTGCTTCTCCGAGGGTTTCCCGTACACGTCCACATCGGTCTTCTCCCCCTTGTTCTGGGCCTGCAGCCACGCGTCCATGCGGTCCCGGGTGATGTCTTTGGGGATGAGGGGGGATGGCTCGAACGAGTGGTTCATGGCGCTGGAAAGAAAATTTATTATCACTACATGGAGTTACATGAAAACCAGCGTGAAGCAGCACTGTGCTGTGATGCGTGAGTGACGGTACCGGAGGCCCAATCCGAGGGAAAGGGGGTTGTTGCGGTTGGACGTATATCAATCTTTAATTAAGTACATCTCTTAAGTACACACACACACACACACACACACACACACACACACACACACACACTTTTCATTTTTAGATTATTATTTTTTTGATTGCCGATAATTTTTTTTTTTTTATTTATTTTAGGGATTACAAACAAATGTATTACATGAGAAACTTAAGGATAAGCTTATTGTACACTTAATATAACATACAAAATGTAAAACCATTATTGGCTGTAGGTTAAATTTAATTAAGTTCATATAACTTGTAAATAGCACTAAGAGCTGTGATTTTTGTAATAAAATAAAATAAAATAAGGTGGTAGGGCACACTAGCGACGCCAATCGATTTTTATTTTTAAAACCTGACCATGCAGGCTGGAACGCCACTTATTGGTACCTATCCGAGTAGTGGGCTCTCTGCCCCGGCCTTTGCTAGCACGTCAGCGACTTCGTTGCCTCTGATATTGCAGTGTCCCGGTACCCAAATCAGATTTACGATGTTGGCATTGCCAAGCTGGATTAGGAGCAGGACACACTCCCTAGTGAGTTTGGAGTCAAGTTCACAGGATGTTAACGCCTTGAGGGCAGCTTGACTATCTGAGAAGATGAATATCTTCTTATTCTGGAGAATTTGCAGACTCTCTTGGACACAGCCAATTATTGCTTTTGGTGCTGATTTTTAAATAATTCAAGATGAAGGTTTAGGTTTAGGGTTCATTAACCCTGAACCTAAACCTTAGTCTATTTATCATGTTAGATCAACAAAATAAGCGAAAAAACAATCAGCTGTTCCTTTCATTATTGCCGGGTGGATTTTCTATTTTGTATGGAACAGCTGATTTTTTTTTCCGCTTATATTGTTGATCTAACATGCTAAATAAACTTTATTCAGGATACGTATGATGAGGTTTTTGGGATGTAAACGATAAAAAAATAACATTAAATTGGAACAGTTATTACGGTATAATTGACAAGATGCTAACCACCTACTATTGTACACCTCGTCCTGCAGTTTATTAGTCTGGATTAAGTAACTACTACTCTTTGTGACCTATGAGGGGAACCTAAGTAGTCATGCTCACTCAAATGTCTCTGAGGTGGTGGCGCTATGTGGCGGGTCATTACATTCCCTCTAATATGGTTGAGTGAAATGATGGCTGACACGTACGTCATACTTGTGAACAGGTGCCACCTTTGGGGACTGGTCTGCTTCGGTTTACCTCATAATATTTATTTTATTATTATTTCCTTTATTTTATTTTGTGTAACAATTAAACTGTATGGCTTGGTATGATGATGACACAACATTGTATGAAAGTTTGGCGATTAAAAAGAGTAACTGGCGAGTTTCTTGCCGGATCTTCTCGACCAGAAACAACTTTCCGAGCCGGTGGTAGAATCGCATTATGTTTATTTATTTCTTTAGTATATTTTATGTATCAACATATATATGTATTAACATGTAAATTATACATAAGTACTTATAAATAGTTTTTAAAATGTATGACGATTTGTAAGTGCTGTATACAAGCCTATGCAAATAAAGAATTATTTGATATTTGATATTTGGTTTTTCTATCTTATTTACGCAGGAGCGCGTAGTATAAGACTGTGAAGGAGGGTAGACCGATTTGTCTGCCAGTAACATCTTACCCGCAAACACTTCAGTTACTGCGTGACCATGGCGCTTGCAACAGTGCCGGAATATCGGAAACTCAAAAATAAGGTACATGGCAGGAATTCCGTAAATAACTATGCGAATGTTAGTGACCATGAAAATTTAAAACAACAAAATTTAACAAAAATAAGGTTAATGGAGCTAAATTTAGATTTCAAAAATCGACGAAGACCCATAATCGACCCAAACGATGTGCGTCAGTATCCCTTTCATGTGTTTTCCAAGTACAGACATCGTCACGCCGAGTTAACATTATGTCTTTATTTTTCCAGAGGTGTCAAGTACACACATCGTCACGCCCTTATGTCTTTAACGATTTACCTGCGACACCAGTGGAGTCACAAATGCGCTGACAACCTTTTAACCCCCCTTTCCCCCGTATTGGGCCTCCGGTACCCTCACTCACAGCAAAACACACACAGTGCTGCTTCACGCCGGTTTTCTGTAGGGCCGTGGTATCACTCCGGTCGAGCCTGCCCATTCATGCCGAAGCGTGGCTCTCCCACGGTTTTGAAACGCTTGACTCGTAGTATTTTTTTTTATGCTAGGGGCGACAAACGAGCAAGCGAGTCACCTGATGGAAAGCAATCATCGCCGTTTATTAACATCCGCGAAATCAGAGAGATCGCTAATGCGCTGCCGGCCTTTTTGAAGAGGAGTACGCTCTTCTCTTGAAGGTTCTAAAGTCATCAGCCGTCGGGAAATACTCCCATAGGTAAACTGTTCCACAGAACTGAGGTACGTGGTAGAAAGTTCCGCGAGAAACGCACAGTATTAGACCGCCATCCATCGAGATGATGAGGATGGAATGACAATCGCTATGTGTGTAGTTCGATGTGAGAATACAGCTGCAGGGAGTAGATCAAACAGTTCCTCAGAGCACTCCCTATGAATGATGCGGTGTAGAATGCTGAGGGAGGAAAAAACTGTAAGCATGCAATTTAAGAATTAATATTATAAATATAATATTGAATAGTTTACCAAAATTGGCAAAGTTATAAAATGAAGTAGAAAATTGAAGGGTCAATTTGCCCATCAAACTTTTACCCGAAGGTCAGACGGCAGTCGCTTCATTATAATTACCAGAATCCCAAAATCATGATCTAAGCGTACCTTATGCTCTGGAGCGACAGCTTTGGATGCAACCATGAATGAAACGCTTGGATGAGGTAATTTATGCCCAAAAAAGCTAAGGAATTAAATAGATATACAACCACATTCGAGCGTATGAGGCAGTGCAAATGTATTTCGAATCAGCGTCTTTCGCGACTACATCATTCGAGTCCATGAGCTTTCGAAACTATGAGGCAGTAGAAAAAAAATCGCAACAGCGTGCGTCGCGACAGCGGCATTCGAAACTACGTAGGACACCCGTTTATTTTGACGTCTTATGTAAAATACAAAGAGATAAAATCAATACTTAACTATTAATTTACCAGATAAATTCAGTTAGATAACTTTATATAGAATTCTAGACATCTTAATGGATCTAGTATTTTAATATTAACTTTGACAGGTTTATCTAATATTCTATCGTTATAAATTGAGCGATGTTGATCAGCGGATAAACTCCATTCGGGCAATCTATATCCGTGGATAAATCTAAGTTATAACGGTTGATTTGTATAACATGACAAAGATCTACCATAGATTTAGTATCGGATTACGATTGGCCGAATGGGCCCTTAGCTAGATGATACTCTTTTTGCACAAAATTTTACAGAAGTTTTTTTTATAGGTGGCAACGAGACTGATCACCTGGACCCCAATTCTCGTGCTCGTGACATTTACTTTCATACGACATATGTCACTAAAACATCGTTTTTTTGTATGGTTTTCAGGTGATATCCGCCATGTTTTCAAAATATCACGAACACGAGAATTGGGCTCCTGATGGTAAGCACTTGCCGCCGCCCATCTTTTCCCCGGATTGAGTCTCTGGTACCCTCTGGTACCCGGTCACTCACGCAGCGAAACACAGCGCAGTTCTGCTTCACGCCGGTTTTCTGTGAGTACGTGGTATCACTCCGGTCGAGCCAGCCCATTCATGCCGAAGTGTGGCTCTTCCACGTTCATTTTTGGTCGATATAATCGATTAGTCTGGAACTATTTCTAGATATAATCATTCTAAATGATGTCTAAGGCATAATATAAATGACGATTAAATCTAGAAATAATTACAGATTAGTCGATTATAATCGTTTATTTCGACCAAAAATGAAAATCGTTTTAATCGATAGTATCGATAAATAGCGATTATTATATTAAGGATAACTAGCAAATATTATAAGAAAATAATTAATAAATCGACTGTCGATTATTCGGCAACTCTACATTGTGATGTGTGGTCCCTGGCAGAGTAGAATAGGCCACCCTCACTCTTACCGAGGTGTCGTAAAAGGCGACTAAGGTAAAGCTGGCATGATCATCAGCACCCAGAGTAGGAAAACTCTGCATTTATATCAAAACCCTAGCCAACCCGTCTGCCAAGCGTGGTGAGTATGGCAATTACCCCTCATGTGATTGACGGAGGCCCGTGCTCCAGCAGTGGGGACTTAAATGGGCTGTTGATGACATTGTGATGTGCTATACGTACATAGGTATTTATAAAGTTTTGTTGTAACAATGTACCACTTGTTTATATCTATTTACATACCTATATTATGTATGTTATATTATAATAATTTATCAACCGGTTGATCTAGTTTACACGCAACATAGTATGAGAATCGACCGATGACGTCAAATAAGTACATACCTACATTTGGGGAGGATGGGGTAAGTTTAACTAACAAGACTATATTCGTTTTTACCGAGTATAACCTCAAAATGGCGTTCCGCCGCGATGATGACGCAGTTAGGGACAAGCTTGCTAACAAAACATAAAATATCCACATACCTCAAAACCCCCCCTCCGAGGCCCATAAACTACATAAAAAACTACCCCCTACACCCAAAAACAAAAAAAAACACCCTTCTTACAATTACACTAAATTCAAATTCAACCTACTAACAATAATCATGCATGACTGCCTAAACTTAAGCTAATGTAATTTTATTTAATTTAAATTTTATCTCGGAGCAGAGAGAAGAGAGACAGACTCGCTTACAGTGATCTCAGTTAGGTTCGGTATTAATGACAGAGACGGACATGCGGGAGGGACACGCTATACCGCTAACACATAGGTCATCGAACTCTTCCATTAAAAGGTTATATAGACCCCAATATTTAGACTCTGTCTGCACTATTGGACTATAGGAGATATAACCAAAGTCAGCACCCGCCAGATGCGAGGACTATTGCAGATAAAATGGGAATTAAACCAGGTCTATGGAGGGGATATTGCTGGACTATTGATAAGACAACGGGGTGGCTGCCATATCACACGTCTCATCTATGATAATCATAGCATGCGGTGACTAGCCGCACACTAAATAGGCTTTCTATAAAATTATTATTATTATAATATCTCACTTTCTACCCCTTAATACAAAATGCGAGCAAATAAAAGCTCCGGAAAACACGTTCCAGCTCTTTTCAAATCAATTAATCAAATAATTCTTTATTTGCATAGGCTTGTACACAGCACTTACAATTCTTCATACATTTGAATGATTTATGACTATTTATAAGTATAATGTAATAATTTACATGGTAATACATATATATGTTGATACATAAAATATATTTAAAAAGTCTACAAACATAATGCCATTCTACCACCGGCTCGGAAAGTTGTTTCTGGTCGAGAAGATCCGGCAAAAAACTCGCCAGGTACTCTTTTTAATCGCCAACTTTTTATACAATGGTTTATTCTAACCCCCTTTTGCAAAAATGCGGTAGTACGGTAATAACTTTAGACCGCGTTTTGTAATAAAATGGTCTGTGTCTAATTGTTTTATGCTTTAGATTAGCGCTGTGTTACAATTAGCCCAGATCTCCTCGCAGGCTCCACGTGCGTAAATTGAATATTATATGAGATTTTTATTGAATACGAGTTTAGAGTTTTTGGCATTGATTAATAGAGCGATTTACTAGTATAACCTGTTCTGAAATATAATAAAAAAACTCGCTATGATCCAGAGGTTTACTCGTCTGCAACTGATGACGCAAAAATGTATGGACAGCACTGGGTTAGATATAAATTTTATTAATATAATGTTGTAAGGTTTATCTTCTAAGCTATTTATATTGTTATTTCGTCCCGGATCAAAATAATAACAACATTTTACAATGAAAAGTATGCAAAAGTGGATCCTTATGAAGGATATCTATATCAAAGGAGAACATGAGTGACTATGTGACTAGGAATGGACCCACAGCCCAAACTACTGACCCTAGAAACTTGAATTTGGGGCAGGGAGTACCTATAATAGTGAAAGTGAGGACTGTGAAGGGATTTTCAAAAAATCTGCCCTTCAGGGGATAAAAAGGGGGTTAGAAGTTTGTATGATAGTCCGCCATCTTTGATGTTAGGAATATGAAATTTTGGATTTAGACTAATAATTGGAAATAAAAAAAAAATCGAATATCACCCTTATAGGGGGTTAAATTAGGGGGAGATACGCGTTAAGTGGATTTAGTAATTTTAATGTAAGAATCTTGGAAATCATTTTGTTGGCTTCAAAAATTAAGTTAAAACAATTTGTTTTGACATTTTTTGTCAATTTAACCCTTAAGGGGGTGAAAAAAGGGATTGAAGTTTGTATGATAGTCCGTCGTATTTGACGTCTAGGGAGACGAAACTAGCCCCCAGTAGATTTGTATTAATTGAGGCAATTTATGAGTCTTTTTTAAAAAAGTACATCTGTGAATATATAAAGTATTAAGAATTTTTCAGACAAACTTATGTCATAATTTATTTCTACAAGTAACCAAAATGCTTGTAATAGAAAACATTTTTTTCTATTACAAAAATTTGTGGTACCTATATCATAATTGCCTCAATTAATACGCATATTATATTACACGAGTACATCTCAATAAAATCTTAACATTACCCCTTATGGATTCACAGCTGTAACTTTTTTTAAAAATGTCTCATAATCGCCAAAACGTAATTCGATAAAACGTAAAACTTTGTCTATGGCATCATAGCTCCCGAACTAATGAACCGATTTTGATTTTGTTTAGCTCCCGAACTAATGAACCGATTTTGATTTTGTTTTTTTTTTGTTTGAAAGATAAAAAAAGAACACTCCCGTTCTTAGCTATGTTGGATAAAAATCGATCCAAGATGGCCGCCGTCCCAAAGATATGGATTTTATGTTTTAACACAACTCCCACAATATGGGTATCATATAAAAGGGCTTGAGTAGCAGAATATATTAATTGTGACAAATTTCAAATCCAAGATGGCCGCAGTAAGGGGTTTTTTAAATTTCCAATTTTTTAGATGAGCATTGCTTTAATAAATAACAATATGTATGATTTTTTGAGTAATTTATTGATTCCGACCTCTACCTTCAGCCTGTTGCTTTCTCTTACACATACCTCGTGGAAAGGACATCAAGGTGATTCCAATAATAATATCAACATTTTATAGTGGTGTGTCATGTTTTTGCATTAAAAAATAAACACGCAACCAATGATATTAAAGTGACGAGTAGGGCACACTAGCGACGCCAATCGATTTTAATTTTTAGGTACTAAACCGGATCTATTTTAAACAATTTCAAGGTTACAACCTCTCGGCAAACACTTATACTATTTATTAAATAACCATGAAATAATGTCGGGTCCGTTTTTGTACGCGAAAAATACATTCACGCCAAAAGTTTGCCGCTTTCGGCGTGAATCAATTTTTCGCGTACGCGTTAGATCGCGTCGCTAGTGTACTTACCCTACCGGTCGCCTTAAATATAAGTATTAAATTAATAGTACAGGTGTTTTCGAAATTGTTAAAAAGATATCTGGTTTAGTTGCTAACAATTTAAACCAATTGGCGTCGCTAGTATGAACTACCCGTCATGATGGGTAGTTCACACTAACGACGCCAAGTCACCTTAAAGCCCGCGATTGTGTTTTGATGGTGACTGTGACTTTGACTGATAACTATCTTATTCTCAATAAGTTACTTGACATTGGCAAGATAGATGCGGCTAGAGCCATATACCCTTAATTCGACGACGTGCACTATACTTCTAATTGAACGATTTTTTTTTTACATTAAATGTTGATTTGGGAGCAAATGTGGGGGAGCCACGCTTAGTCATGAATGGGCCGGCTCGACCGGAGTGATACCACTGCCTCACAGAAGACCGGCGTGAAGCAGCGCTTGCGCTGTGTTTCGCCGTGTGAGTGAGGCTACCGGAGGCCCAAGGGGGGGGAAGGGGAAAAGGTTGGCAGTGCACTTGTGACCCCACTGGTGTTGCGGGTGTCCATGGGCGGCGAAATTGCTTACCATCAGGTGATCCGTCTGCTCGTCTGCCACCTCTCATATAAAAAAAAAAGATTTATATCTTAGACATTAGGTGTGTAATTTGAACCTACGCTGTTAAAAATCGGCGACCCATTTACATCAACGGGACGCGAGAAGTCGCCGGCGAGATGGCAGGAAGGAGCAATGCGCCCAATGCGCTGCGCAGGCTCTCGGTAAGTTTCCTTTCATTCGTTGTTGCACAGATTATTTCCTTGTATTATTATTGAAAACTAAAGATGACATCACGAACTAAAAAATTTGGCATTTCCTATTTCTGCCGCACCATTCATTTCGGTGAGTGCGCGGAGGTTCTGCATAATTTGATCCCCCCTAGCCCATTCCACCACCGGACAACAAGGTGCGGCGAGGGGTTTCATCCATACGTTATTGGCTTACCCCTTATCCGCACGAAGCGATTTGCCTCCACGTTCATAATGCGGACAGCTAAGGAATGGAACTCCTTGCCAAGGTCTGTTTTTCCGGACCACTACAATCTGGACATCTTTAAGGCAAGAGTGAACAGGCATCTCCTAGGCAAACGCGTTACATCCTAGACCTCATCGTCACTTTCCATCGGGTGAGATTGTGGTCAAGCGTTAGCCTACAGTTCATAATAAAAAAAAAAAAACCAGCAAAATGGAACTCGTTGCCGGCGCATGTATTTCCTCCTTCCTACAATATGGATTGCTTCAAACGAAGCGTGAAGAAGCATCTCGCGGGCCAGTATGTCGGTGCCAACGGAGGTGATGCCTTGACATCGCTACTGTTGTAATTGCAACTTGGGCTATTGTCTTGCTTACCATCAGGCTCAGGAGAGCCAATATCTCATGACCTTGTTAAAATATTTTTAAGAGTTTGTGATTTTGTACCTACTTGATTGAAAGTTCCTAAAGAAACTTTGATAATGTAATTTTTTATGATAATAATTTTCGAAATTATTAAATATTTTCCTACAGAATCCTTTGTTTCTTTTATTCTTTCATTTTGACAATGGGAAGTATGCTGTTCATGGTTTGAGTGCATCCATAACCGAATCTCCCTCATAATGTTGTGCTGTATATGTGTTTGTTTGTTTGTATACGTTTTATTATTTTGTTTTAGGTGGTGTAACCCTCAATTAAAAAATAAAAATCAGAATGAGTAAAATATCATTACACCGGTCAATTTCTCAATATAACGTGTCTCTATAATCGCTCGACATTGGCAGAGTTATATAAGTGTTCGCCGTGGGCAACACAGTAGCAGCCATAATAATAAAAAAAAGAGTGCATCCATTTCTAATAAACTCGATGTTGTCCAGTATAATAGACATAGGTTTTCAGGGTAACTGAAATAGGTAGATTTTTTAGGTATTTTTTCTAGGTCCCTCTACAAGCTCGAACCAAAAAGCAATTTAAAAATTTTATTTAAAAAAATCTCGTCGAATTAAGGGTTAAAAAAATACATAGATCTGTGTCTGCGTACCGGGATAATGAAGATTTCTACCCGTCTTTGAGTTTTGTTTATAAACATAAAAATATGCAAATATACAAATCTTTCCACTTATTAAGGCGAATGTAGGTGTCTGAAGGTTAGCGATTCGGTGAGTGACCAATTCAATGACGTCAAACGACTTCCTGCTCGCTTGACCCTACACACAGCAAACAGATGTGGTCTCAATAAAGTTATTGTTTTTAGATTTTCCCACTAGATGCAATCAGTAGCGAAGCGTAGTCTTTTTGTACCGTCGTCTGTGGCAACTTTACCATTAGCGAGCAACTTTACCTATAGATACCTCTGTGTTCATTTCACCAAATTGTTTTAAATCTATGCCACGCGCCGTGATCGTATGCCACATTGATTTTATTCTATTGTTATATGTAATGAATCTGTTTTCCTACAGTAAGTGGCATATAGACGACTCGTTTGGAACAGTGGTAGTGAACGCTGTCTTTGGTCCAAGGGTTGCAGGTTCGATCCCCGCACAGTACCAACATTTGTGTGTATGAACATGTCTGTTTGTATTCATCATCATCATCATCATCAGCCTATCGCAGTCCACTGCTGGACGTAGGCATCTCCAATTGTTCGCCACTGTGATTTATCCATGGCTTCTCGCATCCAGCTCTTGCCAGCCATCCTGCGCAGATTGTCCCCCCACCTAGCCAGAGGGCGCCCTACATTACGTTTGCCAAGACGCGGTCTCCACTCCAGAACCCGTTTACCCCATCGGTTGTTGGTTCTGCGGCTAATATGGCCAGCCCACTGCCACTTAAGCTTGCTAATCCGGTGAGCAATGTCGATAACTTTGGTTCTCTGCCGGATCACCTCATTTCGGATTCGATCTCGGAGAGAGACGCCGAGCATTGCTCGTTCCATAGCCCGCTGAGCGACCTTTAACTTGTGGACCAGCCGTACCGTAAGTGTCCACGTTTCGGCTCCGTATGTCATGACGGGTAGGACGCACTGATTGAAGACCTTCGTCTTTAGGCACTGTGGTATCGACGATACGAAGACACGACGTAGTTTTCCAAATGCTGCCCAACCTAACTGGATTCTCCTATTCACCTCATCCCCGAAGTTGTTTTTACCCAATTGCAAAGTCTGCCCGAGGTATACGTATTTTTGAACAACTTCGAGGACGGCACCGTGAATTGCAATCGGTTCCGGTTCTGTTTGTATTGGTCTGGGTGTTTGTATGGTATTATAAATATGTATTTACAAAAGAAAAGTAATCTATGTATATATTTGATATTGAATATTTGATTCTGATATCCGTAACAGGTGCTTGAGCTACCTATCTCGGAATCAGATTATTGTATGTGATGTTGTGAAATATTTATCTATTTATTATTACCACGGCGATACGGCATAATCATTTCAGCAGAGACAATTTTCTTGTTTCATACTTTTTAGAGCGTGTTTTTTGGGAGTCGGGTTTTAGTTTTTAAACTTTATTTTTATTCAACAAATTTTATTTATGTAGATAAATTTACATTTGTATTTGTGCTAAAAAGCTCTTTCGTTTGATACCCCACACGGTACCGTCAAGCATATTTTTTTAGTTCCTCACTACAAGTCCCAAACCCTCTTATTCCAAAACTCATCCATCATCTCTTGTCAATAGTATTTATTTCTCTTTTTGTTTATTTTTAGCATTCTGTAAATTAGGTACTTTTTTATGTTCCGTATTATACCATGTATCTGTTTTTGGCAACTAAGAAATGAATAAAAACAATTCAAACGTTGTTTAAAATATTGGGAATAACTGAAGAACTAGAATAAACATTATTACAAAACTAAGTTTAACGTTAACTTTAACCAGCCGGACCCCTAGTTTGAAATGAAGACTAAAATAATAACCTCAATATATCGATTCAGTAACCATGACAACCTATTCCTGTGACAGTTCATTCCGTTTTATATTAAAGCAATTTGTGAAAAAAGAGTTCATTTATTTTTTGGATTTAATCCCAAAAATATAAGCAATTCCTACGCATATTAGCTGGAAACCTTACTTAGGTCAATATTTTAATTTATTGTTGCTTAAAAACAATTCTAAAATATTTTTACTTCAGACAACAAAATAAGGTTATGTAAAATGAAATGTCACTGAACGAATGATTGAATGATTCGATCAATTTTGACACTATCCTGCGGTACTAAGTGGTCTATGGTTAGTCGAGGATTTGTAATAAAAATTTAAGAACTAACATTATTCCGTAATAATCATAAACTTGCTAATTATTGATTAAAATCGGTATCAGAGCAGCTTTTTGTAATAAGAGGTCGAGAGGGTACTGTAATCAATTTATCGTGACGTCATGTCGCCTATAACCAGAAGACAATCAAAACGCTTCTACAGACACCTCATTTGTTCAAATTTTAATATCCTCCAACCGATTACGGCTACGGCGGCCAATCTCAACGATCAGCCACGTACGCAGGATATATTATAGTGCTCAAGTGTGTGCGCAAACACAAGTGCACTCTCTGTTCCCTTACCCTCATATTCCGATGGGACACTACTGTGACACGACCAGAGAGGGATTGGGCGCAGGACCAACGGCTTAACGTGCTTTCCGAGGCACGGGGGTACAAGACCGCCAACTTCCAGACTCCGGGCTGCCACTAAGAATTTCTTACCGAAAACTTAGGTACAAATTTTTGGCCCGACCCGGGGATCGAACCCGGGACCTCTTGCACAGCCGTCGCTTTAAAGTGCGACCCACTAACCCCTGCGCCACCGAGGCAGTCAAATATGGTCGAGTTTGTTCAAATATGATAACTAGTTTAGAAGTTATGAGGGAACAGATGAACAACCATACATACATACATACAGGTCAAAATCATCATCATCATCAGCCCATTAAGTCCCCACTGCTGGGGCACGGGCCTCCCTCAATCACATGAGGGGTAATTGCCATACTCACCACGCTTGGCAGACGGGTTGGCGAGGGTTTTGATATAAATGCAGAGTTTTCCTTCTCTGGGTGCTGATGATCATGCCAGCAGCTTTACCTTAGTCGCCTTTTACAATTGTCAAAATCATGACCCTCCTTTTTGCTTCGCCGTAGTCGGGTAAATATCAGAAGTTCGTAACATTTTATTTCGATGAAGTATCAGAAGTGGAATCTTTAAAATATTACCTATTCATTACTTTAATTCTTTACCCACCCACTTAATGATTTCCTTATAAACCAATAAACAACCTTTGCACATTTATTACAACGTAATAGAGTTCAATTTCGTATGTTTTAATAAATTCTTTTAATTATGAAATCGTTTATTTATGGCTCTTTAGTCAAAGGGATAGAGTTTATAATTGTATGACAAGTTGTAAACGTGACTTTTAGGAGTACGTGTTGTAATTTTGCTTATGAAGAAAAAATATTGTTTATGTTAAAAAGTTTTATTTATTGTAAAATCATTGAAACTTCATGTGACGACCTGTTTGGAACAGTGGTAGTGAACGCTGCCTTTGGTGCAAGGGTTGCGGGTCCGATCCCCGCACAGTACAAACATTTGTGTGCATGAACATGTCTGTTTGTATTGATCTGGATGTTTTCTATGTATAAAAAGTGTGTAGTTTTTTTATGAGAAAGGGAGGCAAACGAGCAAGCGAGTCACCTGATGGTAAGCGATCACCGCCGCCCATAGACATCAGCCACACCAGGGCGAGTGAAGACGCATTGCCGGCCTTTTAGGAAGGTATAGTATCGTTTCTTTAAGATCTCAATGTCGTACCGATTCGCGAATATCGCTGCGGAAAGTTGATTCCACAATGAGAAGGATTTACAAAAGAAAAGTTGTCACCGGAATATAACAAGATCCGTAAGTTTATTAATTTACTAGGAAGTTTATAAACTTTCGTAGGATTCTAAACGGGAGATAAATTGTATTATTTTACGTCCTCACTTTCGTAATTTTATCAATTTTCGACGTCACACGGTAAATGTATAAACTAACTGATATCTATTCGTAAAATTTTATGTGTCGACCAATCTCAGAAACTCTTTTATATGATATACTAGCTTTTGCCCGCGACTTCGTCTGCGTTCACACAATATCTTTATAAATTATAGCCTATGTGTTATTCTGATCTATAAGCTACATTACTGTAAAGTTTCATTAAAATCCGTTTAATAGTTTTTGCGTGAAAGAGGAACAAACATCCATACATCCATCTAAACAAACTTTCGCCTTTATAATATTAGTAAGGATGAATCTTTGAAATACGTAAAATAACACACTGCTCTCTGATTGGTCAATGTTCATAGTGGCAACGCCAATCAGAACGGATATTGCTTACTTATTATTTTACGAGTGAGTTCAGTAAGTTTATCAATGTACGAAAATGTGGACGTAAAATAATACAATTTATCTCCCGTTTAGAATCCTACGAAAGTTTATAAACTTCCTAGTACCTAAATTGATAAACTTACGGATCTTGTTATATTCCGGTGACATATATATTTGTAATTCCGCTGTTGGTTCTGATATCCGTAACACAGGTGCCTGAAGCTGCCTATCTCGGAGTCAGATCTATGTATGTGATGTTGTGAAAAAATTAATATTTTTATTGTAATGATGATTTTGACCTTTTTAGCAAAGTACCGTTAAAATTAACAGACTTCCGTGGATCATGGTACAGTAGGATATGTCGCAGTCGGATTGTGTAATCCGCCGTATTATAAACGCCCTGTTATTTGAAAACAGTGCCCGTTTTTAAATGAGGCGGTTCAACGTTTAGCCGGATTCGAATGCGGCTGATAAAAACAGCAAGAATTTATTCGGCTTTATACGTCATTCTCAAATCTTGGTCTCTGACTGATCAGCAGAGGTCCACTCTCGAATAGTGTTAGCAGCCGTTAAACATTCCGAATCATTCTCGTGGAAAACTTCAATTCATGAATGATGATGAGGGCGAATCCATGAAAAGCATCATAACCATCACAGCCATACCCCCCGCCTACATGGCGATTCAGGCTGTTCTTTCCTTGCGGCTTGGCCGAGAGAGGGTGTAGGGACAGCCGGGAAAACGAAGCCGTCCCTACCAGACTCCGGAGGGAGCACGTGCAATGCCGGTGCTGGTATCCATCCCCACACCACGCACTAACGGGCTCCCTCTGCGGAGAGGAGGGAGACGTGCATCTGTTTGGCGTCTTCTACCCCTCCATGCCCTTCTCTGCCATTTTCAAATAATTCTTTATTTGCATAGGCTTGTACACAGCACTTACAAATCGTCATACGAAGTCATTACGTTGTCGCAATAGTCAGGAAGGTCTTCCAAGCCTCTTCACTCGCTAACATAGCTCTCACTATACTAGCGAGGGAGAGGCCCTGAGTCTCGAAGTCTGTCAACGTGCGATGGAGCGTGGTCTGCTCGGAGTGAAGTGTACAGACCGCATAAGCAACACTATTCTGCGCTGCAGATCTTGAATAACTGACGTCTCAACTTGTCAACGTTGAATGAATGAATGACGTTGACAATGTTGACATTAGTATTATTTACCTTTGACAGTAGTACCTTTTTTTTTATTAAAACAATGATAAGCAAAGGAATATCGCTATATTCAGCCGTCCGATGACGTCATTTGGCGCTTACGTCTATTTAGAATAAAAAGAATTTCAATAATTATTTTATGCATGAAAATGGACAAATTTTGAAAAAAGAAAAAATATGGGTCTGTTCATTTTATGTCTACTTTCATATAAAAAAACAATATGGACATGTTAAAAATTTGAAATGTTGTCTATTGTAACACAGTTTGACAATAAATGATTATCTTATCTTATCTTATCTTATCCCACGGTCAAGATGAGGGGAGAATACATGTTACTGGAACTTCAATTAATTCAGTTTAATTCCGAAAGACCTAGAAAATTTTAATCGAAATATATTAACATAAATAACATTTGAATTGAATGGAGTTCGTTCAGGAATTGACATAGGATCGAACGATTCCTGTATGGTGATTTAAGGTAATTTTTGTTTATTTATTTATTTATTGATGTACAAAACAGGTTATAGCCAACAGCCAATAAGAATAACAAGGTACAACCTGTGCGGATAAAAAGAATGGGATCAGAAATGGCGGCGCATCTATCCACTTCTCGCTCGCACACTATTTGCGTCTATACTCGCACCCCACGAGTGCGAGTATAGACGCAAATAGTGTGCGAGCGAGAAGTAAATAGATGCGCCGCCATTTCTGATCCCATTCTTTATCCGCACAGGTTGTATATATTTATGACTTAGGAACTAGATTGAAACGCTTACATACAGGGTGTATCTGTGAACATCCCTTTATCCACGTGTTCTATCAACCATTATGAACATTTGTTCTCTGACTTTTTGAAATTCGCATAAAAAAGTTTTAACTTTTCATACAAAGTCGGTCACGTGACTTGGTCATTTTGTATGGGGAGTCGAAAAAAGTTTCGACGAATTTCAAAAAATCGGCAAACACTTATACCATTTATTAAATAACCATGCGCACAAGTTGAGTCCGTTTTTGTACGCGAAAAATTGATTCACGCCAAAAGTGGCCGCTTTTGGCATGAATAAATTTTTCGCGTACGCGTTGGACCCAACATTTGTGCATGGTTATTTAATAAATAGTATAAGTGTTTGCCGAGAGGTTGTAACCCCGAAATTGTTTAAAATAAATCCGGTTTAGTAGTAGCTAACTATTAAAAACTAATGGTGTCGCTAGTTAGGGCTACCCGTCGCCTTAAGCATGCCAATAGATGCCTAATAGCATGCTTATTGATAGAAAATGTGGACAGTTCATTAAGCAGACTCATATTTGGCATGCTTCTTAAGCATGCTACTTTTGGGCACGTGTAACAATAGCTTTATATAATATAATACTATTAAATATAGAGGTACATCCTACAGACATCGGCAAAGCTTACAGGCAATCGGAAAACACAAAACGCTTGCGCGATGTAATTGACACATAGCGCCATCTATTGGTATAAAATGGAACTAATGTCCCGAAACTAAGTGAGGGCGGGCCATTGTATTAATAAATACATATTTTTAATTTACGCGATTTTCGGTCCCAAATATGTTCTCTTTATCGATTATTGTATACAGACTGGGAAAAACTAATTTTTATTTACCATATTTATCCATTTTTCACGGTTATGTCCATAAATTAATATTTTTATTTTTTTGCTTTTTAAAAAGACTCTCTTATTATTTTTTCAATTAAGTACAATTTAGTTGAAACAAATCATTTAAAAAAAGAACCGGCAAAGTGCGAGTCGGACTCGCCCATGAAGGGTTCCGTAGCAGCAAGTAAGATATATGGAAGGTAAATTGCGGTTTACGGATTTATAACGTATTAAAAAAAACTACTTACTTTATCTAGTTCAAACCAATTTTCGTTGTTAGTTTTCATGATTATGTACAAATATTTTTTTTAGTTATAAAATTCATTTATTATAGAAGTTAGAGGGGGGTGGACACACAATTTACCACTTTTGGGGCGTCTCTTGCGCGAAGTGTTTAGAAAAAAAATTATGTTAAGAACCTCAACATCATTTTTAAAGACCTATCCATAGATACACCACACGTTTGCTGGTTTGATGAAAAAAAATTTTTTGATTTTCAGTTTCAAGTATTTTATTTTTACCCCCCCCCCCCCCTCCCCACATTTTTTTTATTTTTTCCAATTTTTATGTAAAAATCGTAATGCGATTAACAAAATACATCTATTTACCTAGTTTTTATAGTATAGTTCTTATAGTTTCGGAGAAAAGTGGCTGTGACATACAGACGGACGGACAGACATGACGAATCTATAAGGGTTCCGTTTTTTGCCATTTAGCTACGGAACCCTAAAAATCTAAAAAGTTTAAAAACTAAACTACTATCAAAAAAACACGGTCTAAAAAGTACGAAACAATAAAATTGTCTCTGCTGAATTTATTATGCCTTATCGGCGAAGTATTACTTTTTGCTTCGCCGTAGTCGGATAAAAAAGACCCGTCATCGTCATCGTCAGCCCATTTAAGTCCCCACTGCTGGGGCACGAGCCTCCCTCAATCACATGAGGGGTAATTGCCATACTCACCACGCTTGGCAGACGGGTTGGCGAGGGTTTTGATATAAATGCAGAGTTTTCCTTCTCTGGGTGCTGATGATCATGCCAGCAGCCTTACCTTAGTCAGCCGTGTGGTCCCCGGCAGAGTAGAATAGGCCACCCTCACTCTTACCGAGGTGTCGTAAAAGGCGACTAAGGTAAAAAGACCCGACCGGAAATCAAACGCGGCACCTTCCGTGGTTTCCTATGACTAAGTTAATGACTGATTACAATTAAAATGACAATGGCGATGAAATTACTCCGGCATGGTTTATCTAATAATTTCCTCCATCTCGTGATGACGTAAGTATCAACCGAATGACCTCGACATTGGCATAATTTACGGAAATATACCCACTTCATTGCAAAACTAGATCTGTTAATAAGCTGCAAACAATCTTGATCTGTATCAATACGGGGATTAACACGATATTTATTATGTGGAACAACATTGTGTACTCACATATTTGGCTCGACGTTTCGGCTACGTTACAGCAGCCGTGGTCACGAGCGGACGAAGACCGTGATCAGTCCGCTCGTGACCACGGCTGCTGTAACGTAGCCGAAACGTCGAGCCAAATATGTGAGTACACAATGTTGTTCCACATAATAAATATCGTGTTAATCCCCATATTGATACATTATAGTTATAATGCAACACGAAAATCTAAAAAACAATCTTGATCAGCTCTTCATATCTTGATATTATTGTACTTAATATGGTGTACTTATCTCACAAACATGTATGTAACAAATTATATGAAATAAACTATTTCCCTCTTATTACAAAAAACTACTCTGATACCGGTTTTAATCGTAAACTTACAAGTTCATGATAATTACAGAATAATGTTAGTTCTTAAATTTTTATTACAAATCCTCGACTAACCATAAACTTATTTAGTACCGCAGGATATTGTCAAAATTGATCGAATCATTCAATCATTCGTTCAGTGACATTTCATTTTACATACCTAACCAAGGAGGTTATAGATAAGAATATAACTTCGTGTACTTAGCCTTGTTTTTTTTTTATTATAGAGGCGACAAACGAGCAAGCGAGTCACCTGATGGAAAGCTTGTTTTGTTGTATGAAGTAAAAATATTTTAGAATTGTTTTTAAGCAACAATAAATTTAAATATTGAACTTAGTAAGGTTTCCAAGTACTAAGCAAAGGAATTGCTTATATTTTTGTTATTGAATCAAATAAAAAATAAAGTGACTACTTTCTCACAAATAACTTTGTAAAACGGAATGAACTGTCACAGGGATAAGTAGTCTTGGCTACTGAATCGATCTTTTGAGGTTATTATTTTTGTACTCATTTTAAACTAGGGGCCCTGGAGGTTTAACTTGAGTATTATAGTTGATTTAATATAGGTACTAAGTGAAGTTGAAAACGTTTTGGAATAAGAGATTTTGTATTTTCGATTGCTTGATTTTTATTTTATTGAGAGTGCCTGAGATACAGGATACTCCTAATGCCCTTGGACGGCCTCTGATTAGCAGAGGCCTAATCCAGGGGAGAGCCCCACACTACCCGGCCGACTCCCAGCGGCCGGGTGTGCATAAGGCGGCGCCGCCCAACCGGCGCCGACGTCGGCTCCTGTCAGTGAGCCGGCGGCATTTCCACCGGGTCACAAAAAAAAAAAAAAAAAAAGCTAACTAAAATAGATGCCTTAGTATAAAAAGATTATAAGTATTTATTGTTACTTGATTATTATTGAATTTATTGAAAAAAATATTATTGTTTATATACCGCAATTTTTTTGTCGTTTGCGAATAAAGTCCATTTAGCATGTTAGATCAACAAAATAAGCGAAAAAAACATTCATTCATTCATTCATTCAATAGACTTCATTCACGTCACGATACCTATTATAAGGTTTTCGGGATGTAAACGATAAAAATATAACGGTGTATAGAAAAAGACCCTTAAGGCTGTGATGGAATAAATTATCAATACGGTACAGAAATAACCTCATTATTATAATGTCGGATAACAATGTGATCTAATAAAATACATAATTGAAGGCATCTTGCGGTTTTAGTACGTGCGGCTGTAGGGTTGCCACAACTCTCATTAAAAAAATTGGAGGAAACAAAAATTCTCTACTATCAAATGTCCTTTGCCTGAAGGTTGTCTGGTAGAAATCGCTTCCAGCGATAAGACCGCCGAAATTGTACAATTAAGGTTCTGGTAATGCCTAGTTTTTTTAAGTTGGGCTTTTTTGTGCAATTAAGTATATCTATCTATAAAAGGTGACTAAGGTAAAGCTGCTGGCATGATCATCAGCACCCAGAGAAGGAAAACTCTGCTTTTATATCAAAACCCTCGCCAACCCGTCTGCCAAGCGTGGTGAGTATGGCAGTTACCCCTCATGTGATTGAGGGAGGCTCGTGCCCCAGCAGTGGGGACTTAAATGGGCTGATGATGATGATCTATATATCTATCTATGGCCGTCATCCTGACACATGTGGTGAATAAGGTGCATCTATGGCTCATGGTGCGCAATTTGGAACGCCTTATGGTGTCTGGTAAAATCGAACGTAAAAGACCTAGAGGCAGAAGTCCCAAACGATGGTCGGAACAAATAGAAGAAAAACTAAATATACTTGTTAGTGAAGCACTCCACCAAGCTACAGAGCGGAACTGATGGAGACAACTGGTTGACAGAATGAAACGTAGTCTTGATCCTCAGCAGTGAGGGACGGACTGAAGAGAGGGAGAGATGACTCGTGGTCCCCTTGCAACGTTCCCCTGGGGGACCACGAGTCACCCAAGATGAGGTGCAATGTGGGAGTGTGGAGTAGATGTGAAGAGGGTTACATGAAGTACTGGAATAATTATATACCACCTATTTGTAACATTCATGAAAGCAATAAATACTTTTGAGTTTTGAGTTTGAACCCTAAGCTTCGGCATGAATGGGTCGGCTCGAACGCAGTGATACCTCGGCCTCACAGAAAACCAGTGTGAAGCAGCACTGTACTGTGTTTCGCTGTGTGAGTGAGGGTACCGGAGGCCCAGTCCGGGGGAAGAGGCGTTTAAAGATTGGCAGCGCACTTGTGACTTCACTGGTGTCACGGGTGTCCTGTTCCTGCTGTCTGGCGGAAATCGCTTACCATCAGGTGATCCGTCTACTCGTCTGCCACCTATCACATAAAAAAAAAGGTTGTCGGTCCTAGTTGTCTAATAAGATAAGATATTGTTTTGACAGCCCTATTAGCATACGACCCTGTGACGTCACTATACGTGACAGTCTTCGCTTCGTGTGAGGGCTAGACACCTTAAACTTATTAAACTAGACCTTACTCCTTTGATATAAAGATCACGTCCTTACCACACAAATTGTACTACTGTATATTATAACAATTAAGAGTAAACAAATATATTCCTTATTCGATTTGCAATAAGGATGCAGTTAACAGGCCTAAGATAATGTATTACTGTACATTTTTATAGTTAAGAGTAAACAAATATAGTCCTTATCAGCTGAGTAATAAGAATTAGGTGTCATCAGGTTTATATTCAATAGTAAGTGATAGAATTGTCATTTGTTTCCTTGTGTTGGGGGTCAAAGAGTTGCGCAGGATTCGATTGATCGAAATAGGGTAAATACTTAGTAACATTATTGCATATAGACTGGACGACCATTTTGGATCAGTGACGACCAGTTTGGATCAGTGAAGACTAAATTTCATTGTAGATGCGAATCTGAGTCTGCACCTCTGAATTTAAAAAAAAAAGGTCCTAAATAAATAAATTGAGGCAAATTTTAACCGTGGGAGAGCAACGTTTCGGCACGAATCGGTCGGCTCAGCCAAGTGATACCACGGCCTCAACATTTCCTCGTTGCCTGGTCCATAAGGGAATACTTGTGAGTTGTGTCTACCTGCCGTGTGGTCCCGGCAGAGTAGAATAGGCCACCCTCACTCTTACCGAGGTGTCGTAAAAGGCGACTAAGGTAAAGCTGCTGGCATGATCATCAGCACCCAGAGAAGGAAAACTCTGCATTTATATCAAAACCCTCGCCAACCCGTCTGCCAAGCGTGGTGAGTATGGCAATTAACCCTCATGTGATTGAGGGAGGCCCGTGCCCAGCAGTGGGGACTTAAATGGGCTGACGATGATGATGATGATGATTTATTTATATAACTGACTTATATAACTGATTATATTGACTGAGCGGATGGCACAATTGGTAGTGACCCTGCCTCTTACGCCAAAGGTCGTGGGTTCGATCCCCACCCTGGACAAACATTCTTGCGATGAACACTTGTGTTTGTTCGGTGTCTGGGTGTAATATATGTATTTAAGTATATATTTGTGTTCCTCTGTTGTCTGATATCTGGAACACAAGTGCTTGAGCTACTTAGTACGGAATCAGGTCAACGTATGAGATGTTGTGAGAATTATTATTATTATTATTATATATAGGACAGCCAACAAATCTTTCACTAAAAAAAAACAAAACGTAGGTACTTTTTTTATGGGTCAGGTGGCAGATTAGCGAACGGATCACCTGATGGGAAGCGATTGCTGCCGCTCATGGACACCCGCGACACCAGTGGAGTCACAAGTGCGCTGCCCCCCTTTCCCACGGATTGGGCCTCCGGTACCCTCACTCACGCAGCGAAACACAACACAGTGCTGCCTCACGCCGGTTTTATGTGAGGCCGTGGTATCACTCCGGTCGAGTGGCCCTCCCACGGCCAGCACATACGCATACATACACCTTAATGTCAAACGAGTTAGATTCGATATCAATTGAGTTTTGACTGATTGTGCTAACACGACGTGTGGCTGTGTGTACAAACATTAAATTAAATCTAAGTGCTGAGCCAATCCAAATGTGAGGTAATTAAATTAGTTGTATTTTAAGTAAATAATTAATTAGCCGTGTGGTCCCCGGCAGAGTAGAATAGGCCACCCTCAGTCTTACCGAGGTGTCGTAAAATGCGACTAAGGTAAAGCTGCTGGCATGATCATCAGCACCCAGAGAAGGAAAACTCTGCATTTATATCAAAACCCTCGCCGACCCGTCTGCCAAGCGTGGTGAGTATGGCAATTACCCCTCATGTGATGGAGGGAGGCCCGTGCCCCAGCAGTGGAGACTTAAATGGGCTGACGATGATGATGATGATGATGATGAAGTAAATAATGCACTTAAAAATTTTTCGTCAGTCTTCGGGTGGGACTCGAACCCACGATCTTTAGCTAACCGGGCAACTGCTTTACCAAGTAAGCTACCGGAGATCTTGGTGTTCTGTAAGTCGACGAATTTGGTAAGTGCTTTTTGCTTCGCCGTGAGCCGACCATAGTTTCAAAAAAAAAAAATGCATTAGGTATTTTATAAAAGAATAATTTCAAAAAAATTGATTGGCGTCCCAAAAAATTCACATAGATGAAAAAGTTGGCGATTAGGGTGACGGGTAGAACACACTAGCGACGTCAATCGATTTTAATTTTTGGCTCCTAAACCGGATCTATTATAAACAATTTCGGGGTTACAACCTCTCGGCAAACACTTATACTATTTATTAAATAGCCCCGCACAAATTTTGAGTCCGTTTTTGTACGCGAAAAATTGATTCACGCCAAAAGCGGCCCAAACTGTACTGTAAACTATAAGTATTAAATAAATAGTATAGGTGTTTGCCGAGAGATTGTAACCACGAAATTGTTTAAAATAGATCCGGTTTAGTATCTTACAATTTAAACCGATTTGTCGCTAGTTAGGGCTACCCATCACCTTTTTTTATGTAATAGGTAGGCAGACGAACAGACGGATCACCTGATGGTAAGCAATTGCCACCGCCAATTGACACCCGCGACACCAGTGGAGTCACAAGTGCGCTGCCAACCTTTAAACCCCCCCTATCCCCAAGCACAGTGCTGCTTCACGCCGGTTTTCTGTGAGGCCGTGGTCTCTCCGGTCGAGCCAGCCAATTCATGCCGAAGCTTGGGTCTCCCACGGTCAAAAAAACTCTTACTGGGAGAATCCCAGGTGCCTGCCAACTATAACACCTGGGGCTTTTCCTTCCGTGTTCTGGAAGTCCTAGTGGAGTATAGGCTCGTAGCTCGAAGCCGAGCACCACACCCCACCCACGAGCAAAAAAAAATTAAACATACAAAAAATTTCAAATAATGACTTACATAGAAATTGAGTCCCTTGATTCAAAGATAAACACTGATATATAAACGGAACATATACTATAAGTTATACGCGCGACTGTCCACAAGGTTGGTTAAGGACTGACGACTTAATGTCCACGAGTAGCTGAATAAGGTTTTAGCGTCATAACCAGTGGCTAACAACCTTTTGATACGCAACAAATGACGCACAAAAATTCTCAAAGCGAAAAAACAGCTAAATGATTTATAGCTGTGATTTTAATCATTCGTAAAGCAATAAGAGTCGGTATACAGGTTTTTTAAAAGTTATATTTCTAAATTGCTTTAGCAAATTTAGACCGTGGTTCGGCATAAAGGAGATACCACGGCCTCATAGGAAAACCGGCGTGAGACAGCATAGTGCTGTGTTGCGCTTCGTGACTAAGGATACCGGAGGCCCTATCCGGGGAAAGGGGGTTTAAAGGTAGGCAACGCAATTGCGAGTCCATTGGTGTCGCGGGTGTCCATGGGCGGCGGCAATCGCTTAATATCAGGTGATCCGTCTGCTCGTCTGCCACTTATCTATCACATTAAAAAGATCCAACAGTCTCAGTATTTATGTGGGGTTTAGGAGTTGTAGTAACTTCGTTGTTCAGATCGTTTGTTAAATCTTTTAGATTCCATAGCACAAGGGAAAAACCATTAATAAATAACATTTCATTTGGGAGCAGGATGATGATGTGATGTTTTCTCAATTTATTTTTTATTATTATCTGTTGCACCCACATAATTGAAATTTATGTGGGTGCAACAAAATCAATGATAGTCTAAGGTGACTCATTTATTATTTAACATTTTTATGATTAATCCTCAACATTAGTTATCTAAAAAATAAAGAAGATCCTCGAAATTTCATATATTTTTGGTCCAAATATTAAAGTGCCGTCTAAAAAGTGCGATTTCTATCACGTACCTCAGTTCTGTGGAACGGTTTGGGTGCGGGTGTATTTCCCGACGGCTACGACTTAGGAACCTTAGAGAGAAGAGCGTACTTTTTTCTAAAAAGGCCGGCAACGCATTAGCAATCTTTCTGATTTCGCGGATGTTCATGGGCGGCATTGATTACTTTCCATCAGGTGACCCGAATGCTTGTTTATAGTCTCTAGCATAAAAAAAAGTGACAAATAGTTGCGCACCCCTGCCTCTGAGGGCCACGTACAGTCTGAGCGAGCAGTTTTCTTGCCGAGTCGGTTTTTGATCGCTGACTTACTTACTTGTTATTGTGTTGGACTTTACTCATTTCAGAAGAAGGCACGAAGTTTCAGAAGAAGATTTGTGCTCCTCTTGATTAAAGTATCTGCCTATAAACTGTCCCACTGCAGGACAAAGGCCTCCAACATAAATCAAGTCATCGCTACTATGATGGGATTAGGCTTAATCACCACGCTTGCCTATATCCCGAAAACCTCATAAGCGTTTGAATGAAATCCATTTAGCATGTTAGATCAACAAAATAAGCGAAAAAAAATCAGTTGTTCCATACAAAATAGAAATCAGCTGTTCCATACAAATCTTCCCGGCAATAATGTATGGAACAAATGTTTTTTTTCGCCTCTCAACAGCAGTTCAATTAATTTTTGGACTTTTTAAATTATTTATGTCGGGGTTTCTTAAATTTTTAATTTATTTAATTTTTCTATAATACCTAACATTATACCATAGATTTATCTATGTATAAGAAATATGTATTTACATAATATCCTCCAACCGATTACGGCTACGGCGCAAAATATCAACGATCAGCCACGTACGCAGGAGCTATATATAATTATAGTGCTCAAGTGTGTGCGCAAACACAAGTGCACTCTCTATTCCCTTACCCTCATATTCCGATGGGACACTATGACACGACCGGAGAAGGATCGGGCGCAGGACCAATAGCTTAACGTGCTTGCCGAGACACGGGGGTACAAGACCGCCAACTTCCAGACTCCGGGCTGTCACTAAGAATTTCTTACCGAAAACTTAGGTACGAATATATGGCCCAACCCGGGGATCGAACCCGGGACCTCTTGCGCAGCTGTCGCATTAAAGTGCGACCCACTAACCACTGCGCCAACTAGGCAGCCAAAAGTATTTACATAAGAAAAGTATTATATACCTATAAATATTTGTAATCCCTCTGTTGATTCTGATATCCGTAACACAGGTGCTTGAGCTACCTATCTCGGAGTCAGATCAATGTATGTGATGTTGTGAAATATTTATAAATCCACGAATAAAGATTGGTCGAATCCAGCCTTAAGGCGACGGGTAGGGTCAACTAGCGACGCCAATGATTTTTATTTTTAGCTACTAAACCGGATCTATTTTAAACTATTTCTGGATTACAACCTCTCGTCAAACACTTAGATAGATAGATAGATAGATAAATCATTTATTTGCATCATGAAACACACATAATAACAGATTACAAAATTAAAAAAATAAAACAAGAAAATGCGAAAAATAAGAATACTATTTATTAAATAACATGTCACGAGCACGAGAATGGGCTCCTGGTGTCGCGGATATCCATGTTTGGCAGCAATTGCTTACCATCAGGTTATCCGTCTGCTCGTCTGCCACCTATCACATAAAAAACCTTTTGGAAATAAACAAAATAAAAGTAAAGACAACATATTGACGACCTTGGTGGCGCAGTAACTAAGGAGAAAGGTCACGGATTCGATTCCTTGTTCGAAGGAAATAAATATCACGAGCACGAGAATTGGGCATTTGGACCCCAATTCTCGTGCTCGTGACATTTATTTTAATACGACATATATCACTTTTAATATGTATTGTTGTTAGTGAGACTGAATAAATAAATAAATAAATAAACATATTTTTTGTATGGTTTTCAGGTGATATCCGCCATGTTTTCAAAATATCACGACCACGAGAATTGGGCTCCTGGTAATCACAATGAAGCGACTGCCGTCTGACCTTCGCAACCCTTGACAGGGGAACCAGACCAACTGAATCACGGTTACACGCTCAGAATCATTATCCCAAATATTGCTGTATCTGTCGCAGTCAGATGGTATAATCCGCCATATTTTGAATGAATGAATGAATGAAATGAATGAATGAAATGAATGAATGAAATGAATGAATGAAATGAATGAATGAAATGAATGAATGAAATGAATGAATGAAATGAATGAATGAAATGAATGAATGAAATGAATGAATGAAATGAATGAATGAAATGAATGAATTAAATGAATGAATGAAATGAATGAATGAAATGAATGAATGAAATGAATGAATGAAATGAATGAATGAAATGAATGAATGAAATGAATGAATGAAATAAATGAATGAAATGAATGAATGAAATGAATGAATGAAAAACTTTATTTAGTACAATACAAAACATGGAAACTTAATTAGAAACATAACTTAGACATACATCCTGCCACAATAGATCATCTACTGGTCGCAGTGTCTATGAGACGCAGGGCTCACCCCATTTCTAACAAAAGACATAAATCATGATCTCAGCTGACGAGATCAAGAGCTCCCCCATCAGCTCCATCCTCGGGTTTATCCTGGAACTGGAGCTACATGAGGTGCTGTAATAGGTTACGGGGCTGCCACAATAGATCATCTACTGGTCGCAGTGGCTATGAGACGCAAGGCTCACCCCATTTCTATCAAATAATAAATAGACATAAATCATAAACGAAAAGTAGGACAACATTATCCCTGATGTAATTTACCTATCAATACATAATAATAATAATTAGAGAATTATTGACAGCTGGTCGAGATGCTTCTTATAAGACATGAAATTGTTGATATTGCCGTCACCTTCCTACCAGCATTACATTACAATTCATTCATAGAAACATTTGATCTTATTTAGACACATTATGTACCTATGGCTAAGTAAGTAGGTAATGTAATTATTGCGCTTTAGCTTAGGTATCTACTTATGTGTTAGTACTAATAATAGCTACTGATATGGTGATAAATTACACTTAAACACTTCGATAATAATGAATGTAAATGCGCCATGGGGCGCTGATTTCAACAGAAAAGCTACATGTCATTTGTACATGCATTCGCGACATAATTTGACCTGTCACTTGGACAATAGTTATACACGGCCACCGGCCCAAAGGGTCGCGACTGTTCTTATAAATAAATCTCTTTGAGTGCCACAACAATAAAACTAATTTACAACATGACAAATCCAATTTCGGGTTGTCAACTTAGTGTACATATGGGTGGTAAGCCTAATTAATGTTGGTAAAATGCCAACACCCTGTATGCACCAAACAGGCGGCCGCTCAGCAATAGTCGGTGCTGATCCAAGAGACCAACCCCGACGCTGGTTTTCAGCGACTACTATAACATTGCGCATCTGTTCCATATCTACTCGTATGCAACAGTCGCATGCATATTTTAACCGTGGGATACCACGTTTCGGCATGAATAGGCCGGCTCGACCGGAGTGATACCACGGCCTAACAGAAAACTGGCGTGAAACAGCACTGTGCTGTGTTGCGCTTCGTGACTTAGAGGACCGGAGACCCAATCCGGGGGAAAGGAGGGTTTAAAGGTTGGCAGCACACTTGTGACTCCACTGGTGTCGCGGGCGTCCATGGGCGGCGGCAATCGCTTACCATCAGGTAATCCGTCTGCTCGTCCCCCAGCTATGACAAAAAAATATATTTCATAACCGCCGTACAGGGTGTATCTGTGAACATTTACATCCCTTTAACCACGTGTCATTTATTCTAGAAGTTTTGAAAATTCGCATAAAAAAATTTCAACTTTTCATAATAAAGTAGGTCACGTGACTTTGTCATTTTATATGGGGAGTCGAAAAAATGTCGATAAGTCGTAGAACAAATGTTGCTCAGAATGGTTGGCAGAACACGTGGTTGAAGGGATGTAAATGTCCACAGATACACCCTGTATAGAGAGCAATGATATAAAGAATGTAAATATGAATGGTTTCCTCATCATTAAATGGCGTGCGCTCACATACTGGAGTCGCGGCACGGTCGAGGCTCAGGCGCGGTGGCGCGTAAGTGTGCCTATGCCATAACTCGGCATACATTTTGACATTTCACTTCGTGTGTATGTTTGAAATAAAATGAGAAAGAAACATAGCCGCCTGGTCCTCGACTCTACGTAGAGACCTATCCGAAACTGCGTCTCGACGTAGCCTCGACGTCGCCCCGACATCGCCTCGACATCGCCTCGACGTTGCCTCGACGTCGCTGCGAATGTCGTGTGGGCGGTCTGCCTTACAATATGAATTATTTCCCTCGTCAGAAATTCTTGAAGACGCCTGTTCCATACCGTTCGATAAAAGGTTCATAATGTCAGCTCCCATGCATAATGTATGGGACATTATTTAAATATTGATTGTTTTTTCCCGGTGAAGCCGCCCGGGTCAATGTATTCACAAACATTATAATTCTTTTTACATAGAAAACGGGATCAATGTTTTTAAAACGTATTTTCAAATAATGACAATTAAAAAAAAATAGTTAATAGCGCGCGCTTTAAACGGAATGTGTCATTTTCGGAAACACGTCACAGAGTCCAACCCTGACGCAGCTTCAATGCATCTCTATACGGGTGCGATAGAGAAAGCACGTCGCCCAGCCAGTCACTCCAGTACTAATGGCTACGCGAGGTTTTTCAAGTATGGCTTCCTATAAAAAGGCTCAGTGTGGGATGCAGCCAAAGAGTATAGTAAGGATGTAGCTCTATGGCCAAACGACCGTAGATCCGCGACCCGTCCATAGACGTGCACCCTAAACCGATTGTGCCTTTTTTTTTTTACTGTAGATAGGTAAGCGTTTGACCATATTTCACCTGATGGTAAGTGATAATATGGTCTAAGATGTAGCACGATTACCTAGAAGATACCTATTCACTCGCGCTTTGAAAACCCCCAAATTGTAGCCTCTAGGGAACACCTCTTCAGGCAACTGATTCCACTGTTTCCCAGTACGAATAAGGAAACAGGATGCCTTTTCATAGATAGCCATAATTGAAAAACTGCACGCAACCGTTAAGGCGACGGGTAGCCCTAACTATCGACACCATTCGTTTTTAATTGTTAGCTACTAAACCGGATCTATTTTAAACAATTTCGGGGTTACAACCTCACGGCAAATATACTATTTATTAAATCACCATGCACAAATGTTGGGTCCGTTTTTGTACGCGAAAAATTGATTACCGCCAAAAGCGGCCACTTTTAGTGTGAATCAATTTTTAGCGTACAAATGTTGGGTTCGCATTTGTGCATGGTTATTTAATAAATAGTATAAGTGTTTGCCGAGAGGTTGTAACCCCGAAATTGTTTAAAATAGATCCGGTGTAGTAGCTAAAATTTATAATCGATTGGCGTCGCTAGTGTGCCCTATCCGTCACCTTAATACTTTGGTGACATGCTGGGCGACTTTCTTTCTCTACCGCACCCGTATAGAATCTGCGTCAGGGCCGGTTGGATCTCTTTCACACTCTGTGACGTTTTTCCGAAAATGGCGCGCGTCTTCTAGATCCATGCCGTGTCGCTCAATGCCTTCTCTTTAGGGATTTTAACACGCTTTCTCAAAACTCGATGCTAAATCTATCAAAACAGACTAAAAATATAAAACCATAGATGAAACCTTTGAATAAGGAATTCTCAAAGGATGAAACCACAGACTAAGTAGAAGATACTACGTATCAGACAGGAATGTCCCATAGTGCTCCACCAGACTATTTTCAGAACCACCTGAACGGAATCAGCATTGATTTTGACAGATTTGAATGATTTAACTGTCATAAATCAGTTCCTTCATTCAATGAACGAATGATTAGCAATACCAAATTAAATATTCAGAAGATAGATAGATTTTTTTATGATAACATGCCATTAAACAACAAAAATAAAATACAATCTACTTATTACACGATTTAGTATCAAAATATCACGAAACACACAGTAGGATTCACTTTTGCTGCCTCATATACTTGAGTTAGAAAAATAGTAATTTAGACTAGGCCGCCGTCTAAGACGGCAAATCCAGGACTGCGTGTGCCGCGCTGTGCTGTGCTGCAGTGCAAGCATGCAAGTGGTGATCATTGTAACCATATTCTTGGGTCCATAATCTTCGATAGGTGCAAAATAATGTACCTGTCAATAATGTCATTGAGCGAACTTAGTAAAAATTGTATTATCTTTACGCTTCTGCACATTGTTTAGTTTTCTTTAACGAAACAATAAATGTCCACAACGAACATTTGCACTTAATTTACAATTCATGACACTGCCATTTTCTTTTTTTGAGTGAATGGTGACATGAAAAGTCAAAAACAAAAAGCTCTTCAATCATTAAGTGATCGAATGAAACGTCTTTCATACATTCATTCGTGATTCTGAACATCTTTCTGATATATGATAGCATAGACAAGGTGACTTATTTCTTTTCAAGAGGATTCAGAGCCATGGATTAAACCAATCTTCTACTTACTTTGTTGTGGATGAAACCAACTGATATTTTTGACAGGAAAATGTTAAAAACATGTCAAGAGGATAATTCCTCCCAAAAATTATTAAGTTAACGAAAATTACGCTCTATCAACAAAATGTCTCGGAGCATACGTTGGCGAAATTTTGTGAAATTCTCTCCCTTCACGAGGGATACCAGAGGACTTTCTGTACTAAACACTTTAAGAAAGTGACCCACTGTTTGTTTGACCTGGATGGCACGGTCCTAGGTAAGTGGCCCCAACTAGAGCATCATCATCATCATCATCAGCCTATCGCAGTCCACTGCTGGACGTAGGCCTCTCCAATTGTTCGCCACTGTGATCTATCCATGGCTTCACGCATCCAGCTCATGCCAGCCATCCTGCAGAGATCGTCCCCCCACCTATCCAGAGGGCGCCCTACATTACGTTTGCCAAGACGCGGTCTCCACTCCAGAACTCGTTTACCCCATCGGTTGTCGGTTCTGCGGCCTAACTAGCGCATTGAGGTAAAATTAACTAGCGACACCAATCGATTAAAATTGTTAGCTACATCTTTTATACTATTCATTTAATAATTGTGCACTAACTTTTGATCTGTTTTTGCAATCGAAATTTGGATTAACGGCATAAGTGGTCGTTTTTGGCGGTAATTCAAAATTCGAGTACAAAAGCAGACCCAAAAGTTAAGTATAAGTATTCAATAAATAGTCCTAAGTGTTTTCTGAGAACCTGCAGCTTCGAAATTGTTAAAAAGATATCCGGTTTTGTTGCTAACAATTTAAATCAAATTTAACTAGATTTCGTAATATAAATTCAGTCAATATTCTCGTGCGCTAATGAAAGCATACCGTCATCTCTACCATCAGCTCGGCGGTGAGGGAAAACATCGTGAGAAAACCTGCGCGTGTCGAATAGTTTCTGAAACGTGTAACCATGATTCAGTGTAGCGGGTGGCGCGACAGAGATAGCGAGGTGTCCGAGGAACGGCGAAGCTCGCCGCGAATTGAATTTGAACGACGTTCCGCCTCGCACTCTTAAAACAACCAATAGCTCGACGTTACAGCCAAAAAGGACCCTACGGTTGAGATTCGTTTGAACGGCATGAAACAACAAGTTATATTTCCCTGGCAATAAGTAAGACTTTCTTTTTCAGCAGAAATAAGTTTCTCTTCAAAAATATCGACATGGTTTTAGTTGAGTAAAATAGATTATCGCATTTACACACACACACACACACACACACACACACACGCGCACGCGCACGCGCACGCGCACGCGCACGCGCACGCACGCACGCACGCACGCACGCACGCACGCACGCACGCACGCACGCACGCACGCACGCACGCACGCACGCACGCACGCACGCACGCACGCACGCACGCACGCACGCACGCACGCACGCACGCACGCACGCACGCACGCACGCACGCACGCACGCACGCACGCACGCACGCACGCACGCACGCACGCACGCACGCACGCACGCACGCACGCACGCACGCACGCACACACACACACACACACACACACACACACACACACACACACGCACACCGCACATGAGATCAAGATCATTTAGATAATTAAACGTAAGTTCAAAATATTTTTTGCTAAACTTAATTAATTAATTAATATAATATTTGTTATTCAGTTATATGATCAGTAGTTAAGGAAGAGTGGCTCCCTCTGACACAGGTGCTTATGCACCTAATAGAGGAAGTCGACACCAATTTTGTACAGAAATTTGTGAACTGAATAAATATTATTTATTTATTTTATTTATTTAAGGTGACGGTTAGGGCACACTAGCGACGCCAATCGATTTTAATTATTAGCTAATAAACCGGATCTATTTTAATCAATTTCGGGGTTACAAACTCTCGGCAAACACTTATACTATTTATTAAATAACCATGCACAAATTTTGGGTCCGTTTATATATGCGAAAAATTGATTCACGCCAAAAGTGACCGCATTTGGCGTGAATCAATTCGCATACGCGTTTTACCCAACATTTTTGCATGGTTATTTAATAAATAGTTATTTAATAAATAATATAAGTGTTTGCCGAGAGAGTGTAACCCTGAAATTGTTTAAAATAGATCCGGTTTAGTAGCTAAGAAATTAAATCTATTGGCGTCGCTAGTGTGCCTTACCCGTCACCTTAATGAGGTTCTAAGTCACCCAATGACTCGGGCATCACAGATAACAGACAAAACTTCATAACATAATAATTGTGCATGTGTTAAACTCTATTAGAAAAGTCAACCTTACCGATCGTTACATCTCGCAGAAACTTTTGTCAAAAGTGGTAGACCACTTTCTTGGCTGACTGTACCTACCTCATTCATAGGACGTCGTTAGAAATCGGACAGGACGCTACGACGAAAACTATAGCGATGCAGCACAGTGGATGATGCCTCCTTCAAAGGGACAGCACGGCTGGATTTTCAAAATCTATGTGCATCTTTCTACCATTAGCTCGGCGGTGAAAACATCATGAGGAAACCTGCACGTCTCTTATAGTCTCTCAAAATTGTGAATGCCTCAAATTTAGGGACATTAGTATCCCTTTGTACCAATAGATGGCGCTAGGTGTCGATTACATCGCCCAAGCGTTTCGCGTTTCCTTCATTATAAATATCTTATTTTTTAGATTCCGAAGTAATGTATCACAAGATGATAAAACAGATATGCGAAAAATATGGAAGAAAATATACAAAGGATCTTCGTATCAGGGTAAATTGGTTCATTTTAATTAATTTATCTACAGTAACATGTCCCATGTGAAAGAGCCACGCTTTGGCATGAATGGACCAGCTCGACCGAAGTGATACCACAGCCTCAGAGAAAACCGACGTGAAGCAGCACCGTGCTGTGTTTCGCTGCGTGAGTGAGGATACCGGAGGCCCAATCCGGTTGAAAGTGGCGTGGCTTAAGGTGACGGGTAGGGCACACTAGCGACGCCAATCGATTTTAATTTTTAGCTACTAAACCGGATATATTTTAAACAATTCCGGGGTTACAACCTCTCGGCATACACTTATACTATTAAATAACAATGCACAAATGTTGGGTCCGTTTTTGTACGCGAAAAATTGATTCACGCCAAAAGCGGCCACTTTTGGCGGTAATCCAAAGTTCAAGTGTAAAAGCAGACCAAACAGTTAACTATAAGTATTTAATAAATAGTATAGGTGTTTGCCATGAGGTTGTAAACCCGAAATTGTTTAAAATAGATCCGATTTAGTAGCTAAAAATTAAAATCGATTGGCGTCGCTAGTGTGCCCTACCCGCCACCTTAAAGGTTGGCAGCGCACTTGTGACTTCACTGGTGTAGCGGGTGTCCATCGGCGGCAATCGCTTACCATCAGATGATCTGTCTGCTCGTCTGCCATATATGACATAAAAAAAAACAAATTATTTAGATGAGAGTGACGGTAGCTCAGTGGATAAGCACCCGTCTTCAATAAATGTGGTCGTCATTCGAATCCGAGCATGCACCTCTGGGTTTTTCAATTCTATGTGCACAATTCTACCATTTGCTCGGCATCGGAAAATCTAAGGCAGCCAAGAATAGGGGACGTCCGTGGGCCGACGATTTGTGACGATCCAAAGCTTTTGACGCAACCTGATGATGTAATCTGTGCAGATGTATGGCGTGACAGACAAGGAGCTGTGCATGACGGTGGTGAAGGAGCTGAAGATGCCCATCTCAGCAGACGAGCTGGAAATGCAGCTGGGCGACCTGGCCAAGAAGGTGCTGCCTGCTGCTCCGCTGCAAAAAGGTTACCTAAACCCATGCCATATACCTACATTAGTGTGGTACAAAAGCGCACATGTGACACCTCTGGTGTCAGGTGTCTATGGGCGGTGGTGATCGCTTACCATCAGGTGATCCATCTGCTCGTCTGCCACCTATCTCATAAAATTGTGAGTAGACATAGGTAGTAACTGTCTTATGTCCCCTAGGTAAGACAAATGGCGTCCACAGTGCTCCGCTATCTAGAACGGTCTAGAGATTCGCGCTTTAGCAGTGATAGTAAATAAATAATAAAAAAAAAACACGCTCTAAAAAGTATAAAACAAGAAAATTGTCTCTGCTGAAATGATTATGCCGTATCGCCGTGGTCGTATAAATACTAAATAATAAATAAACATTTCACAACATCACTTACATTGATCTGACTCCGAGATAGGTAGCTCAAGCACCTGTGTTACGGATACAGAATCAACAGCGGAATTATAAATATATATACATATAATACTTTTTTTTGTAAATGTATACTTATGATATGAGTTTAAACGTAAGTGGGTGGAGGAACAGAGGACGGCCGAAAAAGAGATGGATGGATTGTGTGAAGAATGACATGATGGAAAAAGAGGTGGATGATTCGATGACGAATGACAGGGACGTATGGAAAAGGAAAACATACTGCGCCGACCCCAGATAACCCGGGAAAAGGGCAGGAGGATGATGATTATTTATGATACATAGAAAACACCCAGACCAATACAAACAGACATGTTCATGCACAAAAATGTTTGTACTGTACGGGGATCGAACCCGCAACCGCGTTACTCAGAGTTTGGAAGTGATCCCAAGTAAGTAATTTAAATTACAATATGAGACAATAGAGGAATCCTCTAGCAAATCAATAACAAAAGGAAACCCTAGTTATCTGAACCTTATACATCAGAATATCCAGGGTTTGTCCGGCAAAGAACTAGAAGTAGAGTTATTTTTAAATGAAATTAATATCCATATTTTAGGTATTACAGAACACTGGTTAAGACAGCATGAATTAATTGTCAATATAGATAACTATAGCGTCAGTAGTTCGTTCACGAGAAAGTTGGCAATCAGAGGCGGGTCAATTATTTTATTGAATAAAACAGTTAAATTTAAAGAACGTAAAGATATTGTCTCACTCTCAGTTGAGCGAACTATTGAGTTAGCGTGTGCAGAGCTGGAGCGGCATGTCATTGTCTGTGTATAGGCCCCCAAATGGGAATTTTACCATGTTTGAATCCATTATGGAAGAAGTTTTGAGCAAAATATGTTCATCTAATAAAAAAGTAGTTGTTTGTGGAGATTTTAATATCAACATTTTAGATAACTCACAGAACTCTGTTAGGTTTCTGAATCTCTTTAAATCATTTAATTTACATCATCTTTTCAACGAACCCACGCGAGTCACACCCACCTCAGCTACTTGTTTAGATAACATATTTTTTAACTGTGAAGTTATGGACAAGTCCATAATAAATTTTATCAATTCTGACCATAGTAGTCAAATGACTGTGTTTGAGCACCGTCATGCCCCTTCTTCATATAGTTTTGTATGTAGACCAATCACTGAAAACCGTATAAATAAATTTAAAGAAACTATCTCACAAAAGTTGTCTACATTGTCCTATAATGAAGGAAATGTAAACCAACATTATGATAAATTATTTAATGTCGTTGAAAAAGAATTTAATGGTATCTTTACCAAAAGAACCATTAAAACAAATACCTCTAAAACCAAATTCAGTGACTGGGCCACTACAGGTATTTATAAAAGTAGAAAGAGGTTATTTGAATTGTATTATATTAAGGCCAACTCTAATGACCCAACGACATTAGAATATGTTAAGAAATATTCAAAGCTATTTAAAAAAGTATGCGCAGTGGCCAAATCAAATTACTTAAAAAAAAAGATAATGAAAGCTAGTAATAAAAGTAAAGTTACATGGAAAATTATAAATAAAGAGACTTGCAAAAACAAAACACAACACAGCAAGCTCTCTCTTAAAATTGATGGCAAATCTATTGATACAGACTCGGAAGTAGCAAACACATTTGAGTCATTCTTTTCAAACATTCCAGTCACTACCACCAAAACATTAAATTCGAGTCCGCATCTCGCTGCTTCTCTCATCAAGTCGCATGTAGATGAGTGCACCACATCTTTTAGATTTAGTCATGTAAACTCAGAGATTATTCTTAAAACATTTAAAGATTTAAATATTAAAAAGACTGAAGACGCATGGGGAATTTCGATAGATATAATAAAAAATATAATACACTATCGCACCCCACTGAGCTATAATATTTAACGAATGTGTTGACGAGGGTCAATTTCCAAATAAGATGAAAATTAGTAAAATCATACCTTTATTCGAATCTGGAGAAAGGAGTGACCCGTCTAACTTTAGGCCAATATCCATATTGCCAGCACTCAGTAAAATATTCGAAAAAATTATATTTACTCAACTTTTGTGTCATTTTAATATTAATAAATTACTGCATGGAAAACAGTTTGGATTTACTAAAGGAAAATCCACTACTGATGCAGGAGTGGCTCTTATCAAACATGTTTTTGATGCGTGGGAGAAAAAGCAGGATGCAATAGGTGTTTTCTGTGATTTGTCGAAAACATTTGATTGCGTTAATCATGAAACACTATTAATGAAGTTACGGCATTACGGTGTATTGAATAACGCACTTGATATGATTCAATCTTATTTGTCTGATAGAATTCAAAGGGTTAATGTTAATGGAATCGACTCTTCTGGCGCTCCTCTATTAATGGGTGTGCCCCAAGGGTCAATATTGGGGCCTTTGTTGTTCTTAATATACGTAAATGACCTTCCATACTTTACGAAAGATCTATTGTTATTTGCTGACGACACTTCCTTGATTTTTAAGGTTGATAGATATAAAGAATCAATTGACGACGTAAATGATACTCTCTCGCAGGTATTGCACTGGTTTACGACTAACAATTTACTGCTTAATTCAAAGAAACTAAATGTGTAAAATTCACCTTGCCAAATGTAAGGCAGGTCGATACTAGTATTAAGATGAACAATGACTCTATTCAAATCATTAATTCCACAGTTTTTTTCGGTATAACTATAGATGCGAAATTGCAGTGGAGTCCCCATATTGCTGCCTTGGCAGGAAGACTAAGTTCCGCTGCATATGCAGTAAGAAAAATTAGGCGTCTGACTGATATCGAGACGGCAAGGCTGGTATATTTCAGCTATTTTCACAGTGTGATGTCATATGGTCTACTGTTGTGGGGGTCTGCTGCTGACATACAAACTATTTTTGTATTACAGAAAAGGGCCATCCGCGCTATATACAGCCTTAGATCACGTGACTCACTTAGAGAAATATTTAAAGAAATTAATATTTTAACCGTGGCTTCCCAATTTATCCTCGACTGCATTATGTATGTACGTAAGAACTTGCACACTATTCCAAAAAAGTCCGATAGTCATAGTCTTAACACTAGAAATAAACATAGGCTTGCCGTCCCGGTTCTCAGACTTCATAAAATCAGTAATTCATTTGTTGGCTTAAGTATTAAGATATTTAATAAGATACCACAAAATGTCATTAACCTATCACTGGATAAGTTTAAGTCTCATATCAAAACCTGCCTAATGAAGAAAGGTTACTATAGTGTACAAGACTATTTAAATGATAAGGATTCTTGGTCATGTTAATTGATTAATCTTTTGAGTTGTTATTCATAGTAGTCTATTAACCTTCATAATTGTATTTTTTTCTCTTCTCAATTGAAACTCTGTAACATCATCAATATTTGAAAAGAGTAACTACTGAGTTTCTTGCTGGTGTCTTCTCAGTAGAAATCGACATTCCGAACCAGCGGTAGATATTATGTACCTATTTTGACATTCATAAGTGTTCTGTGTGGACCTAAATTGAATAAAGAATTTTTATCTTTATCTTTATCTTTAACCCTTGGACCAAAGGCAGTGTTCACTACCACTTTTCCAAACGGGTCGTCACGATATTCCGCCGCCAGGATTGTTTAGAGCGGCCACCCACGCGGAATTATTCTCGAACAGGTACAGCGGTATTTCCGAACCGGTATGATCTTCGAGAAACGAGCCTATACCTTCCTAAAAGGCCGGCAACGCATCTCCTCTCCCTCTGGTGTGGCTGATGTCCATAGGCGGCGGTGATAACTTACCATCAGGTGTCTCGCTTGCTCGTTTGCAACGTTTGGAGGCAAACGAGCCAGCGAGGCACCTGATCTTTCTGATAAAAAAAATCATCAGACGTGGGTAGTCGTACCTATAAATTGGGTTTGTTGTCCTCAGCCAGTCCTTTCGTCACGGTCCCCTCTGTCCTCAGGTGCAGAACGCCTGCTGACCCACCTTCACGACTACAAGATCCCGATGGCGCTCGCCACTAACTCCTCTGAGCAAGCTGTGAGGCTCCACGCCACCGCCAGGCCTAAGCTCTTTGGACTCTTCAACCACAAGGTACGATAGCTTTTTTGTGTGATAAGTGGCAGCTTATGGTGGGGCAGGGTGGGGCACTTGCCCCACTCTGGTACCCCTGGTGCAGCTCTGACTTGCAAGACGCCTAATTGAAGTTAAAAAACTTAATTGTCTAGGTAATAAAAAAGCGCCGAGAACACCTCGACTAGAACAGTCCAAGGCGTTAATACAGGCGTTCGACCAGAAAACGAGCTGTAGAAATAATAAAACTGAGCAGAGGACATATTAGGGCACTCACTCGGACCCTCAGGGGGCCCTGCAAATTAAACAAGAACCTGCACAACATGGGCCTTTCAGATACCAAAATCTGCAGGTTCTATCGCGAGGACGAGGAAACGATTGTCCACATCTTCGGCAAGTGCATAGCCCTGCACCGCTGTAGAAGCCGGCACCTGGGAGCACACATGATCTCGGCAGACGAGATCAAAAGCTCCCCCATCAGCTCCATCCTCGGGTTTATCCTGGAGCTGGGGCTACATGAGGTGCTGTCATAAGTTCTGGGGCTGCCACAATGGATCTTCTACTGGTCGCAGTGGCTATGAGATGCAATGCTCACCCCATTTAATTCAAATAATAATAAATAAAAAAGCGCTCGTGGCCGTGTGGTGCCCGGCAGAGTAGAATGGGCCACCCTCACTCTTACCGAGGTGTCGTAAAAGGCGACTAAGGTTAAGCTGCTGGCATGATCATCAGCACCCAGAGAAGGAAAACTCTGCATTTATATCAAAACCCTCGCCAACCCGTCTGCCAAGCGTGGTGAGTATGGCAATTACCCCTCATGTGATTGAGGGAGGCCAGTGCCCCAGCAGTGGGGACTTAAATGGGCTAACGATGACGATGACGATGAAAAAAGCGCTCTTGTTACTATTATCTTAGACTTCTTGCCCATCGAAACCGTAGCTGCTCCACCACACATAGCACATAGCTGGATACGTCCATGGGTGGCAGCCAAGCAGCGGATCACCTGATGGTAAGCGATTGCCGCCGCCCAAGGACACCCGTAACACCAGTGGAGTCACTAAAGCGCTGCTAACCTTTCCTCTTTCTTCCCGAATTGGGTCTCAGCTTCGATAGGTAGGTACTTGTGTTGTTTCGCTGATTGAGTGAGGGTACTTGCGAAACAATTCCCTTTCCCTCCGATGAAAGGGAGTTGTTGTCGATTGGCTGTGGTGCAACCTTATTTTACATTTTGACGTGCTGATTCCTACTAAAATTGTCATCTGATTGTGTCAAGTAAACGTTGCGTTGTACATATTTCATTCCATCATCAACATCATTTCAGCCAATAGACGTCCACTGCTGGATATAGGCCTCCCCCAATGCTCTCCACACAGATCGATCCCGTGCCGCCCGCATCCAATGGATTCCCGCAACCTTCACCAGATCGTCGGTCCACCTTGCTGCGACCTCCTGTACGTGGCCTCCACTCTAGGACCTTTCTGCCCCAACGGCCGTCTGTTCTCCTTGCTATGTGCCCTGCCCATTGCCACTTGAGGCATGCAATCCTTTGGGCTATGTCTGTGACCTTAGTTCTCCTTCTTTCATTTCATTCCATAAAACTCATGATTTCAGTTTTAAACCGTGCTTCACTCATTCCCTGTTAGTATTCAGTCCACCAGCATCACCAGTTATCAGGAGTTAAGAGGTTGGCAGCCTGGATGGACACAGGCTATTTTTTTGATTCAAAACTGGTGTTACAGGTTTTCATGGGCGGCGGCAATCGCTTACCATCAGTTGATCCGTCTGCTCGTCTGCCAACTATGTCATAAAAAAGAACCTTTTTCAGGTTTGTGCCAGTGACAAACAGGTGGACAGGGGAAAGCCGCATCCCGACATATACCTTGTGGCTGCGTCCCGCTTTCCTGACAAACCGAAACCTACTCAGGTAATAAACGGAAAGATGTAATAAATAAATAGCCAAAAAAATTAGACACTAAAAAAGCTTAAAAAAATTCTGCGAAAAAAAATCGCCTTCAAAAACCACGAACTAAAAAGTGTAAAATAATATTTTTAACACTTAATACAACTCACTTACTAAACATTTATAACAGTACCCTCGAGAAAAGGTTTCACCGAAGTCGGCGCCTAATCCCTGTTGAATAATTGAATGTTATATTAAATTACAAGATAATTATAGGATGCCGACTTCGGTAACATCTTTTCTTGAGTGTACTGTTATAAAATGTTATTTGAAGTGTATTAAGTGTTACAAGTTAAGGTCACAGACATAGCCCAAAGGATTGCATGCCTCAAGTGGCAATGGGCAGGGCACATAGCGAGGAGAACAGACGGCCGTTGGGGCGGAAAGGTCCTCGAGTGGAGGCCACGTACAGGAAGTCGCAGCCGTGGCAGGCCTCCTATAAGGTGGACCGACGATCTGGTGAAGATCGCGGGAATCCATTGGATGCGAGCGGCACAGGACCGATCTGTGTGGAGAACATTGGGGGAGACCTATGTCCAGCAGTGGACGTCTATTGGCTGAAATGATGATGATGATGATGAAGTGATAAAAATATTATTTTACACTTTTTAGCTAGCGGTTTTTGAAGACGGTTTTTTTTTCGCAGAATTTTTTTTAACCGTCTTACTCTCTTATCGAGGGCATTATACTAATGATGAACATGGGAAATGTAGGGTCATAAGGAACATAGGGTCAAATCTAAAAAAAAATTTACCTTCCCCTACAATTTGCGAATCCCAATCCCCAATGATTTCGCCACCGTTCACCGACAGCCGTTTCTCCACAGAACAGATCGCTTAAGAAATGTTCGCCGACAGCCCCTTTCGCCAATGGACGTTTCGTCGACAAAACATTTCGCATACGGCTGATTCATCGACAGGACCTTTCACCTATGGACGTTTCGTCGACAGAACGTTCCACATACTTCAGAAACGGAAAATTTCACCGATAGAACCTTTCAACTTTGCAGGAATAAATAAAATATACATAATGTACTTTGTACGTCTAGGTTTTAGTGAAATTTTCCGTTTCTGCCGTATGTGGAACGTTCTGTCGACGAAACGTCCATAGGTGAAAGGTCCTGTCGATTAATCAGCCGTATGCGAAATGTTCTGTCGACGAAATGTCCATCGGCGAAAGGGGCTGTCGGCGAAAATTTCTTAAGCGGAACGTCCTGTCGACGATCTGTTCTGTGGAGAAACGGCTATCTGTGAACGGTCGCGGAATCGCGCCAATCAACTGATTACTGTTAACTATAGGCTGATAGAAGATATTTTGTTGCAGTGTTTAGTGTTCGAAGACTCAGCGTGTGGCGTTGAAGCTGCCAATGCTGCTGGCATGCAAGTAAGTGGCGCTGTGGTTAGTGGGTCGCACTTCAAAGCGACGGCTGCGCAAGAGGTCCCCGGGACGGGCCAATAAATTTGTAACCCATGTTTTCGGTAAGAAATTCTTAGTGGCAGCCCGGAGTCTGGAACTTGGCGGTCTTGTACCCCCGTGCCTCGGAAAGCGCGATAAGGTAACGGGTAGGGCACACTAGCGACGTCAATCGATTTTAATTTTTAGCTACCAAACCGGATCCATTTTAAACAAATTCGGGACTACAAAGTCTCGGCAAACATTTATACTATTTATTAAATAACCATGCACAAATGTTGGGTCCGTTTGTGTACGCGAAAAATTGGTTCACGCCAAAAGTGGCTGCTTTGGCGGTAATTCAAATTTCGAGTACAAAAGCAGGCCCAAAAGTTAAGTATAAGTATTTAATAACCTTAGTATTTAGCACGGTTTGAAATTATCAAGATAAATATGTCCTTTGATAATTATCGAGATAATTATCAGATAATTATCCGATAATTATCAAACAGATATAAGCCTAGTAATCCTTTTTTAACTGATATTACATATCAATATTTTACGTTAGAATCAAGTGATTTAAATAAATTAGAGACATTTTACAATCAAGGTCAACTTTTATTTTTTTATTTTTATAATTTCGTGTATAATAACTTGCAAACCAAAATACGAGCAGTTAATCAACTAATTATATAATACTTTTACAACGATAATACTTGTACTTATTTAACTAAAATAAATTGATGAGTGGGATATCATCATCATCAACCTCAACTGCGTTAACTGGACCATTTGTTATTCAGATACAGAAAACCCCCTTCTGTATCTGAATAACAAATGGCAAATATTTTCGATTATACTTATCAAGATATTTATCAACCAATATTTATCTTGATAATTATCAAAAATAATTATCAATGATAATTATCACTTCAAACCCTGGTATTTAGTAACCTTGAAATTGTATAAAGTAGATCCGGTTTAGTAGGGAAAAATCAAAATCGATTGGCGTCGCTAGTGTGCCCTACCCGTCACCTTAATAATGTTACTACGATAAAAGATTTATTTTAGTTTTGATCACTTCTCTATGTTTAAATCCAAACCAAAAAATAAGTGACTTGACTTCTAAAAAGAAGTACCTAAGTGAAGACGACCCGTTTGGAACAGTGGTAGTGAACGCTGTCTTTGGGCCAAGGGTTGCGGGTTCGATCCCCGCACAGTACAAACATTTGTGTGCATAAACATGTCTGTTTGTATTGGTCTGAGTGTTTTCTTTGTATTATAAGTATGTATTTACAAAAGAAAAGTATTATATGTATATATTTGTAATCCCACTGTTGATTCTGATATCCGTAACACAGGTGCTTGAGCTACCTATCTCGGAGTCAGATCAATGTATGTGATGTTGTGAAATATTTATAAAAAAAAAAAAAATACTTTTTGTTGCATAGGCTTATGTACACAACATTTACAAATCTTTTAAGAATGAGAATGTTGTAATATTTTATATTTAGAGCTTAAGGTAATTGTTAGAATGGAAATATAACGGTTAACATAAAGAAAAAAAATAAAGTAAGTACCTATTTGCAGTATCTTAAAAATAAAAGAGGAAGGTAAGGTAACTGTCAATTCGGCACGTTAATTTTTTATACCTTCACGGAACTAAAAAAAGATCGCTTTTTTTACGTCCGTGTGTATAATACAGTAAAAACTTGGTAAAATAGATAATAATTAACGATTTATAAGTGTTTTTTAGAGGCGGGCAAACGAGCAAGCGAGTAACCTTTGATTTGATATTTGATTTATCTAAGGAGAGATCGCTAATGTGATGCCGACCTTTTTAAAATAGAGTACCTACGCTCTTCTCTTGAAGGTGTCTAAGTCGTAGCCGTCGGGAAATACTCCCGCGGCCAAACCGTGTCGTTTTGTAGGCTGGAATATTTTTCACTTTCACTTTATTATTGCTATTTTGTTCACAGGTCGTAATGATCCCCGATCCTCGCTTGGACCGTGAGCTAACTCGCTCCGCAACAATTGTATTACGCTCCTTGTTGGACTTTAAACCTCAGCTGTTTGGTTTGCCGCCGTTTAATGAAAAACCTGAAAAGCGAGAACCTTACTCAGTAAACGAGAAACTTTTGACCAAAAAGTAGATGAATCCATCTACTACCACCATCTATTGTCGTTTTAGTGAAGCTATATTTCGTTACTTAAAACTAGATGGCGCTGTACGAAAACTGTCATCTATCGTTGAATAGTTGAACTAAGACTACTTGTTAGTTGGTTTGTCTAACGATAGATGGCGCTACAGGTAGAAATAGTCCTGCCATCTATTGTCGAGTAGTGGAACTGCTTACAGGAAAATGCTAGTTCATTTATGTAACGATAGATGACGCTACACGCTGGAGACTTGAGCGACATCTAGCTCTGAGAAAGTAACCTAATAATTTACTATATTATTTGGATAGATGGCGCTTGCCACGAAAATATTTCATACAAATATTTTTACTTGAATACTGGGTATAATTATTCTGCAATTTCTATCAAATTAATTAATTTCTTGTCCAGTTCGTGTATGTACCTGCCTGTAATTCAAATTATGTGTGTGGTTTGAGTTTCCCGTTTACGTAAACGTACTTTGTCATGTAATTTATGAAATAAAATGCATAATTTGGACAGTTATGTTTTATTTAACCAAACCCTTTACATAAACATACAATTTAATTCTAATGGTAATGCTAAAATTATTTACAACAATTATATTTATTTATACAAATGTTTATAATTTTATATGGGGGTAACTATTGAACAAAAAATATTTAGTTGGGAAAACAACAAATATTTATTTTAACACGAATTGTGACGTGACGCCTTTCTTTGTAATTTACATTTAAAAAAATGAAGAAAATGCTTGTAAATTAACATAATGAGGTTGTAGATAATATTTTAAAAAAACTTATATCTATTAGCAAACGTGAATATCGTTTAAGTAATAAAGTAAATTATAAGGTGAATCAATAAACACTTCAATCAATATTTAACTTTGTCACAAATTTTATTTAACTAAAACCTTTTCAAAAGTGCATACAGTAGCAAAAGCTGTTTAGAATGATTGTGTATTGACTCATATGCACCTTCTAAAATCTGTAACAATTTTCATGTTAAGTATAATATCTTTTGCATATTTATAAAGGATCCATGTTTTTGATATTACATCCAAAAATAATACATACACAATAACACAGTCTTAAAATATGGTTTTTAGTATAACGTGAAATACAATATTTTTTACACTAGTCGAATCCCTTATTTTAGAAGATATACAAAAGGGAAGCACTTTATAAACAAAAAACCCTTAATATAGTAATTTTAAATATTTTTATACATTGTGCTGTTTCTATAATCACAAATTAATAAAAATATTATGCAATCAATCTGATCGAACATTCAATTCAAATACTTCCGTAGATAAAAAAAATAATATTTAAATTTTATCGATGACAAAATCTACAAAAAATATATAGGTACCTAAAATCATATTTGGTGGATTTTTTTTAATAAAACTACTTCATGTTATTTTTTAATCGAATGCCATTTTAAATCTAATTTAACCCACTGTTTTTTTTTCATATTCATCAGTCGTTTCAGACAATTTTAATATTTTTACAGCAGGCACTTAGCATCCTCATACATAGTTTTACGATATATCTATGTTAATATTTATTTTATTTAACGATTTTCCATAATCCTGGTAACGATGGATCGTTTTATAAATAACTAATAAAAAAACACATATTTATTATGTTTATTTTTAAAGAATTTTTGTAAAAGCAGCTAGTGGCCTAGTTTTTACTATGTTATTTATTATAAAGCGGCAGTCTCACAGATCGCGCCTAGTCTTCTATCAGGGTGCAATGGACGCAGTAACGGATTTTTCTCTAACGACATCCACAGCCCAGAGACACTAGTTTTGTCACTATTTAAAAAAAATCATCAGGTGGTTCCCACAAATATTTAAGCACGTTGATTGTAACATTGCCAGTTACGACCAAACGACTTAGATCATTATAGGATTTTTTGCTTTTTATTCTCTATTTATTTTTTAGTTACCGCTTATTTTAAAATCCGTATTAGGCCGCCTGCACGTACCTATATTATTTTAGATGTTATTACATAGGTATGCGATTTTATCATTTTAGGAAGAAGACTAGGTAAGTATATGTTTTCATAATTAGCTGCTGTCATCGTTATTAGCGTCTTTTTCTGAACCTGAGTTCCCTCAGCGAGAGACTTTTCATTTTTACCTAGAACCAGGCTCAGGTAGGGAAAATAATTTTGTAATATTTTTTTTATATTTCATTTTCCAGTACCACAAAATGCCAATAGCTTTCAACTCAAAGAAATTTTCGCATTTTTGGGTAAAGTGTTTTGAGCTTCAATCTATATTCATGAAAAATCGATATATTCACTAGTTTTTATAAAAATCAAAGAGCAGAAACAATAATGACAAACGTTAATTTACGTTAAATTAATAATTAAATATTATATCATTATACTATAATGTACATTTCAGAATTTTCTAGTCAAGTTTCAGTTGGTATCCATAATAAATATTTTTGGCACCCGGCGTTCACATTAAAACTAAATTGTGATAAATCAACCTATTAATGACGTGTAAAATAAAATCTGGAGAATACAAACAAAAATAAATATTGGCAAGAATTGTATAACAATAACTTCTGCTTAATAAGTTTTCTACACAAGCAAGTGCCCTAATAACATTACATTTTATACATCTTAAATATTTAAATAAAATATAATGTATCGAATGAATTGAACGAAGAAATAATATCACTTAACAATTCATCACAAAATATTACATCTATTTTTGAATAGATGATATAATTTTTGCTAAAATAAAATATATTAGGTTGTATAAAAACTCTTGCTTAAAAATCAATAACGACTATCTTTTAATTTTAAACTATACTTTAACACCAAGTGCCCAAAATATTTAATGTTGTTATAGTATAAGGCACACAATTTGAAAAACGTTTTATTTAGCTTGCTACGTTGGTAGTGTTTATTTAAAAAAAATATTCTTTAGTGTGTGCTGTTCTTTAAAAAATATATCTTGCCAATTTTAATACAAATAAGAACTTAAAGTAAATGGAATATTATTTTGACTTAAGAGAGCATTTTAGGTAATCAGGCACATATTTCTATATTATTATAAGATCTTATAATTTACACAGACTTGGAAAAATAGAACACTTTTTAGTTATCGTCTAAATTCTTAATTTGGAATCACAGATCATATCTTTCGTATCAAAGACATGTTGAAGTCATTGTCAAGTCAACACAAAATAATTTGTATTTAAATTTTTTGATGATTAAATAGTCCCATTACAAATCCAACAAAAACATTGGACTTGTGCCACTTTTCTATCGAGACTAGAAGTAACATATTTAAGTCTTTATTTCTCGAATAAAGCCTCGCGGGACTGTCTCGAATTTTTTTTTACAAAATGTAAAAGTAATTAGGTTTAGCAAAATTAATATGTTTTCGTTTGCTCCTTTTAGTTGATTTTAGCAACATATATGTGTGTTTTAAATATATTTTAGAGACGTCAAAGTTAAAAAAAATCAGTGGCATTTGTTGAGAGTTAAATTTAAAATAACGTGATTTGAAATTGAAAATAAAATTTTACTGAAAGATACTTGACTCCCGTAAGTCCAAATTGAAGAATTGCCAATTCAATTGTCACCATGTCAAATGATCATCAATCAGGAAATGATTCTTGCTTTGACAATCCGTCAGGTTCCTGCGACGGTTTCACTTGAAACTTTTAACTGAACAGTTGTCCCATTTAAAACTTTCAAATTTTCATTACAAATAGTTTTTTTACAATCTCCATGCATATCATTGTGTATTTTACCATTCTGTATAATGATTTCTTTTTTTGTAACATCACTACCTAAGTTCGGTTGATGAATATCATTTTTATCACATTTTGTAACTATTATTTCATTATTCTGCTCTTTGATATTATTCACATCATTTTGGATGCATTCATTTATATTTTTACCAATTTTTTTAATACCATCTTTGCCAATGCAATTAGTATCAACTTGAATTTCTTTACCAGGATTTGATTTTGATTCTAATTTATTATCATTTCCGTAACAAATTACTTCGTGTTCAGATTCCTTTGAGTTGCTATCACTTTGTGTTTCGTTACTTTTATTATTAGCAACTGAAGGTTTCGTCTTATCTATAGATAATCTTTTGATGTTATTAACAAAAATCATTAAAGATTTAGTTTTAGGATCGGTTACATTCTTGAGTTCAAGCCTTTCCTTAATCTTTCTCTCTTTCTCCTCAGCCAATCTCCTCTCTTCTTCCTTGGCTAGTCTCTTCTCCTCTGCTTCTTTCTTAATCTTTTCCTCGGCTAGTCTCTTTTCTTCTTTAATCTTTTCCTCAGCTAGCCTCCGTTCTTCTTCTTCCTTCCGCTGCTTCTGTTCTGCGATTTCCTTTCTCCTCTGCGCATGCCACCACGGCATGAACCGCTGAAACATTACTCTCTTGCGATGTTGTGGTTTCAGTGCCCAAGATATTGCCATGTCTACGTCAGCGATTCTGTGAAAAATAACAATTATTTTAAATGAAAGTAGGACATCGTTTATTTTATGTGATAGGTGGCAGACGAGCAGACGAATCACCTGATGGTAAGCGATTGCCGCCGTCCACCCCTACACACCCGCGACACATAAAATAAGATGAATTACCTATTTGTTACTTTATTTTAGACTAGTGGCCCGCCCTCACTTAGTTTGGGGACATTAGTTTCACTTTATACCAATAGATGGCGCTAGGTATCGATTACATCGCGCAAGCGTTTCGTGTTTTTGGATTACCTATAAGCGTAGCCGCTGTCTGTTAAATTTACCTCTTTATAAATAGTGTAGAAGGTAGTAGTATAGATTTGTATACATGGTTATTTTTAATTAAATGAAAACCTCTTAGCCACATAGTCATTCTGGTGCATCTATAAGGTGATATGTCAATTGTCAATTTGACGATCGAAATAACCGATGCTAATGAAGCTGGACCTCAGACCTTGGAACTAGATTACGCGCGCTTTAAACGGAATGTGCCATTTTCGGCACTTCACAGAGTGTGAAAGAGATCCAACCGGACCTGACGCAGATTCTATACGGGTGCGGTAGAGAAGAACCCCGCCCAGCACGTCACCCCAGTACTAACACTTTCGCGCGGTTTTTTTTTTTTTTCAAGTATAGAAAAACTCTATGAAAAGGCTCAGTCTGTTCAGGGTGCATGTTAATGCCACGGACCGACAGGACGCCATCTAGCGGTTTCTTTTGACCGCGATAGCCACAATTTTGTGACTTCTGCTGACCAACTTTGTCGTCCATTTTGTTTTCATTATCAAGTAGAATACGTAGCTACAAATAGTGGGTGAGCCACGCTTCGGCATGAATGGGCCGGCTCGACCGGGGTGCTACCAAGGCCCCACATAAAGCCAGCGTGACGCAGCACTGTGCTGCGTTTCGCTGCGTGAGTGAGGGTACCGGAGTTCCAATCCGGGGAAAAGGGGGATTGAAGGTTGGCAGCGCACTTGTGACTCCACTGGTGTCGCAGGTGTCTATGGGCGGCGGCAATCGCTTACCATAAGGTTATCCGTCTGTTCGTCTGCCACCTATCACATAAAAAAATACGCTGGTGGGGTATACCCTTCACCTCAAAGTGACGGGTAGGGCACACTAGCGACGCCAATCGATTTTAACTTTTAACTACTAAACCAGATCTATTTTTAACAATTTCGGTGTTACAAACTCTAGGCAATCACTTATACTATTTATTAAATAACCATGCACAAATGTTGGGTCCAACGCCTACATCAAAACGGACCCAACATTTGTGCATGGTTATTTAATAAATAGTATAAGTGTTTGCCTACAGGGTGTAACCCCGAAATAGTTTAAAATACATCCGGTTTAGTAGCTAAAAATTAAAATCGGTTGGCTTCGCTTGTGTGCCCTACCCGTCACCTTAAATGTAAAAACGCACCATAATTATAATAACAATATCATGACTGTCAATCTAGTATTAACATATGCCTTCAAACAACATCTCAGAGGGCAGAGGAGTAGCTGAATACCAGCGTTGCCCGGGGTTACAAGATCGTGGCAACATCAGCAGAGCTCCTTCCATGCATGACACTTGTATCTCTATATTTGTTTCTACTTATTATGTTAAGCCAATAGACGTCCACTGCTGGACATAGGCCTCCCCCAATGTTCTCCCACACAGATCGGTCCTGCACCGCCCGCATCCAATGGATTCCCGCGATCTTCACCAGATCGTCGGTCCAATTCGGTATTGGCTAAAATGATGATTATGTTAAAATGTGTTTTAAAGAAACAATAAATAAATATTTCACAACATCACATGCATTGATCTGACTCCGAGATCTACCTACCTCAAGCACCTGTGTTACGGATGTCATTATCAACACTGGGATTACAAATATATACTACACATATAATACTTTTCTTCTGTAAATACATTCTTATAATACATAGAAAACACCCAGACCAATACAAACAGACATGTTCATGCACACATATGTTTGTACTGTGCGGGGATCGAACCCGCAACCCTTGGACCGGAGGCTGCGTTCACTACCACTGTTCCAAACGGGTCGGGTCGAAAATATATTATTATTCTTAAAAAAAATAACCATGTACACTCACCGCCTCTTGAACCGCTCCCGGTCTAGCGAGTAGCGCTCCCAGTGGCCCTTGCGGGCCTGCCGAGCCGCAAAGGTCCAGACCCTCATCACATGGACCTCCGGCGGACGGGGGGAGAACTGCACCTGGAAAGATTTGGAGAAGAGAGAGTTGGTTTGTAAAGTCATCTAACATCTCGCGGGCCAGTATAAATAAATAAATCGTTTACTACACATAGTGCCTTACACAGCTAAGTGGCGGTAGGCTGGCCATATTAGCCGCAGAAGCGAGAACCGATGGGGTAAACGAGTTCTAGAGTGGAGACCGCGTCTTGGCAAACGTAATGTAGGGCGCCCTCTGGCTAGGTGGGGGGACGATCTGCGCAGGATGGCTGGCAAGAGCTGGATGCGAGAAGCCATGGATAGATCACAGTGGCGAACAATTGGAGAGGCCTACGTCCAGCAGTGGACTGTGATAGGCTGATGATGATGATGATGATGATGATGATGATGATGAATACACACAGTTGCATTTTCTTATACAGCTGCGAGCAAATAAATCTCCTCATGACCAAATTTTCATACAGACACTAATTTCAGAAGCCTTTAATATGAAAGTATCGATTGCTTTAGTGATAATTTTATTGTAAATCGATTTCAAAAGTGTTCAAATTTTAATTAAGGCGACGGGTAGCCCTAACTAGTGCCACCATTCGTTTTTAATTGTTAGCTATTAAACCGGATCAATTTTAAACAATTTCGGTTACAACCTCTCGGTACAAATGTTGGGTCCGTTTTTGTACTCGAAAAATTGATTCACGCTAAAAGTGGCCGCTTTTGGTGATAATCCAAAATTCGAGTGCAAAAGCAGACCAAACAGTTAACTATGTATTAAATAAATAGTATAGGTGTTTGCCGACAGATTGTAACCCCTAAATTGTTTAAAATAGATCCGGTTTAGTAGCTAAATATTAAAATCGAATGGCGTCGCTAGTATGCACGCCTTACCCGTCACCTTAAGATGGTCGCCACATCTCAACGAGACTTTATAAGAGAGACAAAGCAGATTGTTCTGTAGGAACAAAAATATAATTGTTTCTTAATACAATGTGATCTATTGTACTTAATACAATGTGATCTATTGTACTTAATACAATGTCATCATAATAATGTAGTAATTTTAGTACTAAAGTTCTTGCTTCTTACAATGTTTACATTCGCGTTTAATCCTAAACCAGCAAGTTCTCGATTATTACGGAATATAGTTAGTTCTTAATTTTTTATTACAACTATAGACTAATTAATCATCCTCGACTAACAATAGACTAATTACTAGATAATAATTAATAGATTGATAATTACTCAGGATAGTGTCAAAATTGATAGAATCATTCAATCATTCGTTCAGTGACGTTTCGTTTCACATAACCTTGTTTTGTTGTCTGAAGAAGAAATTTTCGAAATGTTTTTACGCAACAATAAATAATAATATTGTGTTAAGTAAGGTGTCCAAGTACTATGATTAGGAACTGCTTCTATTTTTGGGATTAAATAAAAAAAAATACTACCACTTTCTCACAAATAACTTTCCGTAAAACGGAATGAACTGTCACAAAATTAAACTGTCACTATCACTGAAACCATATTTTGAGGTTATTAGTTTAGTATTCATTTTAAAACTAGGGGGTCCGGGTGGTTTAACATTAATATTATAGTTCATCATCATCATCATTTCAGCCAATAGACGTCCACTGCTGGACATAGGCCACCCCCAATGTTAATATTATAGTTGATATATGATATATACTAAGTACATTTCTTAATTTTATCGCAAAGCAAATATCAAAAATAATTTGTAACACTTTAAAAACAAACACAATAAAGGCACGGAACCAGTGTCCGTGGAATTTCATTAGAATTAAAAAAAAAAAAAAAAAGTACAGTTCAACTCACGAAGACGCGCACCACCACTTTTGGACAAGGGCATTAATCAATCATATAAATCATTTGAACACTTCTCACAAAAAAAATAATCAAGTAGAGTATCTTTTCAGTTACCCCGTGACGTACTGTCAATGTATCATAGTGTGCGTGAGCACTCATTGCGAATTTGTTGTATGCGATAATGAGAAAGGGTGGGGCGCGTCTTCGTGGATTGAACTATCTGTAACATTAAACTTAGTTTTGTAATAATGTTTATTCTAGTCCTTCAATTATTTCTAGTATTAATCCCACTAATTATTTCAAACCACGTTTTTGAATAAGAGGGTCTATGTCTAAATTTTTCGTGCTACAGGGCTTTTCTGGTCAACCTATCCAAATAAGTCGAAACCAGTCTCATTGATACGAAGTTACCACCTACGAAATAAGGGGGCCTACGACGAAACCGTCCGAAACGAACTAAAATATACCTGTCGCATCCAAACATGAGTCGCACGGCGCGTGTGAAAGTGACGGGGACAAATGTCGATAAATATTGATTGGGTCGTAAATTCCTTTTAGTTGTAGGCCCTCTGTGTTCCTCGCGAGTTATTTATAAAACAAACACACACGCGCTGTCCTCGATGCGGAGTTATAGTTAATTGCTACGTCATTCACACTGACTCACTGGTGATACACGTAAACAGACAAGAGACTTATTTATGACGAATATTGTGACGTCATTATTAACTGTTTTGCATCATGGCCTTTAAGGTGACGGGTAGGGCACACTAGCGACGCCAATCGATTTTAATTTTTAGCTACTAAACCTGATCTATTTTAAACAATTTCGGGGTTACAACCTCTCGGCAAACACTTATACTATTTATTAAATAGCCATGCACAAATGTTGGGTCCGTTTTTGTACGCGAAAAATTGATTACCGCCAGAAGCGGCCACTTTTAGCCTGAATCATTTTTTCGCGTACAAATGCTGGGTCCGCATTTGTGCATGGTCTTTTAATAAATAGTTTTTTTTTTTTACTGTAGATAGGTAAGCGTTTGACCATATTTCACCTGATGGTAAGTGATAATATGGTCTAAGATGTAGCACGATTACCTAGAAGATACCTGTTCACTCGCGCTTTGAAAACCCCCAAATTGTAGCTTCTAGGGAACACCTCCTGTGGCAGCTGATTCCACTGTTTCGAAGTACGAATAAGGAAACAGGATTCAAACCTCTTTGTGCGGACTTTTGGTATTTCTACCAAGTATCAGTGTTTGCTGAGAGGTCGTAACCCCGAAATTGTTTAAAATAGATCCGGCTTTATAGCTAAAAATTAAAATCGATGTGCGTCGCTAGTGTGTCACCTAGGTGACGGGTAGGGCACACTAGCGACGCACATCGATTTTAATTTTTAGCTACAAAGCCGGGATCTTTTTAAAATTTGTACGCGAAAAATTGATTCACGCCATTAGTAGCCGCATTTGGCGTAAATCTTTTTTTTTTTAAACGGACCCAACATTTGTGTTGTGACAATTGTTGTGTTGAGTTGTGACCATTGTTTGTGTTGAGTTGTGACCCAACGTGGAAAATTTTACGAAATCAAAACGCATATATTTTTAATTAGGTAAATACTTGTAAGAAACTTGTTTTGACCGAGACATAGATATGATATGTCACCGGAAAATAACAAGATCCATAAGTTCATCAATTTACTAGGAAGTTTATAAACTTTCGTAGGATTCTAAACGGGAGATAAATTGTATTATTTTACGTCCACACTTTCGTCCATTGATGAACTTACTGAACTTACTCGTAAAATAATAAGTAAGCAATATCCAAATGCTACGCGCGATCTGATTGGCATTGCCACTATGAACATTGCCCAATCAGAGAGCAGTGTGTTATTTTACGTATTTCAAAGATTAGTATATTTAAAAGAGTTTCTGTGATTGGTCGGATCATATAAAATAGTTTATAAATTTACCGTGTGACGTCGGAAATTGATAAATTTACGAAAATGTGTACGTAAAATAATACAATTTATCTCCCGTTTAGAACCTACGAAAGTTTATAAACTTCCTAGTAAATTTATAAACTTACCGATCTTGTTATTTTCCGGTGACATATATACTTCCTTAATCCGAATAACAGAAATGAAATGTCGAGATATCCTCAAATTGCAAATTATTTTGGTATTACGTTTGTATGGGAAATACGTTGAATTTGGTTAGTTTACTCTACCGACTGTACATGACCTTATTGCCTAGTTACTCAGTAACTTAATGAGGCCAATGTCTTAACGACACAGATTGTACTGCAAGTGGTACTTAAACCAAACCCGTCATGACTAACGCCTTTTTTTAATGTCATAGGTGGCAGACGAGCAGATGGATCACCTGATGGTAAGCGATTGCCGCCGCCCATGGACACCCTCGACACCAGTGGAGTCACAAGTGTGCTGCCAACCTTTATACCCCCGGATTGGGCCTCCGATACCCTCACTCACGCAGCGAAACACAGCACAGTGCTGCTTCCTGTGAGGCCGTGGTATCACTCCGGTCGAGCCGGCCCATTCATGCCGAAGCGTGGCTCTCCCACGGTTTTGAAACGCTTGACTCACGTAGTTTTTTTTATTCTTTTTTTTAATGCTAGAGGCGGACAAACGAGCAAGCGAGTCACCTGATGGAAAGTAATCAACGCCGCCCATGAACATCCGCGAAATCAGAGAGACCACTAATGCGTTGCCGGCCTTTTTAAAAAAGAGTACGCTCTTCTCTTAAAGGTCCCTAAGTCGTAGCCGTCGGGAAATACTCCCGCAGGCAAACCGTTCCACAGAACTGAGGTACGTGGTAGAAAGTTCCGCAAGAAACGCACAGTATTAGACCGCCATCCATCGAGATGATGAGGATGGAATGACAATAGCATGCGAGTGGTTCGATGTAAGAATTCAGCTGCAGGGAGTAGATCGAACAGTTCCTCAGAGCACTCCCTATGATAGATGCGGGATCCAACAAGCTTCCTGAATATTTAAAATTATGAAATAAAAATATCTTTAAAAAGAAACTTAAGCAAATTCTTACTGAGAAATGCTATTACAGTGTAGATGATTTTTTTTAATGATAAATTTTGACTGAATCCTATTGGACGCTTGTATGTACCTAATTTAGTTTATAATTTGAACAATTAAGGAACAATATTGGAAATTTAATTTTATGATTTGAAGTACTTATAAATTATTTTACTATGTTCCATTTAAATTTTACACGCCAAAGTTGGCAACACATGTTGAAACAAAACATTTGTACCAACCAATATTATGCTCTGTTGTAATATGTCTTTACATGTTACATGTTTTGGTAAATAAATATCTTTTATAGAATACTGAGGGAAGCTATGTCCCGCCGCAGTGCTAGAGGATCAAGTAGTAAAATAAAGTATCAGCCTATATACTGTAGGTACCACTGTAGGGTAAAGGCCTCCATTATTGAAATCAGGTCGTCGTATTATGATGGGATTAGGCTTAATCACCACGCTAGCCAAATGCGTCATCGTTTCTAATGTCACGAACTTTTGTCTCCTACTGCCACACTCAACCCGCCGCGTGGTCCCGGCAGAGTAGAATAGGACACCCTCACTCTTACCGAGGTGTCGTAAAAGGCGACTAAGGTAAAGCTGCTGGCATGATCATCAGCACCCAGAGAAGGAAAACTCTGCATTTACATCAAAACCCTCGCCAACCCGTCTGCCAAGCGTGGTGAGTATGGCAATTACCCCTCATGTGATTGAGGGAGGCCCGTGCCCCAGCAGTGGGGACTTAAATGGGCTGATGATGATGATGATGATGCCACACTCAAGCGTCGTTGATTAACTTAGTTGGCTACTTAAGAAAACATATTGACACTTATTTTGATACGCATAAAGACTACCGATACTAAAGTTAATAAACATTAGCTTAAATGACGTCTCTGAGTGCGGCCGTTAGTATAAGGTATGTTTAGACTAGGTTTTTAATTTTATTTTATGTGATAGATGGCAGAAGAGCAGACGTATCACCTGATGGTAAGCGATTGCCGCCGCCCATGGACACCTGTAAAACCAGTGGAGTCGCAAATTCCCTGCCAACCATTAAATCCCCCTTTCCCCCGGATTGAGCCTCCGCTATCCTCGCTCACAAATCACAGCGCTGCTTCACGCGGCATCACTCCGTTCGAGCCGGCCGATTAATGCCGAAGCGTGGCTCTCCATCGGTCTCCCATTGATTTGACTAAATTGCACAGTTATCAGATGTATCTGTGAACATTTACATCCCTTTAACCACGTGTTCTACTAACCATTATGAACAAAATTTGTTCTATGATTATATATGTTGCTTCGCTTTTATCTTGCATACTTGTAGACTATTATTTTAAGATAAGATAATTGTTTATTAGGCACCTTAAATTACCTATTTTCTTCCTATGTACGAATATTGTTTTTTTATTATTATTATTTTTCCTTGCTTTTGTCTTTCTTTCTTCCTATTGTATGTTATGTATACGTACAGTGGCGGACACATCAAGCTATACAAAACTGTCAAATTCATTCATTTGATTATAAACCTTATATTGTTAGACATTGAGTTCGAAATCGATTCAGGAAATTTGACAGTTTTGTATAGCTTGACCTGTCCGCCACTTTACATCGCCCAAGGCTCTGCCTGAAAACCAGGAGCCCAATTCTCGGGCTAGTGACATTTCTTTTCATACGACATATTTCACTAAAACATAGTTTTTTTCTATGATTTTCAAGTGATATCCGCCATGTTTTTGAAATGTCACAAACCCGAGAATTGGGCTCCAGCGCTGCAGCGGCTTCGGCCACTGCAGCAAATGCTGAGGTTGGGTTATGTCACTCATATTTGATTTGTGTTCTATAACCAATAAAGAAATCTTTCACTTTTGGAAATTCGCATGAAAAAATTTCAACTTTTCATACAAAGTCGGTCACGAGACTTGGTCATTGTTTATGGGAAGTCGAAAAATTTTTAGATGAATTTCGAAAAGTCGTTAAACAAATATTGTTCAGAATGGTTGGTAGAACACGTGGTTAAAGGGATGTAAATTTTCACAGATCATCGTCGTCAGCCCATTTAAGTCCCCACTGCTGCGGCTCGGGCCTCCCTCAATCACATGAGGTGTAATTGCCATACTCACCACGCTTGGCAGACGGGTTGGCGAGGGTTTTGATATAAATGCAGAGTTTTCCTTCTCTGGGTGCTGATGATCATGCCAGCAGCTTTACCTTAGTCGCCTTTTACGACACCTCGGTAAGAGTGAGGGTGGCCTATTCTACTCTGCCGGGTACCACACGGCTTTGCCGGGGACCACACGGCTTTTCACAGATACACCCTGTATAATCACGTTCAACAATTATGAATTATGTCCATAATTTATTTTTCAATTTGGAGACCTTATCGCAATTATTAACCACATTCCACACGGAAACGCAAGCGCGCCTCTCCTGTGCCCGGTAGGATGAAAGTGTGTTACAATCTGTATACCTAGCTTTTAAGTTTTGTATGTTGTGCAATAAAGAGTACCTATCTATCTATCTAATCGGAGAGGTAGTAAGTGATATCTGAGGCACAATCGATTGTACACCAGCAACTACCATAGATGAGCATTGATCAGAATGGGGGCAACATTTTTTTACGTTAATAATGTACTGTTACAATTGTTAAAGTACTGTACGAAGCTTCTATGTTCGAGTACATAAAGGTCATTGAACGGGCCACGTCATTCATGTAATCATCATCGGACCTATGACTAACTTCGTGAAGCTTCTTTCATCAGTTTTCGTTATGATATTTCATTATTGCACTACTACTGGGGTTGACTAAAATGCTTAAGGCGACGGGTAGGGCACACTAGCGACGCCAATCGATTTGTATTAATTGTCACGAATATAGGATATTGTTGCAAGAAATGGGCAATGAGATTCTAAAGTATTTGTGATTTTTCAAGATATATCTGGCACAAATTATCCCCCTACATGTAACTTAATTTTTGATTTCCGCCTAAAGTGGCCACTTTTAGCAATTCTCTAAAATTTGGTTACTTCTAAAGAGATATTTTGTGCCAGATATATCTTGAAAAATCACAAATACTATTTTTTAGAATCTCATTGCCCATTTTTTGCAACAATATCCTATATTCGTCACAATTAATACAAATCGATAGGCGGCGCTAGTGAGATCGCAGTATCACCTTAAGGGTTGGCAGGGCACTTGTGACTCTGGTGTCATGGGTGACCATGGGCGGCGGCAATCGCTTACCATCAGGTGATCCATCTGCTCGTCTGCCACCTATCACATAAAAAAACAATGCCGTTCATATTATCTCCGCGGCGAAACCGTCGCGTATCCGTATCGCATCCGTCGCGCATCCGATGCGCATCCGTTGCGCATCCGTCGCGCATCCGTCGCGCATCCGTCGCGCATCCGTCGCGCATCCGTCGCGCATCCGTCGCTCACTCGCGAAGTGTTCGCAGCGTCGACATCGTTCCGCTTTGAAAACGCTCGCAATCCGCCAGTGTGGCAACTGCCTAAACGTCTCTTATCCGATTGTTTTATTAATCTCAGCCAACCTTGCAAAAAGTCTTATTCTTCATACATTTGGCACGAAATCAAATCTATTCAAGGTTCCGTAGGCCGTGAATATACTCTTATTAAAATCGAACAATGTTTTTAACGCGATGTTTACCGTCGCTCGCCACTTCTATGATAAAAAAAAGTTTGACTTATATTCATTGTGACTGCACGAAGAACCAAAAACTCGGAGCATTCTCGAAATAATAAACACACTTTAAAATTTTCATCTTACTTAAGGTGATGGTGGGTAGGGCACACTAACGACGCCAATCGATTTTAATTTTTAGCTACTAAACCGGATCTATTTTAAACAATTTCGTGGTTACAACCTCTCGGCAAACATACTATTTATTAAATAACCATGCACAAATGCGGACCCAACATTTGTACGCGAAAAATTGATTCACGCTAAAAGTGGCCGCTTTTGGCGGTAATCAATTTTTCGCGTACAAAAACGGACCCAACATTTGTGCATTATTTAATAAATAGTATAAGTGTTTGCCGAGAGGTTGTAACCCCGAAAATGTTTAAAATAGATCCGGTTTAGTAGCTAACAATTAAAAACAAATGGTGTCGCTAGTTAGGGCTACCCGTCGCCTTAAGAATAAATTGCAAAAGATTGCTATAAAAATATCAACTATTGATTTAGCAGTCTCATCTTAACTGGTGGTCAAATATTTCCACTAGATATTGTAAATATACCTACAATATTGATGAGACTATCGACAGCTCATGTCGAATCAAGCACTTACAAATTTCGGCTTAGTAACGCGTTCAGTGATCTAATTGATAGACCATCCGTATACCATAGACCCGGATTGTGGAAGGTGTGGGTTCGAGTCCCGCCTGAACACGAGATGAAAATTTTAAAGTGTGTTATTTACTTAAGAATAAATTGCAAAGGATTGCTACAAAATATCAACTAATACTCGAAATAGGCTACTTCTAAAAACTTCTTGTATTTAGTATGGCTGTTAGACATTTACAGTAGAACCCGTTTAAGACGATCACGCTTAATACGATTTCTCGCATAATACGCCATTTTACGGCGGTCCCTGCAACTTAAAATATATTTTCATACATTTCTTAACGCTTAATACGATTCGTCATCCCGTTTAATACGCGCCTCAGGCCCCCCGCCCGCGCCCCCGCGCGCCGCCATTTTGCCGTGTGTAGATCGTCATTTGTTTTGACATGTTGTTTTGTGTCGCGCGCGCGCTCTGATTCTTTTGTAATGTAATAGTGTATCATTTGTTACAATATGACTACAATTAAGCGAAAGGCATTGTCACTTCAAGAAAAAATTGAGATACTGAAAGTTTTCGATAAAAAGTCACAAACAACAAATCAAACCCAATTAGCTGCTGAGCTTCACTTACCAGTTTCTACGTTACGCACCATTTTAAAGAACAGAGAAGAAATTAAAGAAAAATACAGATTGGGAGGTGTGCAGAGAAAAAAGCAAAAGGTAGGAAAGTTTGATAAATTGGAAAAAGTTTTAGTGGAATGGCTTCATCAAGCACGAGCTTTAAAACTACCCATAAGTGGCCCCATAATATGCGAAAAAGCACGTAAAATTGCTGAAAGCTTACAGATCACTGATTTTAACGCTTCAAATGGCTGGATAGATCGTTTTAAAAATCGCAACGGCATTGTGTACCGTCAAATCAGTGGGGAATCGGAAACAGTGGCACAACAAGATGTTGATGCATGGATGGCAACACTTCCTGAGTTGTTGCAAAATTACGAACCCCGAGACATTTTTAACGCAGATGAATTTGGTTTATTTTTTAAATTGATGCCAGATAAATCCTATGTTTTTAAGGGAGAAACTTGCCATGGTGGTAAAGTAAGTAAAGAGAGACTGACGGTCCTGGCCTGTGCCAATTCTGATGGGTCAGAAAAGTTACGTTTGCTAGTGATTGGCAAAGCGAAAAACCCGCGTTGTTTTAAAAATGTAAGGTCGCTCCCCGTAACATATGATGCACAATCTCGAGCTTGGATGACCGGCATTCGTTTCATTGATTGGTTAAAAGCTTTAGATGATTACTTCCAGATTAAATGTAGACGCATAATTCTATTTATTGACAACTGCCCCGCTCACCCTAAAGGTGTTGAACTCAAGAATATCAAACTTGTTTACTTACCTCCAAATGCGACAAGCAAATTACAACCGATGGATCAGGGAATTATAAAAGTCCTAAAGCAAGGTTACAGGACAAGACTGATACATCGCTATCTTCAAGAAATGGAAGACCCCGACAGCAAACGACCCTTGACTGTGCATGATGCGATTCTAAACATTGCAGCGGCATGGGAAGCAATAAAGCCTGAAACCATTCAAAATTGTTTCAAGAAAGCAGGTTTCAGGAAACAACGTGGTTGATGTCGTGTTGGAAGAAGACGAACCCGAGATACTGCAGAGTTTTCCTGGATACTCTTCTATTGATGACAATGTAGCACCGTACGAAATTCAATCAATTAAAGATCTTATTGAGAATGTGAACAACACACAAACCGAAGCCCTAAGTGATAATGATGAAGACGAAGATGAGTCAACTCCGGTTTTATCAAACGCCCAGGCATTATCAGCTGTTTATGATTTAAGACGCTATGTAGCTTCTTTGGATCAAAGCGAAGACGCACTGCAAAAGTTGAATTATGTTGAAACTCTTTTAATTGCTAATGCATCAAAATCTTTCTGTCAAACCAAAATAAGTGATTATTTTAAATAATGTAATTTTAATTACACTACGTATTTAACGTAATTTATAAATGTATAATTACAAAAATTAGAACATATTACATAATAATAAGTAGTACTTTTTTTTATTTTCCCTATCCCGCATAATACGCTTTCTCGCTTAAGACGCGTTTCTGGTAAGGTCCCTGAGAAATCGTCTTAAGCGGGTTTTACTGTATATTGTTTTTTTTAATCATTACACCGATCTCATTATCAAAATAGTAAATTAAAGGGCGCGCGTACACGCTCGCGAAACATTCGTTTTAAGGTGACGGGTAGATCACACTAGCGACGCCAATCGAATTTAATTTTTAATTACTAAACCAGATCTATTTTAAACAATTTCGGGGTTGTAACCTCTAGGTAAACACATACTATTTATTAAATAACAATGCACAAATGTCGGGTCCGTTTTAGTACGCGAAAAATTGATTACTGCCAAAAGCGGCCACTTTAGCGTGAATCAATTTTTCGCGTACAATTGTTCCTTCCGCAGTTGTGCATGGTCATTTAATAAATAGTATAAGTGTTTGCCTAGAGGCTGTACCCCGAAATTGTTTAAAATAGATCCGGTTTAGTAGCTAAAAATTAAAATCGGCGTCGCTAGTGTGCCCTACCCGTAATCTTAAAATCATTTTAGCTACATACCTATTTTTTTTTAAATGCAATTTGCAATGCCAAACTCTTGCACAGCAATATGGCGATGTTTACAGGGCTATGACGTAGTTGGATATTAAATACTACAGTTGTCATTTACAGGCATGGGTTGACAGTTCAGCAGCGACCAATTTGAAATATTTTCGATTTGTAGCGCTGGCAGCCAGATTAAAAAAATGGCGAGTTTTAGACAAATTGTGTGACAATTACTTTCTCAAATTCACAAATTCTCGTGTTAGTGACATTTTGAAAACATGGCGGATGTCACACGACACGAGCACGTGACATTTTGACATCATACGATATACGTATCGCATAAACATAGTTTTTTGTATTTTTTTCATGCGACATCCGCCTTTTTTTTTCATATCGAAAATCCCGAGAATTGGTTTTCAGATTCGGATCTTATACACATTATTATTTGGATAACAACAAGATTAAGACATTAATATTCATTTTGTCACACACTCACTTACTTACACTAGTCTTGCGTGTAAAAGAAACGTCTTATAGCATTATTTACATACAAACTCCTGCTTATCTCACGAAAACAAATTAGCGCCTTTGTATGGAAATTAAGCGGGGACATTTTTTTTTGCACCCATGTGTATCTTCTACGTCAACAGAAGAGTTATAAATTTATAAGTTTTTTTTTAAGACCTGTGTCTGAGATAATTCAATTCAATTCAAATAATTTATTTCAGACAAACATAGTCCATACATGTCATTTTTGAAAAAATTGTCAGCTCAAAGTAAGATGTTTTTTTTTTATTTATTCGTGCCCTAGAACTGGCAAAAACGTATCTTTCAAAGGATTGGAAATTGCATCTGGATCAGTGCAGAGATGCGGAACAGTGAAACGCTTCATTTGGAACATCGACTCTCAGATAGATCCGTGATTCATTCCGCTCATTCGGATCATTCGGGTCACTCGAATCATTCAGCTCACTCGGATCATTCGGCTCATCGGATCATTCAGGCCATTCAACTCATTCTGTTCACTCGGACTCGAGATCCATTTGAGTCGAATGATAAATCCGGAGCGAACATAAGAGATTCGGAACAGTGTATCTTTTGGCTGAGTCAAATCACTGAGTAGTTTCATAAAGCATTACACACATCTAAAGAACTTCTTTGGTAATTTTATGTTTTTACTGTTATACAACCAAGCGGCCGTGTGGTCCCCGGCAGAGTAGAATAGGCCACCCTCACTCTTACCGAGGTGTCGTAAAAGGCGACTAAGGTAAAGCTGCTGGCATGATCATCAGCACCCAGAGAAGGAAAACTCTGCATTTATATCTAAACCCTCGCCATCCCGTCTGCCAAGCGTGGTGAGTATGGCAATTACCCCTCATGTGATTGAAGGAGGCCCGTGCCCCAGCAGTGGGGACTTAAATGGGCTGACGAACTAATGAACCAAGAGCGACATGGTGTTGGTAGCTTACTGCATGACCTCCGACCGGGAGATTATAGATACGGATCCACATGTGACTGAAGAACCGAGAAAAAGAACCGCAATAAATAAATTCATAAATATAACACATATCAATGTATGTGGTAGGTAGTGTAGTCAAGCACCTGTGTTACGGATATCAGAATCAACAGCGGAATTACAAATATACATCATGGAGGCTGGTCGAGCTCTTCGTTATCAGATAGGTTGTGCAAGATGGCAAAATTAGAGTCCCATCACCAAACCAAAGCAAAAACCAACATCAAACTAAGACAACACAATCCGAATGTACTACCTGTGCGGATAAAGAATGGGATCAGAAATGGCGGCGCATCTATTCACTTCTCGCTCGCACACTATTTGCGTCTATAATCGCACTCGTGGGGTGCGAGTATAGACGCCGCCAGTTCTGATCCCATTCTTTATCCGCACAGGTTGTATCTAGCGATTCCCGTCTGTCTCCAGTACAACGTCAAACTGACAGCTCGCTAAAATCAAAGTAAATGGTACCTAATGGAATAACCAAAAAGTATCAAACCATCGCTGAATCGACTTCACCCAAAGAAAGTTCCTTGACGTTTCCAAACATAATAGAGGGCGCCACTGTGCTGATGCTCAGACATACATATAATACTTTTCTTTTGTAAATACTTATAATACATAGAAAACACCTAGACCAATACAAACAGACATGTTCATGCACCAAATGTTTGTACTGTGCGGGTATCGAAACAGCAACCCTTGCACCTGTGACAGCGTTCACTACCACTGATCCAAACGGATGGATAATAAATATAATATATTCATAAACATACACCACATTATTACAAATCGCGGTCATAAGTTATTACCGTACTAAAACTCATGTCAACCAGTTCTAACACGCAATATTGAAAGGTGTTGGCACGAATTTTGTACCGGGAATATCTTTAGTTCGTGATTTTTAATAAGGGGGATATGGTGTTAAATTAGGTGAGTCTGTTTGTTCATCAAACGTACTATTGAGTCTCGTTAGATGTCGCCTATAAAATCAACAGGGGAGAGCGTCTGAGGCTTTGTTAGCGGGGAAAAATCTGGGAAATATCCAAGACGGAATCCTACACACTGACGCCGGGACGGGACGGTGCCAAACGCTGTATGGTTTTATGGCTGAATATTATTATGAGGCTTAATCCGGGGGAGAAGGGGGTTCAAGATGACGGGTAGGGCACACTAGCGACGCCAATCGATTTTAATTTTTAGCTACTAAACCGGATGTATTTTACACAATTTCGGGGTTACAACCTCTCGGTAAACAATTATACTATTTATTAAATAACCATTCACAAATTTTGGGTACATTTTTCGCGTACGCGTTAGACTCAATATTTTTTCATGGTTATTTAATAAATAGTATAAGGGTTTGCATAGAGGTTGTAACCCCGAAATTGTTTAAAATAGATCCGGTTTAAAAGCTAAAAATTAAAATCATTTGGCGTCACTAGTATGCCCTACCCGTCATCTTAAAGGTTGGCAGCGCACTTGTGACTATAATAAAGTAATTAAAACCGCTAGTTTCAACTAGCTGTGTAGTGAAGAGGCTAGGCTACTGATTGAACGACTAATTAAGCTAATTGGTTGCTGTGACATAATACCTATGTCGCAGTCGGATTGTATAATCCGCCGCATTACATTACGGCCAGATGTTATCAAAAACAGGGCCGTTTTGAAATGCGGCGGTTCCAGTTGCCGGATGTCATTCTTCAATATGGAGGCCCAAGTTTAGCCGCATCGTACTACTTACTAGCTATGAAACTCGGCCCTTTGTCGATATTTGTTTTATTGTTCCACATTGAAAAGAATAGAAATTCTCTAATTGCACCTGAAGATTCTTCATAAACACTGACAAATTTGATACATTTTCTTTGTTTAATTCGCGTACAACTTCGCAATTTGGCAACACATTTTTAACATAGGTGCTTGAGCTACCTATCTCGGAGTCAGATCAATGTATGTGATGTTGTGAAATATATTTATTTATTTATATTTATTTTTGATGTTATGTCAAGATAGATAGATATTCTTTATTGTACAAAAATAAAATACAAGCATGATACAACAAAAACAGACAGTGCAATAAGGCGGTCTTATCGCTTGTAGCAGCGCCACGAGTGTTAAGAATCCTGCAAACCTTCAAGACAAGATCGTATTCCTTTTTAAAAGGTCGGCAGCGCACTTGTGACTCCTCTGGTGTTCATTGGCGGCTGTAATCGCTTACCATCAAGTGATCCGTCTGCTCGTCTGCCCCCTATCCCATTAAAAAAACTAAAACTGTCAAAGTGGGGGCTAATCTCTCGCTTTATTACATTATGGGTAGCCATGTTGAATAACGTATAACGTTGAATACATTCCCTCCGTTTTTTATTCAGCCAAATTCAATCCGGCTAGTCGTTGAACCGCCGCATACCAAAACGGAACTGTTTTTGATAAGAGCCAGCCATAATGTAATGCGGCGGATTATACAATCCGGTTGCGACACCTATAATAAAAATATACACAGTTGGCAACAAATATGGTACTTTTTTATTATTATTATTTTTATGTTGCGGTCAGAATATCATATCATATCATTACTAAGTGAACGTGGTCAGTCCGGTTTTGATAAAATCGTGTATATATTAACAATTTCACGTTAGACATTATTAGTTCATAAATGCTATGTGTTCCCTCGCCGCCGAGCTAATGGTAGAAATACGCACATTTGAAAAATGCAGAGGTATAATGCTCGGATTCAAACCCGGACCCTCTGCACGGGGCATTCTGAACCACTAAGCTACAGTCACAAAGCTTTAATTTGAGACCCATTTCCATTAAATGTCGTTTGAACATTCATAATGCAATAAGGTCGAAACTTTAATACAACAATGTTGAATGTTAAGTTAAGACTTAAAATTTCCTATCTAATCGACCCTTGAAAAGATAACCTCTTTGCAAAAAGCTGTCATTACGGTTTTCTATATACGAAAATATGTTGTATCACTTGTGTCAGTGTCAGTCAAGAAAATAGTTGATTGTTACATTTTAATCACTCAACATTGGCAAAGTTAAATCGAAATTCGATAGACGCCATAACAATATTGTTACATTTTCGGCATAGCTATATATGTAGATAGAACACAAGAATAAGTTATCACACACGTAACAAAATTAACTTTGACACGTTAAAATATTAGCTCTTAATAGCAATAGTTTGCTACACGACGTTCAACCTCGGGTGGGTCCCAAATTAGCGCTTGTGACTGTACCATCGCTCTTAGAAAATACTAACACGGATGGAAAAAATAACTTCTTAGTTATATAAGGAAATATTCTTATATTTCCTTATTGGAAATATTCTTATAATTCCTTATTGCAAAAGAAACCAAGATTAAGTATCACAAAAGAGCTATCATACTGTATTACTTTACCAACATTAGGGAAACACTTTATCAGTGACGAAAGCTAAATCTGCGCAAGACTACGGCAGTCACGTACACATGCTTTGCGTAACGCAACTAAACATATGAATGGATTTATGTTGCTATTGTTTTATGGGTACTAAAATCAGTGAATTCTTTGTACAGAATTTCGAACCATAGAGTAACTTTTTTTTTATATGAGAGGTGGCAGACGAGTAGGCGATCAGCAAGATGGAGAAAGGGTCGGATTTTTGAACAGTCATACAGTGTTAGTTGTTACCGTGCATTTAAAGCAGACTTTATCGGAGTTTCCCTCTCTTTCACACGCGCTGTGTGTCTCCTTTGTTTGGATGCGACAGGTATACTCGTTCGTTACGGGACAGCTTTAAATTAAGCCACCTGTCTCGAGATCAATGGTTGTTTTTTTATGTAATAGGACAATTATTTGTTTATTTACATCACTCAGCAAACAAATGTGTAATGTTGACCTCATTCAATGCATTGCAACAAAAACATGTCTGTACATTGATCCGAGATAGCACAAATGGGTCGGTGTACCTTGAGATCAGTACACGATATTAGCTACTGATGTGACAGCTCAACACCTCAGAGTTTCATTCCCAGTTGCGACCAAGAGTATGCTTGGACCATGATCCAGATACTGTCAATAATAAACAACCGTGGGAGAGCCACGCTTCGGCATGAATAGGCCGGTTCGACCGGAATGATACAACGGTCTCACAGAAAACCGACGTGAAGCAGCACTGTGCTGTGTTTCGATTGAGGGTAGCGGAGGCCCAATCCGGGGGAAAGGCTGGTTTAAAAGGGTTATTGTACATTGACCACAAAGTAAACTCACCACAATTTGTAAACTCCATACATTGAAAGTAAATTCACCACATGCATTAAAAATATGTGTAAGTTAGTCACAGGCGGGTGAGGTTTGTTGTAAATTCGCCACAAATCCTCAGTTCACATATTTTTTGCTTAAAGTAACGATAGCAAACAATCTTTTGATTTTTTTAGAGAATAATTATATTGATAAAATTAAGAGAGTACCTATAAGTTAATATCCAATGAAAACTAATACGAAATTAAGAATTAACAGTAAAGCACATCTTTCTTTTTTTCTCCTGCGCTTTTGCACACTCTATCACCCTTGACCTTGTCGATGCGCGTGTGGTTATTTGTTCTGTTAAGTGTAACCTGTTGGATAACAGTCAGACCAACCAGTCGATTGGTTTATATCCAAAATAATGGATCCCAATATTCCCAATCAACCAGGCCCTAGTTCCAGTGGACATGGTGTACCTAATTACTTATTTTACATTACAATGAATTCAAATATTATAGAAAAAATACTACTTATATTTTATTACCTAACCTCCTGATTTTTCCCATATCGATTCCCTATAAATTAAAGTAAAAAAAATACTACTTACCTACATCATCGTCGTCGTCAGCCCATTTAAGTCCCCACTGCTGGGGCACGAGCCTCCCTGAATCACATGAGGGGTAATTGCCATACTCACCACGCTTGGCAGACGGGTTGGCGAGGGTTTTGATATAAATGCAGAGTTTTCCTTCTCTGGATGCTGATGATCATACCAGCAGCTTTACCTTAGTCGCCTTTTACGACACCTCGGTAAGAGTGAGGGTGGTTTATTCTACTCTGCCGGGGACCACACGGCTACTTACCTTCCTTCCTTTCCTAATCATCCTTACCTACATACTTGTACATATATTTTATTATGTAACCTCCTGATTTTTCCCATATCGAAAAAATAAATATTTTTTTATTCTACTTGTTTGATTTTTCTGCAGACCTTTTCACAAAAGCAATGGTGGTGAGTTTACAATAACCAAAATTATTAATAAACAATTTACTTCATAAAAATAGAACTGTGGTGAGTTTACACATACTTTTTTCTGTGGCGAGTTTACTTTGTGGTCAATGTACAATAACCCGTTTAAAAGTTGGTAGCGCACTTGTGACTCCACTGGTGTCACGGGTGTCCATCGGCGGCAGCAATAACTTACCATCAGGTGATCCGTCTGCTCGTCTGCCACCTATCAGATAAAAAAAAAACAACCATTGATCTCGAGACAGGTGGCTTAATTTAAAGCTGTGCCGTAACGAACGAGTATACCTGTCGCATCCAAACAAAGGAGACACACAGCGCGTGTGAAAGAGGGGGAAACTCCGATAAAGTCTGCTTTAAATGCACGGTAACAACTAACACTGTATGACTGGTTCAAAAATCCGACCCTTTCTCCATCCTGCTGATCGCCTAGATCACTAGGCCACCGAGGTATTAAATTAAGTATAACTTTTCTAGTACTTATCTGCATTTTCGCTGCTGTCAGCAAGTGATTCACCTATGTTCGTAAACAAAACTGATCATTTCATTTCATTCATCGTCATCGTCATCGTCAGCCCATTTAAGTCCCCATTGCTGGGGCAAGGGCCTCCCTCAATCAAATGAGGGGTAATTGCCATACTCATCACGCTTGGCAGAGAGGTTGGCGAGGGTTTTGATATAAATGCAGAGTTTTCCTTCTCTGGGTGCTGATGATCATGCCAGCAGCTTTACCTTAGTCGCCTTTTACGACACCTCGGTAAGAGTGAGGGTGGCCTATTCTACTCTGCCGGGGACCACACGGCTAACTTTCATTTCATTCCTTACAACAATTTAACATGCTTTTGTACATGTACCTAATAAAAAAATGTTTGTATACATCTAACTATTCCTAGCGTAGTGTAGGACGCCCTGCGACAAGATGGGATGATGACATTCGAAGGCTGTCTGGTGTGGGCTGGATGAGAGTGGCCGAAAATCGGGAGCAGTGGCGTGCATTTGGGGAGACCTATGTCCAGCAGTGGACGAGTATGGGTTACTATTCCTAGAATGTCATTTATTTATTCAAATCTAGACCATCACTAAACTTGCCTTCCCCCGCGGATTTCGGCAGAATGTTTTAAAACTAGATCTGCGCTATACCACGTCCCGTGTTAAATTGTCTCACCCTCTTATTCCAAAACGTGGCTTAAAATAAGTGGTGGGATTAATACTGGGAATAACTGAAGAACTAGAATAAACATTATTATAAAACTAAGTTTAACATTATTTAGTATGTCAACTATAATACTCAAGTTAAAACACCTGGACCCCTAGTTTAAAATGAGTACTAAAATAATAACCTCAATATTTCGATTCGGTAACCATGACAACTTATCCCTGTGACAGTTTTTCATTCATTTCGTTTTACACCAAAGTTATTAGTGAGAAAGTAAACAATTTATTTTTTGCATTGAATCCCAAAAAAAAAGCAATTCCTATGCATATTACTTGGAAACCATACTTAGGTAAATATTTTAATTTATTGTTCTTTAAAAACCATTATTTAGAATTTTTACTTTAGACAACAAAATAAGGTTATGTAAAATGAAATGTCACTGAACGAATGATTGAATGACTCGATCAATTTTGACACTATCCTGCGGTACTAAGTTGTCTATGGTTAGACGAGGATTTGTAATAAAAATTTAAGAACTAACATTAATCCGTAATAATCATGAACTTGCTAGTTTAGGATTAAAAGCGGTATCAGAGCAGGTTTTTGTATTAAGAGGGTAAGTGTCCTTAGGTATAATGTGTCAAATTGAAAATGAGCATTTCTTCATGAGATTACATGCCTAGACAGTCATCATTGGTGGTCGTCTTTCGTGAATCGAGCTGTACCATCGCTCTTTCTTACATCCTACGTACTTGGCCCACTGCTGAGAGCCTATGCCAAATCCCTGACAAATTAATTGAGAAGAAACTATAGTCTTACTCTTTATCAGGTCACCGGTATACTTCACAGTGAAATTTGTATTATTTTTGTGCAATTCTCAGTAACAAAACAACAATGAAATATTCGAGCACTTTGTGCAACAGTGACTCAGTCAATCTGACTAACAATAACGACGAACTTTGTACTATAAATAAAGGAGCCTTTGATACATACAGTAGGTTTCCACTCACCACTCACAGTGGAAACCGGGGAATACCCCCCGGTTTCCACTGTGAGTGGTGTGGACTAATAAATTATTTTTTACATGATATAAAAGTGGTCCAAAAAGAAGTTTTATGATTCAGAGAATTTTTTTGTTAAAGTATTTTTAGTAAAAGGGTTCATCATCATCATCATCATCATCAGCAACCCACACTCGTCCACTGCTGGACATAGGTCTCCCCTAATGCACGGGTGCATCCTCTCCCCTAATGAGCGGTTTCAGTTGCAACTAAAATTGAAATGAAATTATTTCTGAATGAATAACACACGAATTATCTATATGATTGTTTTAATTAGTATGCAATAATCGGTTTTTAACGACCATTGTGGTATTTAAATGATAACACAACTTCCTCAAACTATCATATGTGTCGTTAAACTTCGGCGACGATATTTTTTTAGGTGATAGGTGGCAGACGAGCAGACGGATCACATGATGATATGATAAGCGACTGCAACACCAGTGGAGTCACAAGTGCGCTGCCATTGTTTTGCCCGGTTTGGATTTTCAGTAGGTAATCCAGTATCCTCACGCACTCGGTGAAACCTCGGGTGATACCACGGCCTTTTTTGTATGTGATAGGTGACAGACGATCAGACGGATCACCTGATGGTAAGCCATTGCCGCCGCCCATGGTCACCTGCGACACCAGTGGAGTCACAAGTGCGTTGCCAACCTTTAAACCCCTTTCCTCCCGGATTGGGCCTCCGGTACCCTCACTCCGGTGTGTCGAGTGCGTTGTCTAGTGACAACTTGCTTGAACCTAATGGAGTCTTGAAACTTTTAAGAGTGATATCCGCTGAATCCGTAGGTCGATACAACGTGAAACACCGGCGTTTTATTGAGTGACTGTGACTTTGACTGACTTCGACTGTTGACTACCTACTTATTCTCAATAAGTTACTTGACATTGGCGAATTATCTTCGGGTAGAGCCATAATAAGAAAAAAATTATTAAAGATCATCGCTTACCATCCGTCTGCTAACATAAATAAAAAATATGGCACGCTCAACATTGCCGTCTAGTTAGGATGCATATTTATGGAGCATGGACCCTAAACAGACTGAGCCTATTCATAGAACGCCATACTTGAAGAACTGCGCGAAGCCGTTTATACTGGGGCGACGTGTTGGGCGGCGTCCTTTCTCTACCGCACCCGTATAGAATCTGCGTCACGGCCGGTTGGATCTCTTTCACACTCTGTGACATTTTTTCCGAAAATGGCACATTCCGTTTTCTAGTTCCACGAGAGCAGTACAAACAATAAAAAAAAATTAAAGATTCCACAAAGTCAATGACATCACCCGATTAGTCCACAGAGGTCGAACGTGCCCCGCCTGTGTCACGTTCGGTACCAAACAGGTTTTTCTGTGATAATCATATTGACCTTGCAAGCACGTGGTATGTTTAAAAGAATAATCGGAAATATGTGCTTTTCTTTGCCATTAGAAAAAAACAAGGACTAGAAATGAAGAGCGATTTTGATAGCATTGGCTAATGAAGTACAAAGGCAAGTACAGTGTGGTAAGAAACCTACTGAGATTCTATCGCTCCGACTCCAATCATATTATATACACTCGCGAGCAACCAAATCGACTCAGAACCTAATTTTCATACAAACATACTAACTTCAGAGGCCTATAAATATGAAAGTATATTTGCTTTAGTGATAATTTAAACGTCCCCTTATCTGGCGCAATACAGCCCTTCAACGCTGTAATGTCGTCCTCCGCGGAGTCGTATGCTGAGCAAGTCACTCCCCAGCAGTGCTCAGTGGGTATGCTCACGTACTACGAAAGCCCGTTTAGTCGCCTCTTACGACAGGCCGGGAAAACCTTGGCAGTATTCTTAAACGCCCCTAGCCACAGGACGTTAGGCAAAAGACCTCCCCCAAGTCATCTCATTCCTCCCTATCCAATGTTCTTACTTGCCATTCTTGGACATGCATATTGAAATCATCACACCATCTTTTTTTGGACCTGCCGCGTAGTCGACGTCCATAGATCAGTTGCCATTGGGTGACGATTCCTTTTGGATGGATGGGTATCATTTTAAAATGAACTGCCACGACCTTTACAAATCCGGAAGCTATCCCCCACCGGAAACCATTATTCCCCCACCAACCTGTGACATCACTGTTTACGTTTTCAAATATTCTGGCGCACTTAAACGATGGGGCATGTATGTATGTGTGGATGGAATTTTTATTACATCGTTACATAGCCTGATTGGCAGAGAATGCAAACTGGGGTAGTTGCCAAAACAAATGTGGGATTGGAGACAATGTTTTATGTACTTGCATTGGATAAACGAAAAGTTAAAAAAATGACGTATTATTTGCTACTGCAAATAAACTTAAACACCCCAAATAATAGTCTAATGAGCCAAGAAATCTTCTTCAACTCTACGGTTTTGGAATGAGGCTTCCAAGACTTTCCTGAGGAAACAGTATGATATTCCAAAAAGAAGTGTTAAGATTTTTAAGAGCCCGCAACACGAATGCAAAACCTGTCGCTTATCATTGGCCGAGTCACACCCTGTTCACCACTGTCGATGTTTAAAACAAAAACAATATTGGTAAACATTGACAAAAGCTGATAAATTGCCTCAAAAGGACCGGTGTCAGTTTGCTTTCAAATTCAAATAATTTTATTTCAGATATTACATCCATATTATGTTAGTATGACAATAACTTAGGGATCGTATAAGTATTACGTAATGCAATTTTCGAAGGTTTTTTGACCCCCCACCCCTTCTGTAACGCAACGTAACGTTTTTCTGTACCCCTCCCCCCTCTCTAAACGTCACGTAACACTCAAGTGATCAGAAGAAGACCAGGAGACCAATTCTCGGGCTCGTGACATTTCTTTTCATACGACATATATCACTAAAACTTAGTTTTTTTATATGATTTTTAAGTGATATCCGCTATGTTTTTGAAATGTCAAAAAACCCGTGAATTGGGCTCCAGACTAATACTATCGAGGGATTCCCCGTAAAACGTAAAAGAAAAGGGTTGCCAATTAGGGAGTTTTAATTCCCTAATTTTTTATTCAAAGAAAGAAACGTGTTACGTAATACGTGTAGTGAGAAAGACCCCCTCCCGCCCCTGTAACGCATCGTAACGTTTTACGAGACCCCCCTCCCCCCAAATTACGTTACGTAATACTTGAACGCTCCCTTATGGTAAATCTATTGTTATATAAAAATAATTAATAAAATAAAATATGTTTTCATTTCTTTCTTCAAAGAATGACGATCATGAGAACGGGTATGTTCCCGTGACAGTCACTCTCCGCAGAAAGATGTCCATCGATCGGCTAATGTTTTGGGGATGCTGCTGGGACTGTCTCTTAATCGAGTGATCAGAGTTTGTTTTTTACGGACGAGGGCTTCAAACCCATCTGTTTGGTATTCCGCAAACATTCCCGATTCACTGCAGAAGCGCGGCAGACCCAGCATCGTCCTAAAACATTATTATACTGGATTCTCAGGGTATCCAAAGATTTCTTGGCATAACTGACCCACAGCTCCTCCGTGTACAAACTTTGACAATATGTTTTAAACAGCTTTGACATCATGTGTATAACGAGAGAATCTGCGGGCCAGTATATTGCCTCTAACCGATCAAGCCCTGCGCTCTCTTTCTATGTCATCATCATCTTTGAGGTCGCAGGTAATGATATGCTCCAGATATTTAAATTGTGTAACACGTTCTAGGTGCACACCGTTGAGGGTAAATTTCAGAATCCCTTCCCTCTAGATATGGTTTGCATCCATATGCGACTGTGGACACAACCAGATTGGTGTCCACTTCGGTTTTACACAACCATTTGTGACCAATTCCGTTGGACAGTCTCGCAAATCTTGCAATTGATTCATCAACTGAATAACTGATTTTAATTCAGCCATACAATATCTTCAGACTTGCCTTTCATTTGCGAACAATCCACTTGGCCGTCAGCCAAGCGATAGCTAAAAGCTACCGTTCACGAGCCATTTGTCCGACAGCGTCCATCATTGGACCAGATATGTGAATGGAACAAATCGGTATTAGATTAGACGTCATTTCATAATTGTTAATTAATAATGCGTTCTTTGTTCCGGCCGATAAGGACGAGTCTTATACTACGCACGAAGAAATAAGCAATGACTGAAAGAACAAACATATAAACGCACCAGACAATGCTCTGCCACGCTAATCAGTTCAACAAGAAAGTAAACATTTATTGACCACATACAAGATTGACAGGGATAGGACACAGCCAACAATTAACAGACAATGCTCAGTTATACACAGGGACTAAATAATCAAACAAAACCAAAATAAGATTTCCATAAACAAAAGAAAAAAAAGGAACAAAGTGAAGTGGCAACAAGCTCCAAGTTTAGCATGTGCTGCAACGGTTTGAAGCCGCTGCAGCGCTGGTTTTCATCTCGAGTGACGAAATCAATTATGAATGTGACATAATAACAAAGAATGTGACGTGAACAACAGTCGATGTAATGAGAAGAGACTTAGAACGTGTAACCAAAAGAGTGATAGGTATGAATGTAAATGGATAAGGACCAGACGACGGAAGGCCAAAAATACATGGATCGATTGTGTGAAAATGATTATTTGATTGTGACAGGGACGTATGGAAGAAGACATACTGCGCCGAGGCTGACCTCAGATAACCTGGGAACATGGCTGGAGGATGATGAGATCAGCTAGTGTCGCTCAGGAATAGCCACATGCAGGGAGCGAACATCTTTAAACGTACAATTGTCAGGGATGTTGTTGCCCAATGGCAGTAGCGCTGGTCGACGAGTGACAAAGATAGAGAACTTTCGCAGTTCTTCTCAAACGTATATGAGATCGGCCGGTGTTGACGATTTCGTGTCAGAAGTACTGACCGGATATGGGAGTTTCAACAGCAGACTGCACGCGATGACTCTTTGTGAGTCACCTATCAGGTATGTCCTTGCGGAGAACTTGACGAAACACGGGACCGGAGTATCAACTGTATGAAGAATAATGACAACAGATGCTGAATGACTGGAAAAGGAGCGAGATACGACCACGCACTGGCCAGGCACGAAAGGCTAGTGTTCCCATACTGTTTGTCAACAGTCATTTATAGACCAAGAATCATCCAGATATATAAATTTCCGGGATTTCAAATTTTACAAGCGTGAGCAGTGTTCTGAGTGTTTTCTATTTTTAGTAAATAACCCGTCGTAAACTGATACATACACGTTTTGATTTTCTCGATAGTCAAAAAAGCCTTGAAATTATCTTAATCCAATTTCATATACGTAATGTGCTTGATAGTAGATTTATATGACCTTGACAATGTAGGCACGACCTATTGATATCGCGTGTGAAATGCAGCCCTCCCAGTGGGTCCCTGCTTCAGGACCATAATATGGTGCTTTCCATCTGGAAGTCCGAGATGGGCCAAAAATGTGTACCAAATTTTCGTTAAGAAATTCTTACTGCCAGCCCGGAGTCTAGAAGTCGGCGGTCATGTACCCCCGTGCCTCGGAAAGCACGTTAAACCGTTGGTCCTGCGCCCAATCCCTCTTCGGTCGTGTCACGCTGGTGTCCCATCGGAATATAAGGGTAAGGAAATAGACAGTGCACTTGTGTTTTCGCACACACTTGAGCACTAAAATATATCCTGCGTACGTAGCTGATCGTTGAGATTGGCCGCCATAGCCGTAATCGGTTGGAGGATATTATTAACTCAAACCTTTTAAAAAGCCCCCCTCCTTATCTTAGCGTGTAATTCCCGGTTGCGTCCAAAGCTGTCGCTCTGGAGCCCGGGGATTTGGGGAGTCTGGTAATAACAATGAAGCGACTGCCCTCTGACCTTCGCAACCCATTAGACATGGGAACCAGATCAACCTAAATTGTATTAGAATAGTTATTTACGAGATTTCTACCATGTACCTTATTTTTGAGTTTCCGATATTTCGGCACTGTTGCAAGCGCCATGGTCACGTTTTATTTAACCGTAAAACTAAACAAAGTGTCATTTCGCGGCCAGATACTGTGAGTGTTGTGTCGAGAACAGGTGCGAGAAAATAGTGAGTTAGTGAACAGTGGTACCGCAGGTGCGCGTAGTAAAAGACCGCGAAGGATGGTAGACCGTTTTGTCTGCCAGTAACATCTTACCCGCAAATACTTCAGTTACTCCGCGACCATGGCGCTTGCAACAGTGCCGAAACATCGGAAACTCAAATATAAGGTACATGGTAGAAATCTCGTAAATAACTATTCTAATGTTAGTGACCATGGAAATTTAAAACAATATAACCTAAATTGTACATTGTATCTTTGTATACCTAGGTTTTAAGTTTTGTATGTTGTGCAATAAAGAGTATCTATCTATCAACTGAATTATGGTTACACGTTTCAGAAACTATCCGAACTGTGCCTAATGAAGAAAGGTTACTATAGTGTACAAGACTATTTAAATGATAAGGATTCTTGGTCATGTTAATTGATTAATCTTTTGAGTTGTTATTCATAGTAGTCTATTAACCTTCATAATTGTATTTTTTTCTCTTCTCAATTGAAACTCTGTAACATCATCAATATTTGAAAAGAGTAACTACTGAGTTTCTTGCTGGTGTCTTCTCAGTAGAAATCGACATTCCGAACCAGCGGTAGATATTATGTACCTATTTTGACATTCATAAGTGTTGTGTTCTGTGTGGACCTAAATTGAATAAAGAATTTAAAGTGTTTTTACCTTGTATTATTTTTCTCTTTTCTGTAAAAATCATGTGATGTGTTTACCAAATAAATGCTTATTCTATTCTATTCTATTCTAATTTTTATCTTTTTTATCTTATCTTGTGCAGGTTTCCTAACGATGTTTTCCTCGATCGCCGAGCGAATGGTAGAAATAGGCACACAGATATGAAAAAACCAGAGGTGAATAATCGAACCACGACCTCCGACATAGAAGGCGCGTTCTTATCCACTGGGCTACCATCATTCCAACCTATTAAAAAGCCATTGTAATCAAATCAAGTAAAGACACGAATAATTGAATTGAATTTTACTTATCATTTCCAAGTCAATATTCATGACCACTTTCATATCTTCACTGAAGTGGTTTTATCATTTTTATTAAATGATTAGTTAACAAAATGTTGATGAGGTTGACATAACGATAAGAAAGAAATAAATGTTTCATTCAGTACAAATAACAAAATGTTACAAATAGTTAGTTAACAGTATAACAGGATTGAGCTTTATACTTCAATTCAATTTATTCATTTGAAACACGGTACATAAAATAGTGTCACATATTTCGCCAAATATATATTATTTGCGCGTTATCTATGTATTATAAGTATGTATTTACAAAAGAAAAGTATTATATGTATATATTTGTAATCCCACTGTTGATTCTGATATCCGTAACACAGGTGCTTGAGCTACCTATCTCGGAGTCAGATCAATGTATGTGACGTTGTGAAATATTTACTTATTTATTTTAATAGGTACTATATAGTGTTAATCTTGCTACACACTAACAGGGTACATGTACCTCCTTACACGATCTGTTGACATTGTATGTACATGTTGCATTACTCAATAAATAGGGTCATGGGAACTGATATTTATAAGACCTATTATTATACCAATACATATGTGCAATACCTGAATGAATTAAATAATAAATAATGAAATAATAAATTATTTAAAAAAATCAAATACCTAATGGTTTCTATAAAATAATTACACAGGCAACATTTTTATTAATCCCCGACGCAAAAACGACGGGGTGTTATAAGTTTGACGTGTAGCTACCGAACAAATGAACCGATTTTGATTTTGTTTTTTTATTTGAAAGATGAATAAGGAGGGAGTGTTGTTAGCTATGTCGGATAAAAATCGATCCAAGATGGCCGCCGTCACAAAGATTTGGATTTTATGTTTTAACACAACGCCCACAAAATGGGTATCATATAAAAGAGCTTGAGTAGCAGAATATATTAATTGTGAACAATGTCAAATCCAAGATGGCCGCCGACAGAAAATGACGAATAACCTATTTGTTGTGTAGGTATCAAATGAAAGAGCTTTAGTTGTGTTGGGGGTTTTTTAAATTTAAATTTTATTTTTTTTAATATCAGAACCTTTAGACCATTTATTTCCGCCTGCGGGTTTCAAAAAGGCATGTCCTTGTCCTTTAATGTTTATGTAAATAAGTACCCGATTATCCGATCACTCAATTAATACCGCATGATAAAAGCAATAAAAAGGTCTCCACTGAGCATGATGACGAGGTGCTTAGGGGATCACTTCCATATAACATTTACCAGTGACTTTTGAGGCTAAAGAAACAGGAATCATAATATACGTAACAAATGCGAATATGAGACGCATCTTTTAGAAGTTAATTTTGTTATTTTTAACCAACTTAAAAAAAGGAGGTTCTCAATTCGACATGAATGACGACGATGCGACACTAAAAGCTTTAAAAAAAACCGCCTTCATAAAACCACGAACTAAAAAGTGTAAAATAATATTTTTAACACTTTATACACTTCAAATAACATTTTATAACAGTACACTCGAGAAAAGGTTTTACCGAAGTCGGCGCCTAATCCCTGTTAAATAATTGAATGTTGTATTAAATTACAAGGTAGTATTGGGCGCCGACTTCAGTAACACCTTTTCTCGAGTTTACTGTTATAAAATTGTGACTGACCGGATGGCGCAATTGGTAGTGACCCTGCCTCTTACGCCAAAGGTCGTGGGTTCGATCCCCACCCTGGACAAACATTCGTGCGATGAACACTTGTGTTTGTTCGGTGTCTGGGTGTAATATATGTATTTAAGTATATATTTGTGTTCCTCTGTTGTCTGATATCTGTAACACAAGTGCTTAAGCTACTTATTACGGAATCAGGTCAACGTATGAGATTTTGCGAGAATTATTATTATTAGATTAGGGATATTGTCTGCAATGTTCATCCTTTAAAAAAAAAAGTTATTTGGATTTTTTTGCGTTTTAGTGTCTCATTTCCATTTACCATATAACTAGCAGCCTTAAAGTGTGAACAGTATTAAAATAATTATCCTTTAACTCCTAACATTAAGGATTTGACCTTCCATCATCAGCTAAGCCCCAAAAAATGTATTACGATCAGGTGTAAATGATCTCCCTCAACGCCAGGGCTACAGTGGAGTTACGCTGCCGGCCTTTTAAAAAGGAATTACGATCTTTTCACGAAGGTCGTATCAGCCAGGAAATACCGCGGACGCTCATTCCATAGTTTTGACGCGCGACGCGGAAAGTAAATAAATTGTGTTGTCATGTCACTTATAACATTTATATACCCTTGAAGTTTAAATTCAATATAATTATTGTATTCATATAATAATGAGGAGGGGTAGTTACTCTTGCCCTTGAGTTTACCAATAGAGATGTCACATGAGTTACATGAAACAGTGATGGGGTCAAAATGAGACAGTTTGAGACATATTTTTAACATATGTGTCTTTTGATAATTCCACAAAGTGTAACTTTTGTGTTAAACTTTGTGGAATGTGATATGTGGCAGACGAGCAGACGGATCGCCTGAGATAAGCGAATGTATCCGCCCATAGACACCCGCAACACCAGTGGAGTCACAACCTTTAAACCCCCTTTTCTCCCGGATTGGGCCTCCGCTACCTTCACCCACGCAGCGATACACAGCACAATACTGCTTTACGCGGGTTTTCTGAGAGGCCGTGGTATCTCAGGTCGAGCCAGCCCATTCATGCCGGAGCGTTGCTCTCCCAAGGTCAATGTGTGATAGAGGGAGCCTCTGTGACACAAAGTAACACTTCGTCGAATTCCCTAACCCCCCTGTCACACAAAGTTACACTTTATCGAATTCCTTCCTCCCTTAATGTGTGAAGTAATTTTAATGGCTCTGACTGCCTATACATTTATTGGTATTGGTAATCATTTATTTCAAGTCAATAACTCATATTTTGATAGTAACATCTTAATCCTAGGTATTAGTAATCTTTTTCGCATGCAATGCGCCACAGTGCAGCAGGTAGACATAGTCCACTCGGTCTGCAATCATCTTCAGGAGGGAATTGGAGCTAGCCCTGACCCTGCGCACGAGGAACCCTACCGCATCGCGGCAAAGATACAGTCTACTCGCGCTGCCGCGATTATACTATGATTTATAATACGGTATTAGACTATTTTTTTTAATTTTTGTAATCAAAAGACCTCTTAATGATAGAAACATTGTTGAAAGAATTACTTGATTCTCATTAAAACTACCTGAGATATCACAACTTTAAAATCACATTATTTTTGGGCAAACCCAAAACGCTCCATACAAATGGCTACTGAGATGTAACTTGTTTGTGATGTACAAACAAGTTTTTTGTATGCATTTAATTTGAATGTTGTATGGTAGCTATATCAAATGTTTTGTTTATGTCAATGGTTCTATTATAATAGTTGCTGCAAATTGTATGGGTTATTCAATGGTATAATTATTTTTTAATAATTTCATACTTTTAAAATGGACTTACCCATGAATCTTTGAATGACCATTAAACCGTTTAGACGTTATATTTTTAATTGAGAATTTTTGCTATTGGCACATAGGTTACCTATATTTTGATAAAATATTTATATTTTGTAAAATCTCAAGCTTAGTCAAATACCCTATTGCCTCAGTAGGTATATAGGTTTACGTACTATCAATTTATGGATGACCTCTAAGGGGTTCCCCTGAATGCCTCAAGATGTCGTTATGTGAAACATTTTTAGATAGATTACATAAAAAAAGATTATTCAGGGCATGCATTTAAAAAAAGTGAGTGCCTTTAGGCCTTACCTTTTTCTTGGGTTGATCTTTTCTCATCAGCTTCTTAGATTCAGTTAAAAGTAACCCCGTCTCTTTCTTCTCACTCTCCTCACTCACATCCACAATATCCTCACTCGGTATCTCTTTGCACACCGACTGAACCGCACAATCCACTTCGTCCACACACTTTTCCTCATACAAACTGTCATCTGTAAGATCACCGATAGTCCTTGACAAATTATGAGCCAATTTGGTCACAGGAACACAACCCGAGTCACTTATGTCCGAATCAGAGTCCGTATAATCACTTTCATCTTCCGACTCCTCACCGAAGACGTCATGGGATGTATAACAACTGTCTGGAGAGTCTTCAAAGACAATGAAGGAATCTTCAGAGTCGCAGTCTGATGGCATTCTCTTTCGAGTTTTAGGGCTATCATTGAAGACAATTTGGAAGGAGTCATCGCTGTCTGTGGTGGACGTAGAACGGAATCTGCCTGAGATTTCATCAAAGTACTCAGCGTTACTCGGTACGCTTGGTGGAGTAAGGGATAACTTTGGAGTGCCAACAGGTGTTGTAGGAAGGCTGCCCTTGCTGTCCCTTTTTATTTTACAGATGAGACGGTCATCTAAAGAATTTATGGACGGAGAGTTCTCTGCGCTAGACAAGTCATCAGAATTAATTTCGTTAGCAAAGATCATGTCGTCCAGCATATGTTTTCTTAATTTAGCCTTTTTACGCTTTTCGGTCCTTCTACAAGGATTCTTAAATCGTTTGTCTTGTGTTTTCTCAATCGGTACAGACTTTGTTGGTTCCAGTACTTTATCATTTGTCTTATCCATTTCTAATGCAGAATCGGATGACGTGACAATCGTTTTGGTATTTTTCTTTCGTCTCTCTTGCATTAAAGCTTTAAGTTTCGATAGCTTATCTTCGCAAGATGATATGAGTTCTTCTTTTGCATTTTCAACAACGGGGACATTGTTGGATTCTTTAGGAATATTTTTTGAATTGACTTCTTCAGCATCTGATTTTATTTCTGAACTATTTTGTGGTGCCACATTTAATTTGGGTCTTTCTTCTACTTTTACATTAAATTTATTTACAATATTAACAGCTGCAATTTTATTTTCACTTTTTACAGATATACAATTGTTTTTTACAGATTCTGTTTTTAAATTATCAATTTTTACAACTGTACAATTTTTATCACTGTTACTAACTTCATCGACTGGCAGTGTTTTCACAATTTCTGTTGTCTCATGTACGGGAGCCACTTTAGTCCTCATTTTTGGTGCGTCTGTCTGAGTTAGCTCTTCATGATGACACTGATATGGACCATAGTATTCTAAGTATGGTTCATTTGATAGACTTACAAAGTCTTCTGGGGTGAATGCATCTTCAAAGCTTTCTTCAACGTTCCCAGGCTCTACGAAGACTTTACGTGGTCTCCTTGAACGGTACTTTGGTGTTTCCACGGGCTTCGTGGAGAGTAACAAGCGTACTTTGTTGAGTTTATCCTCGCATTGCGCGACGGCCGATCGACAATCTTTATTCATGTCTGATTTCAAATCAGTTTGAGCGTTACTGATCAGATCTTGTGCCCGCTCGTTTTTATTTTGATCCTCAGCGCTGGATGGTTGCCAAGATGCCGGCGACCCCTGGTGGCTGACATTGGAGTCGTCAAAACAATCGTAATATTTCGCGGGTGAGCGCGGTCTCCACTGAAAGACAGCGCCCGATATAACGTTCATAACACCAGAAAAGAAGTTGGAAATACCTGAAAAAGGCGCCACAGGAGGCTGCTCTGGCTCCATAATAGGACTTTCTTCCATTTTAAACTGATCTTCAGCTGTTTTCATGTTGAGAAACTCTTTGTTTGGCCTTCGTTTTGGTTCGTCCGATGTTATGAATGAATCCGCCAAATTCTTTTTCAAAGGATCGGGGAGCAGATGCAGGTTGTTTAGCAGGTCGTCCCCGAAAGAGTGCCTCATCTCCTTCTTTGTTTGGACGTCCGTGAAATAGTTTTCGACGGAATAACGATGACTATCGTACATCATGTTGCGTTTGTTACGCCAATCTTTCACCATAGAATACATTTTAACACTACGCGACTACCGTACAGTCTAGAGGATGCTAAGCCATTACCACTCACGCAGACATTGTTTCGTCACAAACACCACAAATAAAGTTATAAGGAAAAGGCTTAAAAGCCACTCCGCGCCACTTTGAAACCAAGGGTAAGTCTGGGGAAAACCACTTGCGATCTTCTGTCAGTCTTCTATCGGTACAGGCTTCTGTGTTACATCTAATTCTGTCGAACACAATTGCGGATACACTTGCAGATTTTTTTTGATCAAAATTGAACACGGTATTGAGCTCCATTGTAGCGAAAATTGCAGAAAAAACACGTCTTTACAATTCAGCCATTTTGTGGAAATATGCGTCAACAGATTAAAAATTGTTGTTCAGCACAAGTGCAAGGCATAGTGATGTATGTAACCAATTTTTAATCGATAAGATAGTATAGTGAACATTCAATTATACACTTGCATAATATTAAGATTCATTGAATAGTTCAGTGGTTGATTTAGTTCAATTAAGGTGACGGGTAGGGCATACTAGCGACGCTAATCGATTTTAATTTTTAGCTATTAAAGTGGAACTATTAAAAAAATTTCAGGGTTACAATCTCTCGGCAAAAACTTATACTATTTATTAAATAACCATGTACAAATGTTGGGTCCGTTTTTGTACGTGATTCACGCCAAAAGCGGCCACTTTTGGCGGTAATCCAAAAGTCGAGTGCAAAAGCAGACCAAACAGTTGACTATAAGTACTAAATAAATAGTATAGGTGTATGCCGAGAAAATGTAACCCTGAAATTGTTTAAAATAGATCCGGTTTATTAGCTAAAAATTAAAATCAATTGACGTCGTGTGATCTAACCGTCACCTTAGAGTACTCCAAATGGTTTTGGCCAATGTTGGTTTAATTCTCGGTGAGTTTATTTGATCTTTAATAAATTGACACGTGTCTGGGTGTAGAATACTCGTAGATACTGGGAGACACACCGATTCTCATCAGCTAGTCTTCATCATAGTACAGTGATTGCCCTAGTTTGAGACTAGCCGATCAGTGTGAATTATTGTCTGGCGCATTTTAAAAAATGTGACCTGCCCATTCGTAAGTACTTGGGTTTTGCCACATCAAAAACAATGGTATTAAATTTTAGGGACATGGGACAAATAGGGTAATTTTTGTTTATTTGAAAACAAAAATAAATATTTTTACGTGGTAATCGATCTATTTATTTTAGGTGATATTTTAGACAATTTAACACTGCACGTGGCATGTGGACGCGTTCCCCTCTTCCAAAGTAACACGAACAAACGTTCGTGTACGTTTATTAAAACTAGGTCGGCGTGATCAATCGCCATTTCGAATTCGTATCTGTCGCTAAGCGGAACTCGTCAAAATGGTTGGTGTGAAGTTTTTACTTGCGAACGACGATCAGAAAAACAATAAGCGATATCGTGGTACAAATAAACGATGGAGCACGATCATGCACGATGGTGATTGGTGTTGTGACAATAATAGAAATAATAAATAATAAATGTCTCACTATTGCTATCAGTTATTGAAGACTTCGGTTTCTCTAAGATTCCATCATCAGATCCTGAAATATTTTGAAAATTTTCTACGCACAGCCTTTAGATGCATATTACATTTTTACTAGAATGAGCAACTAACACTGTATAACTGTTTCAAAAATCCACAAAAATTATGCGCACTCCCCTAGCGCCGATGATTGCAAGATCCCTAAGAACGACACTTTGATATATTTTGTAGTAATGTTTGGTTAAAAGTTTTGATTTATTCATGTTCATGATTAAATAATATAAACCGGCTGCCTCATCATCATCATTTCAGCTAATAGACTTCCACTGCTGGACATAGGCCTCCCCCAATGTTCTCCACACATATCGGTCCTGTGCCTCCCGCATTCCGCATGGATTCCCGCGATCTTCACCAGATCGTTGGTCCACCTTGTAGGAGGCCTGCCACGGCTGCGACTTCCTGTACGTGGCCTCCACTCGAGGACCTTTCCGCCCCAATACCCGTCTGTTCTCCTTGCTATGTGCCCTGCCCATTGCCACTTGAGGCATGCAATCCTTTGGGCTACGTCTGTGACCTTAGTTCTCCTGCGGATCTCATCATTTCTGATACGATTACGCAGGGAGACTCCGAGCATAGCCCTGGGATTGCTCTCTGGGTGACTTTGAGCCTCCTTAATCGGCACAATGTAAGCGGCCACGTTTCGGTTCCGTATGTCATCACTGGCAACACACACGCATTAAAGACTTTCGTCTTGAGACAATGCGGTAGATCTGCTGAAAATATGCTGCGTAGCTTCCCGAACGCTGCCCAGCCGATTTGGATTCGTCGATCGACCACTTCTGGAAGTTGGACTTACCAAGCTGGACTTTTTGTCCGAGGTAGATGTACTCGTCTACAACTTCCAGTGTAGAGCTTCCAACCTTTACAAGAGTGGGTACGACATGGGAATTCGACATAATTTTCGTCTTGTCCATGTTCATTTTCAGACCCACTTGTTGGGAGACTCTATTGAGGTCGTCGAGCATTTTGCCTAAGTCTTCCAAGGTCTCAGCCATGACTACGGTATCATCAGCGAATCGAAGGTGCGTCATTTATATTGATGCCAAGTTCATCCCAGTCCAGAAGTTTAAACACGTCCTCCAACAGAGTGATGAACAGTTTCGGCGATATAACGTCGCCCTGCTCACACCTCGCCGGAGAGGTATGGGTTTTGATTCCTGATCCTGAAGACGGACTGACATTAAGGCGTTTTCGAACAATGACTGCAACACTTGTATGTATCGGTAGTCTATTCGGCACCTTTGGAGAGACTGTAGCACGTTTTTCATAGTCCACAAACGCTAAGCATAATGGCAGATTATACTCTTCCATCTTCTGTATAACCTGCCGCAGCGTATGTATGTGGTCTATGGTGCTTAAGCCTTTTCGGAATCCAACTTGTTCGGGAGGCTGGAAGTCGTCGAACCTACGTACGAGACGATTCGTCATAACTCTCGAAAACAGCTTATATATGTGACTCAGCAGTGTGATAGGCCTGTAATTCTTCAATTGGGATTTGTCACCCTTTTTGAAGAAGAGCCTCACCACGCCAGAGTGCCACGCTTTGGGTGTCTTCCCTCAGTGATGATGGAGTTGAAAAGCCTCTGAAGGGCTTCAGGACAGGTCGTCCACCTGCTTTCAGAAGCTCCGCTGTGACTCCATCATCACCCGGTGCCTTACCGCTCTTAAGCTGTTTGAGAGCTATGCTAATCGCGTATAGGCTAACGTCCGGGATGTCTTCGGTGTAGTGCCGGGTTAATTTGGCTCTTCGCTCAACAGCTTGAATGACAGGTGCGCGTGATGTCGCGTAAAGCTATCCATAAAAGTTTTCGATCTCAGCCAAAACCGGCTGCCTAATAAAGCAGAAATACGAAGTATTGGTTGCTTTCCTCAATGTAATACGTACGCATCTTCAGGAATAAATTCCCAAGAGAAAAAATTATGAAGTTAAACATTTATATTAAAGACTGCTTTAAAAAAATTAAAAAATAGAATAGAAAAAATAGAATAGAGACTAGAATGAAATATTTCAAAATAAACATTGAATAGTCAATAAAAAAAATAATCAAATGAAACTGTTCTGATCACTAAAAATATTCTCTATCTATTATTGATATCATATTATTGTGACCGATCCACACTTAACCCAAAAATAAAGAGAGTATTAATCACTATCCTGCAAAGTTGTATGGGAAACTTTCAATTTGTCGTTTTTAGACAGTTTCTAAAAAAAAAATTGACTCCAGACGTGCTAGTGAGAATCTTTGCCTTGCCAATCCCATAAAATAAACTAGGCACTTCACAGATCACCAGATCACAGATTTATGATTTTATTTAACTCATCAAATTATTTTGTCTAGCTCTCTCGATTATATAAATTATTCGATTAAGAATTAATCGATTACAATTTATTTAAGTGAAATTGAATGTTCGATGAATTGGATAAATAGAAGAGTCAAGGTTTTTCCCGATTTTCTGATGCAATAGTTGGCACGTTTTCTATTACAGTATTGTTTTCACTATGCACGGTATGCACCACAATAGGGTATTTGACTAAGCTCGAGATTTTACAAAATATAAATATTTTATCAAAATATAGGTAAATATGTGCGAATAGCAAAAATTCTCAATTAAAATATAACTTCTAGCCGGTTTTATGGTTATTCAAAGATTCATTGGGCAAGTCCATTTTCAAAGTATGAATTGTTTTTTAAATAATTATACCATTGAATAACCCATATAATTTACACCAACTATTATAATGGAACCATTGACATAAACGAAACATTTGATATAGCTACCATACAAAATTCAAATGAAATGCATACAAAATACTGTCGTGTGACGTCACATCTCTGTAGCCATTTGTAGGGAGCGTTTTGGGTTTGCCCAAAATAATGTGATTTTAAAGTTGTGATATCTCAGGTAGTTTAAATGAGAATCAAGTAATTCTTTCAACGATGTTTCTATCATTGAGAGGTCTTTTGATTACACAAATGAAAAAAAAATAGTCAAATACCGTATTATTTTTCTTGGCTACTTGATTGACTTGAATATTGTTGAGTTTTGATTGGTCTAATTTGATAATAAAATTTCAAGGATTGGTCGATATCTAGGCTTTTTAGATTCTAGGATATTGGTTTAAATAAGGAAATTAAACTATTATGCATAGAGTAAGGTAATAGTTTATGTAACTTATTGTCTTATTATTTCATTCAAATCTATTATTTTCGATATACTATTACAATCACCACATTTTCGCCACTTTTAGAATAAAAAAATTTAATCCAGTGACAGTGACAGTTCATTTTGAGCATGTTCCAGACCAAAATTGTCTTCAAAATTTTGTTCTTTTTGTTTGTCTATTGATTAAATAAATATTATTATAATACAAATTGTACTTTATAGATTCATTGAGGGTTGAGGGATAAAAAGGTAACTGCAAAACAACATACCCCAAAGAGTAGTATTATATACCGGAAAAAGAGAGCCCTCTTGAGAGATTTTTATGCAAACTCTTTGAAAGCAGCGCCTCTAGCGAATTGATCCGTACTTTACGTTACGTCACGACCGTTACGTCATGACCGTTACGTCACGACCGTTACGTCACGACCGTTACGTCACGACCGTTACGTCACGACCGTTACGTCACGACCGCTACGTCACGGTATTTTCAAATGTTACTAGGACACTAGGATACGACTATTTCTTCTTATATAATAAATTATCAACTTTTTCTACGCGAAACTAATGTTGATAATTTATTATGAAAGAAGAAATAGTCGTATCCTAATAGCATTTGAAGAGCTAATATTAATACCAGAAGGGAAGTGATTGAGTAAAACTACAAAAATAAATTATAAATACATTTATTAATATAAAAAAACTTTTTGTTTTCTATTTTTATAATGTTTGAATTTGTTATAATGTATTTGGGCCGCTCTCTTTACTTCATCATCACCATCAAAAGTTAATTTTCCAATGAAAATAACATTTATTGATGTATTTAAAAAATACCTTTTCTTCCTTATGAACATCACACTCAAAAGGACAGTCTATTAATAAATCTTGATACAACAATTTGATTGGGTTAGGAAAAACATGGACTGGTGTACCTGAGAGACAATAATATATTGTTTACATTAATGCTGAGGGATATTCTTTGCCTGTCCTATGATAGTATCATATGATAAGTAATATAAGAGTCGACTAGAAGGCAAGATGCACATAACACCTGTGTGAGAGAAGGAAAAACCGAAATGAATCCTCTCTTGCCAATGTGATAGCAGTAGGATAAAGACCTCCGATGATCGTCACATTTCAGTGGCGTGAGTTAGGAGAGGCCTGTGTCCAGCAGTGGGCGAATATGGGCTGATTATGATAAATTATTTAAGTCGGGTATTTCCATATTCAGATCAGAGGGGCTACTGCGCAACTTTATGTTAAACAATGTTTAGCTTGCTAGCAACGTTCAACAGAACAAAACAGCAAAAATCTATCGAAATGTGGAATTCAAATGACACAGTCATGTTTCTTAACGATATTCGATTAGAACAAAGGCGATTGGGCGGTAGGCCCCCAGTATTGAAATACATGTTTTCGTTCAGGATGTAGGTATTAAAACTTTCAGTTTGCTGAGGATGAGGATCATAACACAGGTTAAAACTTACCAGTTCCATACCCACGGCCACAATATACAATGCTGGCCTGGCATAATTAACTTTTCAACACATACTTTAGCGTCCGTATCGCAATAACAGTTTCACTAACAACTACTAGGACGGAGGAGACTGAAACGTATTTATAATATTACTCTTTGACCGAAATTCAACTCAACGTTTGTGTTGTATCGATAACTGAATTTCTCTTTTTCAAGTAAGGATTCTTCAGGATATTTTTTGGTGAAAAATAAAATGCACGCCATTTGCAAAAAAATCTCAGATCTGTGTTTTTTTTATTTGCTCAAAAAAAGTTATGGCCCTGGGTATAAATGTAGTTTTATAAATTTAAGTGGACTGTAAAAAATCTGCATTGGGCGTATGTATTTTGGCTACGTTAAATTCGGAAATATGCTATCCATTCTATAAACAGTTTGTTTGTGTTGTCAAATGTTGTCTGTTCTATCATGACACCATTTTGACTTTTACACATTCCAATTTACCATTTTTTTAAATTAGTCATTCATTCGTAACAATTCATTAGATTTTATTTTGTCTAGACATTTCAAACTATTAAATATTTTTTGATAAATAAGAATAGGTAATTTGAAAAATTGTAAATTAATTAAATAATTTTATAGGATGTAAATAATGAGATAGCGGCATCTAGCACAACTTTAAGAGACTACAAAGAAGCCTATTTCAGGATCATGTCGCTAGATAACTCTGCTTTCTATGAAAAAAAATCCTATGTTCCGACTGTCATACCCCTGACATACCCACTTTCCGAAGAAAAGTGGGTGTCGATTTTATTTACTTGTTTTGTGAAATTTTTGGTGTTTTATATTGATTTCTAGCGCATTATGTTAGTTGTGAATACACGCAATAAATGTTAATTGCTCGAAGGACTTTTAAATCGCTTGCTAATGTAACAAGTCATCGATCGGTTATAAAGGTATAATTTTAACATAATTATTACAATTATTTCAAGAAAAAAAAAATTAATTTATTACATTACAAAATGTGCAAATATCATCACAAATTACGATCTCAATAACATTACATGTATTAACCTCTTCAAACAAAAAAAAATCGAAGTAAATAGATACACATTCAAAGTTGGAAGTTGCAATTTTTGTAGTGTTTATTTACTAAAATAATGAGCCAATTTATATGCATTACATTAGAATGTAAATGTATAGAGGGAAGGAAGGAAACAAACTTTAGAGAGCATGTCAATTACTGAGGAAATTACAATCTTTTGATATGAACTATCGGGGTCCTGCTGTTTGACCATATGTCATTTGGCAAAATTACACTTGACAAACAACGTTTGGCCAAAAAAATGGTTTCGCCAATTGATCATTTTACTACTTATCATTTTACAAATACTTACTTTTCCAAATGATCAACACTTAATTTTATTGACAACTGAGTTATCAGAAATAACTATTGGTCAAAAAACGTTTGATAAAATTTATTATTTGACAAATGTTTCGTTTATTATTTAATAATCAATGATCGGAGTAAGTAGAGCTATATTTGGTACTTGCGATTTTTAAAAATAATATGGACATGCCTGGAATCCTGGGAAACCCAGGATTAAAGATATACTTTGTACTATTAACAGCTATTTTCGTTTATACATATGAGCATTAACATCAGCCTTACGAACTTATTCATAAACTATTTGTGATACCATGTTAATTAAAAAAAAGTTCTATTTGTACTTTCGAAATTCAAGATACATACATTAGATAGAAAGGAACACAGTGTAAGTAAATATGGTGATATCTAATGTGTATGGATAAGCCCTTTCATGATTAAAATGCGTTCAAATATTTAACTCTAAAATAAAAAAAAAAATTTTAATCCCAGAATCCCCGGGCATGTCCATATTAACCTCTATGTTTGCGGTCAATGAACCCAAATAGGTCTACCTACTCCGATCATTGATTATAATAGATATGGTATTGGTCAAATTAATACACAATATTTGGAAATTCATTATTTGTTAAGATATTTTATAATTTTAAATTAACATCGATTTTAATCATTTGCTTCTGAATAATAGTCTTTCAACATTAATACTTTGGAAATGTATTTCTTTTTCTTTTTTTCTAGAGGAGCACCAGTAATTTTTTGATCAATTGCACTCTCATTTCTTATAGTTTCTTTAATTAAAAAATATCTACTAACTCTTAATGACGACCCTCTATTCCATATCTATTTGTTTTTTTTAAACTGCTCTCTTTTAGAAAGATTGCAGTAGTTCTTCAGGTTTGGTGACCCGAGCCTTATTTATCTGGATTCCACACGTTTTTTTTTTCATAATTCAAAATATCTTTATTTGCATTTCCTTGTCTACATACAGCACTTTCAAATCGACATACATAAAAAATTATAACTATTTATTTGTAAGTATAATATACATGTAAGTAAACATATATGTCGATACATGATCGTGATTCCACCACTGGAATCGGAAAGTTGATTCTGATGAGAACATTAAAAAGAGTAACTCGCCGGTTACTCTTATTAATCGCCAAAAATTTTAATACAAAGTTATTATTACTATATTACTCGCATAAATAATTCGAATTCATGTCCAACAATAAATATATCCATTACGAAGGCGAACAGTTTATCATTTCAACAAATTCTTGTTGTTTAATTAATCAACTGAATAATTGGCTTTTGCCATTCAATATTTTTTAATTTGTTTTTTAAATTTAGGCATTGGTAAGACAACAAGGTTTTGTGGTAACTTGTTAAATATTTTAATACTCATTCGGACAAATGAATTACCAACCTTATGAAGTCTGACTATTTTCATACTTATATCTATTTTGTTTTTAGAACACGTAACCCGTAGCAATGGGTTCGGAACAGTCATCTGTTCCCCAGAAGAAGCAGGCACAGAGGGCTCCACCGGTTCGGCGCGGTCACACCATAGCGGTTGCTAATGTACCAGGTAATATCTGTACAGTCTGAACCAGTAGAATAGAGCAGAGTTGGGCAAAATGTAATTGATTTAATTACAAGTATTCATGAAACCACTGCTTGCTGCAAGAAGGCAGTGGTAGAGTGGAGACCGTGGGGCGAGAAACGCCCAATAGGAAGACCCTAAATGTGTTGGTGTGACGACATCGAAAGGCTGGCAGGAACAAAGTGGATAGAAACAGCCCAAGACCGACAAAAATGGCATAAACTGAGGCCTACACCCAAATGGCTAAAGAAGAAGAAGAATCATCATCATGATAACGCCCCTTTGGTCTAGTGGTTTAAGGTGACGGGTAGGGCACACTAGCGACGCCAATCGATTTTAATTTTTAGCTACTAAACCGGATCTATTTTAAACAATTTCGGGGTTACAACCTCTCGGCAAACACTTGTACTATTTATCAAATAACCATACGCGAAAAATTGATTCACACCAAAAGCGGGCACTTTTGGCGTGAATCGATTTATTGCGTACAAAATCGAGTCGATTTCGAGTTTTTCGAACATAGCTCGGGATTGTGATCAAAAATCCGCATTAGACAAGCTTGGTGATTAAGTCTGATGCCATCATAGTAGCTATGATGGAGGCCTTTGCCCTGCAGTGGGACAGTATATAGGCTGAAAGGATCAGCCTTTGAAATCATGATAAGGTCTCTTTCAATCATTTGAATCTGATTTAGAGTAAAATATATTTTCATTACTAGGTGCCTCACGCGGTTTCACCCGCATATGAATTGTATCCTATGCTGTGTTATTCTAATATGTAAGCTGTGTTTTTGAGTTTATTTATTACACACATACATACACAATGGGGGGTATATGAAGGTCCCCATCTTGCCTTCCCCAAGGCAACATCTAACTGTGACAGAGCCGCGCTTCGGCATGAATGGGCGAATTCGACCGGAGTGATACTACGGCCACACAAAACCAGCGTCAAGTAGCACTGTGTTTCGCTGCGTGAGTAAGGATACCGGAGGTCCAAAGGGTGGCAGCGCATTTGTGACTCCACCGGTATAGCGGGTGTTCATGGGCGGCGGCCATCGCTTACCATTAGGTGATCCGTCTGCTCGTCTGCCACCTATCACATAAAAATCAGCATACCTTTTTATCCCTGCAGAAATAACATCCCCATTTCTGATGCAGAGGAAGGACGCAGTGGAAAAAAGCCGGAATAATAGCCGCTAGAGGATCCAAGTAATTAGTTGTATTAAAAGGTTTAGAAAGTATACACGGTATCTTGGTCACATGGAGACAGTCAAACATGATATATTATTATAAACAAAGTACATACATTACATTCAAATCAGTGTCAAAATATTGCCAGTGTCTGATTAGACAAAAAGCAGGTTTTACCTACACCCATCTTAGCATAACTCCCTGCACTCTCGTGCTCCCCCATTTACTGGATTCTTCTAAGGAGTAAAATAGTCAAGATTTTTACTCTCCCCCGCAGAGGCTCGTCGAGCTGCAGACCCCACAGCCAGCGGGAACAACTCGCCAGGGGCCAGCGTGTGCTCAGACTCCGAGCTGCCTTATATTTCATACACTGTGGATAGACCTATCGGAGGTTAGTAGGATTCCTTATCACACGTTATTGAAGACTTTCATTCCACGCATTTCTTCTAAAAACCAACGTGAAGTAAATATATTGAGGAAGCACTCATCAATCGAGATACAGGTAATGTAATGTAATGTAAAGTGGACTCCATATTCCGCACTTAGGCTCTCTTTGCGCCCATCACGCACAAAGGACCGAAAGAGAGTCTAAATTAGCCCCTCCGCCGTGGTGGGACTTCGAATGCCCGGAGGCGGTTACTCGTCGAAGGGATGCTGAAGCAGTATAAGCGCTCCATGACTATGGATATTTATGTTCAATATAAAAAGTTAGCTGCGCGTACTCGAAGAATCCTCTCTAAAAAAAAGAAGAATGGCTGGGTGAACTTCTGCGAATCTCTTTCCCCTAGATCCCCTCAGGCGTTTGGAAGAACATTCCAAGGTTCCGTGGCTCGCTGGTTACAGCTTCACCATCCTCAAATGACCCCTCAACCTGGTTGAATGAGTTTGCAAGTCGGCTGGCTATAGAAGCCAACCCAACTCCGCCCAGAAGCGCAGAAGTTTCCTAGGAACCTCACAGGCTTCGCGGTGTGACCTCACCGTTCCGCGGATTTGAACCCGTTGGATAGCCACAGCATCGCATTCCAGGATTACATGTGTGACGGTCTCCTCGGCGACAAAGCACCCCCTGCATAGGGGGCCTACATTATTTGAAAGAAATGGGGTGAGCATTGCGTCTCATAGCCACTGCGACCAGTAGATGATCTATTGTGGCAGCCCCAGAACCTATTACAGCACCTCATGTAGCTCCAGTTCCAGGATAACCCGAGAATGGAACTGATGGGGGGGGGGGGGGGGGGCATTTGATCTCGTCTGCTGAGATCATGTGTGCTCCCAGGTAACCGGCTTCTGCAGCAGTGCAGCGCTATGCACTCTGCACTCGCCGAGGACGTGGATAATCGTTTCCTCGTCCTCGCGACAGAACCTGCAGATTTTGGTATCTGAAAGGCCCAAAGGCACCCCCTGCTTAGGGGGCTGTCAGTTGCGCCTGTTACGAATGAGTGTTTATTTAAGGTGACGGGTAGGGCACACTAGCGACGCCAATCGATTTTAATTTATAGCTACTAAACCGATCTATATTAAACAATTTCGGGGTTACAACCTCTCGGTAAACATTTATACTATTTTAAAAAATTTTTAAAAATAACCATAAACAAATGTTGGGTTCGTTTTGTACCCGAAAAATTGATTCACCGGACCAAAGCGGGCACTTTGGCGTGAATCGATTTATTGCGTACAAAATCGAGTCGATTTCGAGTTTTTCGAACATAGCTCGGGATTGTGATCAAAATCCGCATTAGACAAGCTTGGTGATTAAGTCTGATGCCATCATAGTAGCTATGATGGAGGCCTTTGCCCTGCAGTGGGACAGTATATAGGCTGAAAGGATCAGCCTTTGAAATCATGATAAGGTCTCTTTCAATCATTTGAATCTGATTTAGAGTAAAATATATTTTCATTACTAGGTGCCTCACGCGGTTTCACCCGCATATGAATTGTATCCTATGCTGTGTTATTCTAATATGTAAGCTGTGTTTTTGAGTTTATTTATTACACACATACATACACAATGGGGGGTATATGAAGGTCCCCATCTTGCCTTCCCCAAGGCAACATCTAACTGTGACAGAGCCGCGCTTCGGCATGAATGGGCGAATTCGACCGGAGTGATACTACGGCCACACAAAACCAGCGTCAAGTAGCACTGTGTTTCGCTGCGTGAGTAAGGATACCGGAGGTCCAAAGGGTGGCAGCGCATTTGTGACTCCACCGGTATAGCGGGTGTTCATGGGCGGCGGCCATCGCTTACCATTAGGTGATCCGTCTGCTCGTCTGCCACCTATCACATAAAAATCAGCATACCTTTTTATCCCTGCAGAAATAACATCCCCATTTCTGATGCAGAGGAAGGACGCAGTGGAAAAAAGCCGGAATAATAGCCGCTAGAGGATCCAAGTAATTAGTTGTATTAAAAGGTTTAGAAAGTATACACGGTATCTTGGTCACATGGAGACAGTCAAACATGATATATTATTATAAACAAAGTACATACATTACATTCAAATCAGTGTCAAAATATTGCCAGTGTCTGATTAGACAAAAAGCAGGTTTTACCTACACCCATCTTAGCATAACTCCCTGCACTCTCGTGCTCCCCCATTTACTGGATTCTTCTAAGGAGTAAAATAGTCAAGATTTTTACTCTCCCCCGCAGAGGCTCGTCGAGCTGCAGACCCCACAGCCAGCGGGAACAACTCGCCAGGGGCCAGCGTGTGCTCAGACTCCGAGCTGCCTTATATTTCATACACTGTGGATAGACCTATCGGAGGTTAGTAGGATTCCTTATCACACGTTATTGAAGACTTTCATTCCACGCATTTCTTCTAAAAACCAACGTGAAGTAAATATATTGAGGAAGCACTCATCAATCGAGATACAGGTAATGTAATGTAATGTAAAGTGGACTCCATATTCCGCACTTAGGCTCTCTTTGCGCCCATCACGCACAAAGGACCGAAAGAGAGTCTAAATTAGCCCCTCCGCCGTGGTGGGACTTCGAATGCCCGGAGGCGGTTACTCGTCGAAGGGATGCTGAAGCAGTATAAGCGCTCCATGACTATGGATATTTATGTTCAATATAAAAAGTTAGCTGCGCGTACTCGAAGAATCCTCTCTAAAAAAAAGAAGAATGGCTGGGTGAACTTCTGCGAATCTCTTTCCCCTAGATCCCCTCAGGCGTTTGGAAGAACATTCCAAGGTTCCGTGGCTCGCTGGTTACAGCTTCACCATCCTCAAATGACCCCTCAACCTGGTTGAATGAGTTTGCAAGTCGGCTGGCTATAGAAGCCAACCCAACTCCGCCCAGAAGCGCAGAAGTTTCCTAGGAACCTCACAGGCTTCGCGGTGTGACCTCACCGTTCCGCGGATTTGAACCCGTTGGATAGCCACAGCATCGCATTCCAGGATTACATGTGTGACGGTCTCCTCGGCGACAAAGCACCCCCTGCATAGGGGGCCTACATTATTTGAAAGAAATGGGGTGAGCATTGCGTCTCATAGCCACTGCGACCAGTAGATGATCTATTGTGGCAGCCCCAGAACCTATTACAGCACCTCATGTAGCTCCAGTTCCAGGATAAACCCGAGAATGGAACTGATGGGGGGGGGGGGGGGCATTTGATCTCGTCTGCTGAGATCATGTGTGCTCCCAGGTACCGGCTTCTGCAGCAGTGCAGCGCTATGCACTCTGCACTCGCCGAGGACGTGGATAATCGTTTCCTCGTCCTCGCGACAGAACCTGCAGATTTTGGTATCTGAAAGGCCCAAAGGCACCCCCTGCTTAGGGGGCTGTCAGTTGCGCCTGTTACGAATGAGTGTTTATTTAAGGTGACGGGTAGGGCACACTAGCGACGCCAATCGATTTTAATTTATAGCTACTAAACCGGATCTATATTAAACAATTTCGGGGTTACAACCTCTCGGTAAACATTTATACTATTTATTAAATAACCATAAACAAATGTTGGGTTCGTTTTTGTACCCGAAAAATTGATTCACGCTAAAAGTGGCCGCTTTTGGCGTGAATCAATTTTTCGCGTACGAGTTGGACCCAATATTTTTGCATGGTTATTTAATAAATATATAAGTGTTTGCCGAGAGGTTGTAACCCCGAAATTGTTTAAAATAGATCTGGTTTAGTAACTAAAAATTAATATCGATTGGCGTCGCTAGTGTGCCCTACCCGTCGCCTTAAGGGGCAATGGCCCGTGATTGTCCATATCATTATTTTAAGGTTGTTCCTAGTGAGGTTACAAGTCGTTTTGCTAGTCGTGGGTTTATTGTAAATTGTCTAGTATACTTACCTACCTAAATAAATACAATTATAATCACTGAGACGATGTTATTTGTGAGAAACATGTCAATATACATTTTATTTAAACCTACATTTTTCGGATAGTTTCCAAATGTTGACTACAGGAGAGCCACGCTTCGGCATGAATGGGCCGGCTCGAACGGGGTGATACCACGGCCTCACAGAAAACAGACGTGAATGAATGATTGAATTATGAATGAATGGATGATGACTGAATGAATCATTCATTATTTTGTTCATTCATTCACTCATCATTCATTCATTCATTCATTAATTCATTCATGAATATTGTGTTGTAATAAATGAATATTCTGTTGCATAATACTTGAACGCCCCACTACTGCCCTTTCCAGACTCCCCAAAGACGTCTGCCAAAACTCGCCAAGGTCAGGACAAAAAGTCAGTCCTCCAGAGGAGACAGCTCAGCCTCCAGGCCAAGAAGAACAAGCGCGCCCGGGACATCGTGGTCGTGAAGCAGCCGGAGGATGACCAGCTCGATGAGCACATCAGACGGTTACAGGTGAGACGGGTACAAAGTGCTGTCAGTCCACATTGACGGTGGTGCCAACTGGTGCCATTGATAAGGATCTAGTAGTCATTACAAAGTGCTCACTGTCCACATTGACCGTGGTGCCATTCATAAGTATCGATAGGTCATTACAAAGTACTCTCAGTCCACATTGACTGTGGTGCCATCTGGTGCCATTCATAAGGATCTAGTAGTCATTACAAAGTGCTATCAGTCCACATTGACGGTGGTGCCATTCATAAGGATCTAGTAGTCATTACAAAGTGCTATCAGTCAACATTGACGGTGGTGCCATTCATAAGGATCTAGTAGTCATTACAAAGTGCTATCAGTCCACATTGACGGTGGTGCCATTCATAAGGATCTAGTAGTCATTACAAAGTGCTATCAGTCCACATTGACGGTGGTGCCATTGATAAGGATCTAGTAGTCATTACAAAGTTCCCTCAGTCCACATTGACCGTGGTGCCATTCATAAGGATCGATAGGTCATTACAAAGTGCTGTCAGTCCACATTGTCAATGTGGACAGACAGCACTCTGTATTGACTTCAAAGTTCAAATGAATGGCACCAGTTGGCACCACAGTCAATGTGGACAGACAGCAATCTGTCTTGACTTCAAAGTTCAAATGAATGGCACCAGTTGGCACCACAGTCAATGTGGACAGACAGCAATCTGTATTGACTTCAAAGTTCAAATGAATGACACCAGTTGGCGCCACCGTCTATGTGGACAGACAGCACTCTGTATTGACTTCAAAGTTCAAATGAATGGCATAAGTTAGCACCACCGTCAATGTGGACTGAAAGCACTTTATAATGACTACTAGATCCTTATCAATGGCACCAGTTGGCACCACCGTCGGTGGTGCCAACTGGTGCCATTCATTTGAACTTTGAAGTAAATACAGAGTGCTGTCTGTCCACATAGACAGTGGTGCCAACTGGTGTCATCTATTTTAACTTTGAAGTCAATACAGAGTGCTGTCTGTCCACATTGACGGTGGTGCCAACTGGTCTCATCTATTTGAACCTTCAGTCAATACAAAGTGGTACCACCAATAGTTTCAGCACATCCCCTAATATTTATGGAAAAAATGATTAATTTATTAGTGCCACACTAGACACATTCTACTCTAATTTCTGGTTGAGTGTCACTGCTAAGTGAATGATACCCGAGAGAGCTGACAGCCAGCAACTAGGCAACCAGCTCACATGAGCCAAGTGATATAAAATAATTTATAAATTATCATAAAAATAGCTTTTTTTTTGTTGATCAGGAAATCCCAACGTTTCTACCTATAATGCGAGGAACTCTTGGTCTCCCTGGCGCCAGGGATCCTGAGGTTTTGGAAGGTAAGCTTTTACTTTCAGCAAAAAACTGAGTACTTAGCTAGTTTGTAGATTATGTTTGCGGACTTGCTAACCAAGCAAGTCCGCAAACCTAATCTTACCAATATTTTTTATGCCAGAGGCGACAAACGTATTCTTTTAAAACCTATTGATATTTCAAAAACATTGATCGTAATAAAAATAAAAGTTTAGATGATTTCCAGGTCTTTTCATAAAGAAATAAAGCTTATTTCGTTAAATTTGCTAAAAGTAACCCTTCCTAGCCACGCCACATACTTTAAAGAACTATTAATCGGCCACAGAGCGTCACACCCTGGGTTCGAGTCCCACCCGAAGACTCGATAATTTTTACCGAGTTCAAAAAAGGATAGGTTCTATACTCTGTTTGTTTAGGTAATTTACTAAAGGTAAACAACAAAAATGGCGGAGTTCAGGGATTTTCAACCTTTTATTCGAATCGTGCTCTGTTACTTCATATAAAGTTCACAGTTGGCGTCCATGCTGGAAACCCGACCATGTGAAATATCAGTCAAAAGTGATGCCGCATTACCGAGAAGTATGACTTTTAGATTCAGTAGGGTTGTCCATTACTTTTTTCACAAGAAAGGTTTTGGATAACTGGTTTTTAGATCCATTTTTGTGGGCACTCTGTAATACTTTTAGAAATTAGTAAACAAAAAATTTACTCAATTGTTTGCAAGAGATTGTTGATGAATACACGAAAATACATGAAATTGATAACAGAGAAAATGAGATTTAGATTCAGAATAATATATTTTTTGTTGCGTTTTGTGTCGCAATGAAAAATGGCCCTAAAAAGAACCCCTTTTAAGGTTTTACATTTATTTAAGTACCTAAATAAATGGAGTATACGTTCGACTGTATTTTTTTAAATTATTTATATGTATGTTCCAGTGGCGAAGGGTGAATATTTTCAAAAGGGAAGCCGGAATATGAAATTAACTTACCAAAATGCTCAGCATGCCCATGGATACCCGTGACATCATTGGAGTCACAAGTGCGCTGCCAACCTTTAAACCCCACTTTCCCCTGACTTGGGCCTCCGGTACCCCCACTCACGCAGCGAAACACAGTACAGTGCTGCTTCACGCCGGTTTTCTGTGAGGTCGTGGTACCACTACGATCGAACCGGCCCATTCATGCCGATGCGTGGCTATCCCACGGTCATATGTTAAAGTCGAAAAAATATATATTTTGATTGGCGCGGCCTAATTTTACTACATGTTTTTTGTTTTCAAAACTAGAACGAAGTCTTGTTCGATAGCAAATAATCTGTGCGACAACAATATATCAGTATTCATGACATTTTAACCGACGACCGACATTAAGATGACTTCAGCACAACACACAATACAAAAATTAATCCAATTCACCACAATTCAACACCAAAACAAATAAAATTCGACAAAACGAAAGCAACAAGTTGTTTACAATTAGCATTATCCGCCATTAAATAAAAACTAAAAAGCAAGGGAAATAAAAATATACGCTCCTGTCATGATTTAATACCGTGCTACATTCATTCTTAATTCGGAATCATTAAAATTTTACTTCTTTCTCGCTTGCACCTGTGCGTTGCTAATTAACCTATCTCTATAACAAGCCGATAGGCTTCGAGTTATTTCTTAGTAAATTTGCACGTGCTAAAACGAGACGGAACATGACGATCTATACACATAAATGAAAAGGACAGATGCTCAGTATGAGAATTTGTAGTATGAAGAAGTAACTCGGTATTTTACCGGCTTGCCACCTGTATTATTTGCGTTGCTCATCAAATTTTGTAGGCGTTAAGTCTATAATTCAAACTATTTGAACTATGTAAGTGTCACATTAAGTGAATTTAACAGATAAAAATATCGTTGGCCCATAGATTCGATTTTTCGTAAGGGAAGCCGACGGGAATCGGGTTGTATGGACTCTTCGCCACTGGTATGTTCACCGATTTCTCCGCCAATTGTTAACCGATTTGCACAATTATTTTTTTATTCGAAAGAACACACTTCTAAGTTGGTCCCATTTTCATCATGTCAGGATCTGATGAAGGGATCCCAGAGAAATCTATGGCAACCCTCAAATTTTATAGGCACATAAAATGTTTTTGTATTTTTTATCAATGCTGCACCAGTATTTACGCCTGATTGTATTATTTTTGTGGGTCAGGCGATGATGGAAGGTCAACTTCTCAACGGTTAGGAGTTAAAAGATAACTCTTTCAATACCGTATTCACCATTAGGTCGATGGTTATTGGCCGGGGTGGATACAAAAATGTAACACTAAAAAGCATGCAAAATTTAATTTCTACGAAATAAAAACCGCCTTCAAAACTACGAACTAAAAAGCGTTTTTTTTTTTTTTACTGTAGATAGGTAAGCGTTTGACCATATTTCACCTGATGGTAAGTGATAATATGGTCTAAGATGTAGCACGATTACCTAGAAGATACCTATTCACTCGCGCTTTGAAAACCCCCAAATTGTAGCCTCTAGGGAACACCTCCTCAGGCAGCTGATTCCACTGTTTCGCAGTACGAAAACATTTTTAACACTTGATACACTTCAGACTTCAAGAGAATGGCGTGATAAAGAAGAGGCCTATACTCGGCAGTGGGTGGATGTGGGCTGATATGATGATGATGATGATGATTTACTTAATGCCATGTGTGCCCCCAGGGCTGGACTACCGGCCGTGGGTGCGCCTGACCTCGCGCCTGCAGGCGCACCTCGCGGCCTGCGCGCACCCGCTCGCCGCTGACGAGATCAGCCTGGCCACCAAGATTAAAGAGGTAATTATCTTTCACAAACACGCTCGGGAATGGACAATACGACACAAAAATTTGTAAATAATTTGTAAATTAATTCATTATTTTTTTTTTTGTGTTTGTGTTTAAAGAATTTATTCTCATAAGAACTTATAAAAAAAATACAGTTCACTTAAAATGAGACTTATTTATCTAAAGCATGCAATTATTTCTTACAAATAGCGCAGCGCGGCTACAAAACTAAACTAACAAATAAAAACAATAACCTTTTAAAAACTAATCATTAATCATTAACTATTTCAATATTGATTCCTATTGTTATTGTCGTTTACAACCACAAGATACACTAATAAACTATAAATTATGAAAGGAGGGTATCCTTTCGTGCAAAACTATCAAAACATTGTCGAGCGCACACAAGCGCACGGCTTGTGAGTTGACAAATAAGTAAACTCAGCCAGTAGCATTAAGAATGGAGTGGAGTCGTATATTGTAAATTTTTTTTTTTTTTTTATTATTATCATTTTTATTTTTGGCATTTTGTATTTATTCTTTCAACAACAATTTATAACTAACAATAATTAAGTTTTATATTTTTCTAAAATGACTTTCTTTAAATTTGTTTTAAACATTTTAATGTTTTCCGAGTTTTTGACATCGTCTGGTAGTTTATTATAAAAGTTGACTCCTTCATAGAGTAAGTTTTTCTTGCCATAGTTTACTGTTCTTGGATTTGGAAGGCATAGTTTATTTGTATTTCTTAAATTATACTTAAATTGTCTTTGCGGAATATTTATATTTGTTTGTATAGTCTTAGTAATGATTTTTTTAATTAATAGGCATGAATTATATCTGTAAAGTTGCTCGAGATTAAATAATTTTGTTTTTTTAAATATGAGTTTTGTGTCTGTACGATAATTTATGTGGAACAATATTTTAATAATTTTATTTTGTAAGATTTGTAGGTCTTTCAATACAGCCTTTGAAGCAGATCCCCATATCTCGATTAGATATTGTAGATTTGATTTGACCAGCGCATCATACAAGACGGCGCGAACCTTCTCAGGAATGCAGTATGATATTTTCCGTAGTGACGTTAACACCGGCATCAGGTTTTTCCTTACATGCTCGATATGTGGCCTCCACGTTAAATTTTCATCCAACCACAAGCCTAGATATTTTTCTATTTGCGACCGCCTGATTGGGATATTATTTATAGTGACTGGAGTGTGACTCTCGATCTTTTTATTTTTTGCTCTAAAAATTATGTATGATGTTTTTGATACGTTTATAGTCAAGAGGTTATGCAAGTACCATATATTGAGCCTATCTAAATCCATTTGTGCCTTACTAATAATATCTTGAATACAGTTGCCATAGTAAAAAAGACATGTATCGTCCGCGTACAAAGTTAACTCACCGGTAAATCCTATATTGGCTAGATTATTTATATAAATAAGAAAAAATAAGGGTCCCAGAATTGAACCCTGTGGAATTCCATAAGTGAGACTCTGAGAGCTGCTTGAAAACTGTCCTATTTTTACTATTTGTGTTCTATGTTCGAGATATGATTTTAATATTTGAATTGCCGCACCCGATATGCCTATGTTATGCAGTTTTTTTAATAATTTTGAATGGCTTATAGTGTCGAAAGCCTTTTTTAAGTCAATAAAAATACCTAAGACGATGAGCTTTTTATCAATACTAGACTTTATTTTGCTTATCAAGTCTGCTACTGCCGAGAGGGTGCTGGATTTGGGGCGAAAGCCATATTGGCAATCGCTAAAGAAGTTCTTTTGATTGAGATATTCAAATAACCTATTGTACAGAATTCGCTCAAAAACTTTCGACACTATCGGCAGCACGGAAATTGGCCTATAGTTCCCAGGATCAGTTCTTGTACCCGATTTAAAAATAGGGCTTACTTTTGCAATTTTTAGTGAATCAGGGAAAATACCGTCATGTAGGCATCTATTTATGCAGCACGTGAGATCGTCAAGTATTAGCTCTTTTATACATTTAATTGTTTTTACACTTATACCATCAATGCCAGTGCTTGAGTTACTATCAAGTAGGTTTATAATATTACTGACTTCCTCCCGACTACATGGTGAGAAATGAGATAATGTTGTCTTGTGGTCATAATTATCATTATACATAAATATATCGGTGGTACTTTCGTGATAGTGTATTGGTACATTGTTTGCTAAGTTACTACCAACAGATGAAAAAAATACGTTAAACGTTTCACAGACTTTGTTTCCTTCGGTTATAGTGCCATCCGTACTCAGTGTCAGGTTTGGTATTGGAACTTCTTCTTGAGTTTTGTTTCTGGCTAGCCAATTGATTATTTCCCACATTTTTCGCGAGTTTTTGAAGCTTTTATGAAATAAGTCATGATAGTATTTTTTTTTGCACAATTTAATGGATTTCTGGACATTATTCTGTAACACTTCAAATGACATTTGGTCACCATTGCCGGACTTTAGAGCTTTCCATATTTTATTGCGTTTGTTTATTTGATCTATTATGTCTTTATTAATCCAATCATCACGTGGGGCATTCAAAATCTTTGTTTTTATCAATTTATTTTTACTCATGCTCCACAGAATTACTCTCTCCAGTTGGTCATATTCACAATCTTCATTGACTTTTTTTCTTTCTTTCATGGTATTATATAGTCCTTCATAATTCAAAGCTTCATACTCAGCGCGTTTCTTGATTTGCATTTTTAGTTTTGTCACCTCAATGAAAATCTGCTTATGATCAGAAAGAGACGACTCGATTAACGAAAAATTATATTCGTGGTTGTTTATATTTGTACATACATGATCCAATATTGTACTAACGGTTGGTGTTTCACGGGTGACATATTTTTTGTTGATTTTATTTAAAATCTTATATCCAGCAGCATTTACTGTGCCTAGGTACTTCTTCGACGTGTTGTCTTTTTTTAATAAATTTATATTCATATCCCCAAAAACAATTGATCTTTTTCTCTTTTCAAGTAGCAAATTAAATGTTTCAAAAAATGAATTAACGTTCGTGTTGGGTGCCCTGTACACTGCGCCAATACTTAAAGAAAGCTTATTTATCTTTAACCATAAGTAATGGTTACCATCTGCCACCAGGTTATCGGTCACTTCAAATTGAATGGTATTATGAATATATATGGAGACTCCACCCCCTCTGCTGTGCTGCCTAAAGTTGTAAATATGATTATAGTCGGGTAGTTTATAAGATTCGGCGTCGATATCGGATGTTATCCATGTTTCTACGAAAATTAATATGTGTATCACCGATGAGATGGCCTTAAGGATGCATTTTATTTCGTCAAACTTTCCTGGCGAACGTATACTCCGAATATTAGCGTAAAAAAATCTCAATGAGGAAGGAGTTAACGGTACGTCTTGGTATTTATTCACAATATAATAGTTCGTTTCTTTTAATCTGTCACGGTCAAAATTGACAACACATCGCTGCTGGCTAATTAGTTTTTTTTGTCTTGTAGATCATTTTGTTCCAGAATTTTAGGTGTACCCTTGAAATATTTGATAGTAAGGTTTTTTTCTCCAATTTCCTCTCGACGTTTTAATTCTTCTTTCAATGATTTTAGAAATGATTTCTGTTTTGGCGTTTGGTCCGAATATATTTTGACATCTTTAGCTAATTTTGATTTGTTGCGTAGTAGCTCCTTTGGTATTTTTGTGTTGTCAAAGCATAGTTTCAATGGGCGGTCTTTAACAGAATTATATTTGCCCAGCCTCATGCATTTCGTAGGTTTAGGGCAGTTTTCAAACAACAATTTGATTGTTTGCGTTGCCATTTCGTCGTCATATATGCGTCTCGCGGTAAGATTTTTATTATTTTTTTCCGGAATACCCACTATTATAACATTTTTCTCTCGCTCATTGCGATCCCTAAGTTCTGAGATTAGGCTTTCGTGTGTTGAAATTAGCGATTTCGTGAAGTCCTGAGAATTATTCTCTCGTAGTTGGACGATGTCGTTTTCGAGGAGTGTTATTTTTTCCTGTGTTTTAGTATTTTCAATTTTCATTTCTTTCATTTCACTGCTCATATTGTTTATTTTCTGCGCTAAACTTTCCGTGACTGACTTTACTGCTTTTACTTCTTCTTTTATTTCCGACATTTCTTGGCGTATATTCGCGAAGTTTTCATTTTGTACTCTTCCAAATTCTTGGAAGAAGTTCATGATCTCAGTCCGGAACTCCAATAGATCTTGCTTAAAATCGTGTATGTCACTGCGATCCTTCCGCTTCCTGGCGTTGATATTGCTGTATCCGTCATCGTCATAACATGTCGAGAGGTTGGGCGTTGACCCGCCCGTGCTCCCGCTTCCGCTTATCAATGTAACACTAGGCGGAGTTCTCTGCATCGTGTAGTACGAGTGAGATGTATGTGTATCTGTTTCACTTCACGGTTGAGTCACAATCAGCACCGATCAAGAAAGTAAGTATTCGTTTGCGTTAGAATTTTGAGCTCTAATGTGCAGTAAACAAGGGTTGTATTTGTTTACACTTGATTGGTAATTTTTAAAAATGTTTTTACTAATTTGTGCACACGTCTGTTCGCTGCGCGCGCGCTCGCGACTTTTGGCATGTTAATACGTTTGTGTTATATTTTTATGTGGAAACTTCACTGATTTATGTTCTTATTATTTTTTAATTATTTTAAGTTTTATGTAATTGTTTGTTTCCCAAAGAATGAATAAATAAATAAATAAATAAAAAAATATTAATAAACTTTTCGAATAAAGATAGAAAGATAGATGGATAGATAGATACACTTCATTGCACAAAATTTACAGATCTTAGCCTAAGTTATTATACTAAAACAATGAAGGCGGTCTTATCGCTAATAGCGATCTCTTCCAGACAACCTCAGGGTAGAGGAAAAGTATAGCGAATTAAGAAAAGGGGTAAGGCAGTGCAAGTCAGAAAAAGAGAGAGAAAAAAAAAGACATTGTATAAATACGAGTATGGTATATACATACATACATTATATTAAATAAATATATACTAGCTGTAAATACTAAAACATACTACTACATTACAAAACAAATAAACATACATACTAACAGTTTATTGGATTGATAGATACGTAACCAGGGAAATAGGAGACAATGAAAGGAAATACAAAGGCTTAGAAAGATAAGAAATGATCTTTAACTCGGGACTTGAAAATAGAGAGGGATGCGGATTGCCGGATGGATAGGGGTAGGTTGTTCCAGAGGGGTGGATTGGACAGTGAAGGATTGTGAGTAGGAGTGTGTGGAGTGGAGTGGGAATGCGAGATGGAGTTTGCGGTAAAATAAAGATGAAACATATTTTTTAGTTATTCTCATAAATAATAATTCTCACAACATCTCATACGTTGACCTCATTCCGCACTAGGTAGCTTAAGCACTTGTGTTACAGATATCAGACAACAGAGGAACACAAATAGATACTTAAATACATATATTACACCCAGACACCGAACAAACACAAGTGTTCATCGCACGAGTGTTTGTCCAGGGTGGGGATCGAACCCACGACCTTTGGCGTAAGAGGCAGGGTCACTACCAATTGCGCCATCCGATCAGTCATCGTCGTCATCGTCATCGTCAGCCCATTTAAGTCCTCACTGCTGGGGCACGGGCCTCCCTTAATTACATGAGGGGTAGTTGCCATACTCACCACGCTTGGCAGACGGGTTGGCGAGGGTTTTGATATAAATGCAGAGTTTTCCTTCTCTGGGTGCTGATGATCATGCCAGCAGCTTTACCTTAGTCGCCTTTTATGACACCTCGGTAAGAGTGATACCGGTCAGACATACTTACTCCACTGGTTCAGTGACCCGAAACGAAACGCCTCCGAAACAAGAGAATAACCACTTTGGTCGATCCTGCACTACTTGTCGCCAGTCACCGACCTGAAGTTCTCGCAGATCATTTTCCACGACGTCTTTCCAGCGATACCTAGGCCGGCCTACCGGGCGTCGGCCCATCGGTATGCTTTCTTCACGAAACGATGCTCGTCCAGTCTCTCGAGGTGGATTATCATAATAAATATCTGACTCCGAGATAGGTAGTTCAAGCACCTGTGTTACGGTGCTTGAGCTACCTATCTCGGAGTCAGATCAATGTATGTGATGTTGTGAAATATTTATTTATTATTTACAACATATTGGGACAGTCAGCTTCACAAAGATATGAGTTGTGAAGGTAGTCAAAAACATATTAAGGTGACGGATAGCTACTAAACCGGATCTATTTTAAACAAATTCGGGGTTACAACCTCTTGGCAAACACTTATTCTATATATTAAATAATCATGCACAAATGTTGAGTCTAACGCGAACGCGAAAAATTTAATCACGCCAAAAGCGGCCACTTTTGGCGTGAATAAATTTTTCGCGTACAAAAACAGACCCAACATTTGTGCATGGTTATTTAATAAACATTATGAGTCATATCAGAATCAACAGCGGAATATATACATATAATACTTTTCTTTTGTAAGTACATACTTATAATACATAGATAACGCCCAGACCAGTACAAACAGATAATATGATCATGCACAAAAATGTTTGAACTGTGCGGGGATCGAACCCGCAACCCTTGGACCAGAGGCAGCGTTCACTACCTGTTCCAAACAGGTCGTCTAAATATGTGAAATATGTGTGAATAAATGATTACCGTGTGGTCCCCGGCATAGTAGAATAGGCCACCCTCACTCTTACCGAGGTGTCGTAAAAGGCGACTAAGGTAAAGCTGCTGGCATGATCATCAGCGCCCAGAGAAGGAAAACTCTGCATTTATATCTAAACCCTCGCCAACCCGTCTGCCAAGCGTGGTGAGTGAAATGAAATGAAAATTGTTTATTCAATTTAGGTCCATACAGAACACTTATGAATGTCAACATGTTTACCACTGGTTCGGAATGTAGTTTTCTGCCAAGAAGACACCAGCAAGAAACTCAGCAGTTACTCTTTAAAAAAAAAAATGTTTTACAAAATGTCACCATTAACTTAAAAATATAGTACAGTTTTTGTGTTACTAATATGTCCCTAAATTATTGTCATTCATAAAATCGTCTATTTTATAATAGCCTTTCTTCATTAAACAATTTTCTATATACAATTTCTTTGTCTGGGCTGTGACTAAGCTGAGTGAGGTCCATTTATACTAGACGTCATAACACATCATTATATTCATTTGGCACTGTCTGGACATGATTGAATATAGTTTTGGTTTTTTTTTTCCTTTTGTTTTATTTTTATGTTTTTTTTATTGTTTTATGTTTTGTTTTCTGTTTGTACCAAATTGTGTTCTGTTTATAATTGCTATATGTTCTGTGTTGTGATGTCTATAATAATAAATATTTTCTTTCTTTCTTTCTTTCAATTTAAACTTATGTGTGGGCAAGGCAATGAGTATGGCAATTACCCCTCATGTGATTGAGGAAGGCCCGTACCCCAGCAGTGGGGACTTAAATGGGCTGATGATGATGATGAAATGATTAATGATCATGATTATCTCCCGAAACCCCTCAATGATGTGTCCCCCGCGCCAGGCCGACGTCGAGATCTCTCGGCTGTACTCGCAAATGGTGGACAAGCAGCGCGCCAACGCGCGGCACGCGGAAAGACTCGCGCGCGTGCACGAGGTGGCGCACCAGTTGTCCCGGTGCAACTCGCTGCTCAACCAGGTAATGCGCTATTTCACTATTTTTTATTTATTTAGTTTACGACGATTGATCTGACTCCGAGATAGGCAGCTCAAGCACCTGTGTTACGGATATCAGAACAAACAGCGGAATTTTGTATGGTAGTTATATCAAATATTTCGTTTATGTCAATGGTTTGGAATGGAAAAAGATCAAATGTTCCTGTACAAAATTTTGAATTACTACATTGATTCTCCTTTTTTATTAAGAAATATATTTTTAAGGTGTCCCCGGTTAAACTCTCGTCACCATCAGCTATTCAGTGTATCGTTGACTTCAAACAATTATGCCCGTAACACCTTTCTGTTGCGCTCCTGTCGTAATTATAACAGCGATTTTTGTGACTTAGATCTATTTAACACTACACTGCGAGCGTACAAAAAGGCTGTTGTGGGTAAATTGTCTCCTGATTTTACAAAATAGATATTTGTCAATTGCTCATTTCTGCCTTTTTGTTTATATTACGAACATCATGTTGCGGTTTGTATGATATTAGTTATTAGTGGAAACTTAATTGGTTTAAGATTATGTTTTTGTGTGTTAAATAGTGTTATTTTAAGTACTGTATGTTTCCTTACAATAAAGAAAATAAATAAAATAAAAATGGTTCTATAGTTGGTGCAAATTGTATGGGTTATTCAATGGTATAATTATTTTTTAATAATTACATAGGTACTTTTAAAATGGACTTGCCCATGAATATTTGAATGACCATAAAATCGGCTAGACGTTATATTTTTAATTGAGATTTTTTGCTATTGGCACATAATTACCTATATTTTGATAAAATATTTATATTTTGTAAAATCTCGAGCTTAGTCAAATACCCTATTGAATATTGCACAACATCACATACATTGCGTCGTTGAAGTTCTAACACAGTTCAGGAAAGTCCAATAACTAAACCGAGACTTACGTACTATTTCCATTAGTACCTATTCAATAGTTGACTTCCGTTCTTTTACCTTTTCAACATTTAAGGTAGGGCACACTTGGTAACCAATCAATTTTAATTTTTAGCTACTAAAACGGATCTATTTTAAACAATCTCGGGGTTACAACCTCCCAGCAAACACTTATACTATTTATTAAATAACCATGCAAAAATGTAAGGTCCACCGCCTGCGGGATAAATTGATTCATGCCAAAAGCTGCCACTTTACCATCAGGTGATCCTTCTGCTTATAATGTATCAATACGGGGATTAACACGATATTTATTATGTGAAACAACATTGTCAGTCCGCTCGTGACCACGGCTGCTGTAACGTAGCCGAAACGTCGAGCCAAATATGTATGAATGAATGAATGAATGAAAACTTTATTTGGCTCAATACAAAACAAGGAAACTTAATTAGAAACATAACCTAGACATAAATCATTAACAAAAAGTAGGACAACATTATCCCTGTATGCGCCAAAGAGGCGGCCGCTCAGCATTAGTCGGTGCTGATCCAAGAGACCAACCCCGACGCTGGTTTTCAGCGACTACCATAACATTATGTGAGTACACAATGTTGTTTCACATAATAAATATCGCGTTAATCCCCGTATTGATACATTATAGTTATAATGCAACGCGAAAATCTAAAAAGATCCTTCTGCTTGTCTGCCAGGTCACATTAAAACTATGACTTCCCCGAAATTTTTAATTGTTACAGACTCTGCAAGATTTTTAAGTTAAACTGATTTAATTGTTACAGACTCTGCAAGACATAGAAGAGTTAAATCAACTGCTCCCAGAAGAGAAAAGACTGGAACCCTTCACTTGGAACGACGATCGGTGAACTTCGGCTAGTTGTGACAAAATGTGATCAACTGTTACCAATTGTAACCACGTGTAACAAATTGTTTTACTAAGTACAATCAAACGTTACCAATTGTGATCACGTGTAGGCAATTGACTACGTGTAACCAGTTGATATTAAGCGTATCATAATGTTACCAATTGTGACCAGTTGTAACAACTGTTACGAAGTGTGGCTATCCGTTACCAACATTCTATCGGTTCAGTATTAGGAATCAGTTCCACTATATATTCAAGTTACTACAAGTGACCAACTGTTACAAAGTGTAACTAAATGTGCGTATTTGTAACTGTATGATTACATTGATACTTTCACTCTCTTTTAGTCATGATGTAATAGGTACAGGCCGCGGCACGTAATTGTAGCGCTGGCCATTAGTTTGTGCACTTGTAAATTGCTCAGTGTATTACTTAAAATGATTTCTGCGCATTCAAGGTCACCGCCAACGCCCTGTTGGTCTAGTGGTTTAAGTACCGGGCCGTGATCTCGGGGTCCTGGGTTCGATTCCTGGGTCGAGCGTAAAGTTTGTTTCGTATTTTTCGAACATAGCTCGGGTTTGTGATCACCAATCCGCATTTGGCAAGCGTGGTGATGAAGCCTAATCCCATCATAGTAGCGATGACTTGATTTCTATGATGGAGGCCTTTGCCCTGCAGTGGGACAGTTTATAGGCTGATACTCCAAGGTCACCGCTAGACTTTTTTGGCGCGGCATTTAATAATGTCATCCTACCGGACATTCCTGCGGATTTTTTTTGTATATCATAGGTAGCGGGCGAGCAGACGAATCACCTGATGGTAAGTGATTGCCGCGGCCATGGACACCCGCGACACCAGTGGAATCAGAAGTGCGCTGCCAACCTTTAAACCCCTATTTCCCCGAATCAGATTTAAGTGGAAGAGCCACGCTTCGGCATGAATGGGTCGGCTCGACTGGAGTGATACCACGGCCTCACAGAAAACACTGTGCTGTGTTTCGCTGCGTGAGTGAGGGTACCGGAGGCCCAATCCGGGGTAAGGAGGGATTTAAATGTTGGCAGCGCACTTGTCACAATCAGGTGATCCGTCTGCTCATATGCCACCATGCCACATAAAAAAAAATTAGATAACATCAAATACATTCCATTGTCCAGGTCCCTGAGGTTTTCCCTTGTATTTTAAAAAGAGAGGGTCTAATTTAAAGCAGACGTTACGGCCGAATCGGAGTTTCCCTCTCTTTCACACGCGCTGTGTGTCTCCTTTGTTTGAATGTGACAGGTATATTCTCGTTCTTTACGGTACGGCTTAAGGTGACGGGTAGGGCACACTAGTGACGCCAATCGATGTTTTAAACAATTTCGGAGCGGGGGTCTCTAAACAAACATTTATGTTATTTATTTCATAATTGTGCACTTCTTTTTGATTTGTTTTAGCACACGAAATTAAATTAACGCCATAAATGGTCGTTTTTGGCGGTATTTCAAAGTGTACAAAAGCAGACCCAAAACTTAAGTATAAGTATTAAATAAATAGTATAAAGCCGTGTGGTCCCCGGCAGAGTAGAATAGGCCACCCTCACTCTTACCGAGGTGTCGTAAAAGGCGACTAAGGTAAAGCTGCTGGCATGATCATCAGCACCCAGAGAAGGAAAACTCTGCATTTATATCAAAACCCTCGCCAACCCGTCTGCCAAGCGTGGTGAGTATGGCAATTACCCCTCATGTGATTGAGGGAGGCCCGTGCCCCAGCAGTGGGGACTTAAATGGGCTGATGATGATGATGATGAAATAGTATAAGTGTTTTCCGGGAGGCCGCAGTTTTTTTTTTTATGATATAGGTGGCAGACGAGCAGACGGATCACCTGATGGTAAGCGATTACCGCCGCCCATGGACGCCCGCAACACCAGTGGTGTCACAAGTGCGCTGCTTACCTTTTAACCCCCTTCCCCTGGATTGGGCCTCCGGTACCCTCACTCACGCAGCGAAATACAGCGCATGCACTGCTTTACGCCGGTTTTCTGTGAGGACGTGGTATTATTCAGTTTCGAAATTGTTAAAAAGATATCCGGTTTAGTTGCTAACAATTTAAATCAATTGGCGTCGCCAGTGTGCCCGTCACCTTAAAATTAAGCCACCAGGAACAATGAACGTACCACGGACACCAAGAGGCGTCTACCTATTGACGTGTGCGATAATAATAATATAATAATAATAAGGCCGCTATCCTGAACACGTGTCGTATTGTTCGTAAGTTCCTGCAGGACGATGCAAATCATATGAACCCAATAATTGAAGCTGCGGCTCACTTGGCCTAGGTCCGTGAGTCCAGTATGAACACCAAAATGTTTTAACAACCATTTTGAGACAAAAAATGTTTACAAAAAATAATAATAATTCTCACAACATCTCATACGTTGACCTGATTCCGTACTAAGTAGCTTAAGCACTTGTGTTACAGATATCAGACAACAGAGGAACACAAATATATACTTAAATACATATATTACACCCAGACACTGAACAAACACAAGTATTCATCGCACGAATGTTTGTCCAGGGTGGGGATCGAACCCACGACCTCTGGCGTAAGAGGCAGGGTCACTACCAATTGCGCCATCCGGTCAGTCTATGATATAGCGATGTATTCTGATGTGATCTATCGATTTTTCGCCCCGTTGGTCTAGTGGTTTAAGTACCGGGCCGTGATCTCGGGGTCCTAGGTTCGATTTCCGGGACGAGCAAAGGTATGTTTAGAATTTTTCGAACATAACTCGAGATTGTGATCACCAATCCGCATTGGGTAAGAGTGGTGATTAAGCCTAATCCCATCATAGCAGCGATGACTTGATTTCTGTGATGGTGGCCTTTGCCCTGCAGTGGGACAGTATACAAGCTGATACATTACTATCGATTTTTGAAGGATTTAACTATCCTTGGCCGCTATTTTGAGAAAGAAAACTAACATAAGTGAGTTAAATGTTCCCTTTGACAATTTGTCGTAGTTTGATATGTGGCTGTCTGTACATAGCTGTTTAAATGACTTGTAGTCCGACCACGACCATTGGGCACTTGACAAAAGTAGGAAATAATTAAAACGAAAAACAGATTAGAAACATTACCGAATGTCACCAGTGTACCCAGATGGTCCTCCAAATATTTCTACTTAAAGGATCTTATAATTATATCCTCCAACCGAATACGGCTACGGCGGCCATTCTCAACGATCAGCCGCGTACGCAGGATATTTATTATAGTGCCTAAGTGTGTGCGCAAACATAAGTGCTCTCTCTATTCCCTTGCACTCATATTTGCCCGGGACGTCTTGCGCAGCCGTCGCTTTAAAGTGCCGGTCAGTCAAAGGACCTACTATTTTAACGAGACTCAAAGCTTCATGAAATAAGGTTTGCTAAAGAGGAGAATGTATAAATTATGAAATAAAATATTTATGCTTGTAAAAGTTATGTTTTGTTTTATTTTTAATCACGAACAAATACCAGAGAATAATAAATAAATAATAAATAAATATTTCACAACATCACATACATTGATCTGACTCCGAGATAGGTAGCTCAAGCACCTGTGTTACGGATATCAGAATCAACAGTAAGATTACAAATATATACATTATAATACTTTTCTTTTGTAAATACATACTCATTTATACATAGTACACATCCAGACCAAAACAAACAAACATGTTCAATAATAATATAATACCAGAACAGGTACCAAATTTTGACCGTGGGAGAGCCACACTTCGGCATGAATTAGCCCAACCGGAGTGATACCACAGCCTCAAAGAAAACCAGCGTGAAGGAGCACTGCTGTGTTTCGCTGCATTAGTGAGGGCACCGGAGGCCAAATGCGGGGGAAAAGGGGGCTTAAAGGTTGGCAGCGCACTTGTGACTCTAATGGTGTCGCGGGTGTCGATGGGGATTGCTTACCATCAGGCGATCCGTCTGCTCGTCTGCCACCTATAACAAATAAAGATATAACATCAAGTAATCAAATGATTTGAACTGTGACCCAAGGTCTGGATCCCCTGTGGAAGGGTTGCGAAGGTCAGACGGTAGTCGTTTCATTGTAATTACCAGACTCCCCAAATCAAGAATTATGGTCCAAGTGTACCCCGAGCTCTGAAGCGACGGAACGGGACGCAACTGGCATTTTATACCGAGGGGAGAGGCCGTGCCTTGGAGTGATACCACGGCCTCAATGAAAACAGCGTGACTCAGCGCCTGCTTTTCGTTTGGACGGCCCACAGATGTAATAATAGGAGCTCTTTGGGGCAGCCCGTTTGGATCAGTGGTAATGAACGCCGCATCTGGTGCAAGGGTTGCGGGTTTGATCCTCGCACAGTACAAATATTTGTGACCATTAACATGCATGTTTGTTTTGTTCTGGGTGTTTTCTATGTATTTGCAAAAGAAAAGTATTATATGTACAGTCAGCTAAGAAAGTGGTCTACCACTTTTGACAAAAGTTTCTGCGAGATGCAACAATCGCTAAGGTTGACTTTTCTAACAGAATTTAACACAATGCACAATTATGTTATGACGTTTGAAGTCATTCTCGACATTTCTGCGATGCCTGACATTTGACGTCATTAGGTGACTTTAGTTTAACCTCATTAAGGTGACGGGTAGGGC
>CM032492.1:1691607-1707983 GCA_019059595.1 Marasmia exigua
ATCTTGTTTAAATAGAATTACGAGATTTGCATTGTCTCGTACAAGTTGTTTGGGAATTTTTGTGTAAGTTTGATTGATGTAAAAACAATCTATATTTTTATGGCGTCCCATGGCAAAATAATCTCTAATGTTATTTTGATTCTCACAAGCAACGTCATCAAAAATTATGACAGAATCGGGTAAAGCATCATGTGGACTCAATATTTCGCTATTATGATTGTATTTACTAAATGATATTGCCGGCACCATATCTAAAACCTTTTCAAGATATAAATATTTAGGTTGATACAGTGATTTTGAATACACATAAAGGTTACGGAATCTGAGTCCATTTTTATGCAATAATAAACTTATTACTAAATTGGTTTTCCCCCTATTAGACGGACCACAAACAAGACAACGTATTGTATTCGGTAATAAATTTCCATGTCGTTTTGGCTGGATAGATGACGTAGGACAGATGCATTTTAATTTAAGCGACTCTTTTTGTTTAACAAACTTCATTATTTCGTATAAAACGTGACTGCAGTGTTGTATTAGTCACCGTTGAATGAGCGAAAGATTTAACGTTAACGTATTTTAAAGCAACGGTTATCTAAATCTTACCTCGGGTCTCTCAATCGACACTGAGTTAGAAGTCTGGCGTGTGATCATACCACAGGCTTGCAGAGAGATACTTACCACGGGTCTCTCAACCAAACAGCTAGGCAGTGTTTGATGCGTGATCTTACCATGGGCTCGCAGAGGGATACATACTTACCATTAGTCTCTTAACCGAACATCTGTAGTGTATTATTGAGACACTCTCCAACCGCAAAGTGAGCGTAGCGAACGAACGGTCAGCAAAGCTGACCAGGCGGGGGGAGAGTTCTCAATAATACACTACTAACATCTAACTGTGACAGAGCCGCGCTTCGGCATGAATGGGCCAATTCGACCGGAGTGATACTACGGCCTCACGAAACCAGCGTCAAGTAGCACTGTGTTTCGCTGCGTGAGTGAGGGTACCGAAGGTCAAATCCGGCGGAAAGGGTGGCAGCGCATTTGTGACTCCACCGGTATCGCGGGTGTTCATGGGCGGTGGCAATCGCTTACCATTAGGTGATCCGTCTGCCCGTCTGCCACCTATCACATAAAAAACAGCATACCTCTTTATCCCTGCAGAAATAACATCCCCATTTCTGATGCAGAGGAAGGACGCAGTGGAAAAAAGCCGGAATAATAGCCGCTAGATGATCCAAGTAATTAGTTGTATTAAAAGGTTTAGAAAGTATACACGGTATCTTGGTCACATGGAGACAGTCAAACATGATATATTATTATAAACAAAGTACATACATTACATTCAAATCAGTGTCAAAATATTGCCAGTGTCTGATTAGACAAAAAGCAGGTTTTACCTACACCCATCTTAGCATAACTCCCTGCACTCTCGTGCTCCATTTACTGGATTCTTCTAAGGAGTAAAATAGTCAAGATTTTTACTCTCTCCCGCAGAGGGTCGTCGAGCTGCAGACCCCACAGCCAGCGGGAACAACTCGCCAGGCGCCAGCGTGTGCTCAGACTCCGAGCTGCCTTATATTTCATACACTGTGGATAGACCTATCGGAGGTTAGTAGGATTCCTTATCACACATTATTGAAGACTTTCATTCCACGCATTTCTTCTAAAAACCCATGTGAAGTAAATATATTGAGGAAGCACTCATCAATCGAGATACAGGTAATGTAATGTAATGTAAAGTGGACTCCATATTCCGCGGGTGGGGGGGCATTTGATCTCGTCTGCTGAGATCATGTGTGCTCCCAGGTACCGGCTTCTGCAGCAGGGCAGCGCTATGCAATCGCCGAGGACGTGGATAATCGTTTCCTTGTCCTCGCGACAGAACCTGCAGATTTTGGTATCTGAAAGGCCCAAAAGCACCCCCTGCATAGGGCTGTCAGTTGCGCCTGTTACGAATGAGTGTTTATTTAAGGGGCAATGGCCTGTGATTGTCCCTATCATTATTTTAAGGTTATTCCTAGTGTGCGCCTCAATGCTGTGTGTCTGACTGGTAGGCACATCAAATTGTCGAGTATACTTACCTACTTAAATAAATACAATTATAATCACTGAGACGATGCTATTTGTGCCTCACTCTTACCGAGGTGTCGTAAAAGGCGACTAAGGTAAAGCTGCTGGCATGATCATTACCACCCAGAGAAGGAGAACTCTGCATTTCAAAACCCTCGCCAACCCGTCTGCCAAGCGTGGTAAGTATGGCAATTACCCCTCATGTGATTGAGGGAGGCCCGTGCCCCAGCAGTGGGGACTTAAATGGGCTGATGATGAAAGTCAATATAATTTTTTTTTAAACCTGCATTTTTCGGATAGTTTCCAAATGTTGACCACAGGAGTGCCACGTTTCGGCATGAATGGGCCGGCTCGACAGGGGGGATACCACGGCCTCACAGAAAACAGACGTGAATGAATGATTGAATTATGAATGAATGGATGATTACTGAATGAATGAATCATTCATTATTTTATTCATTCATTCACTCATCATTCATTCATGAATATTGTGTTGTAATAAATGAATATTCCGTTGCATAATACTAGAACGCCCCACTACTGCCCTTTCCAGACTCCCCAAAGACGTCTGCCAAAACTCGCCAAGGTCAGGACAAAAAGTCAGTCCTCCAGAGGAGACAGCTCAGCCTCCAGGCCAAGAAGAACAAGCGCGCCCGGGACATCGTGGTCGTGAAGCAGCCTGAGGATGACCAGCTCGATGAGCACATCAGACGGTTACAGGTGAGACGGGTACAAAGTGCTGTCAATCCACATTGACGGTGGTGCCAACTGGTGTCATCTATTTGAACCTTCAGTCAATACAAAGTGGTGCCACCAATAGTTTCTGCACATCCCCTAATATTTATGGAAAAAATGATCCCATAAAAAACAAAACAAAAAATCCTTGACAATCGTTTATTGAATATCTGACTCGGCCATTGCATGAAAACACAACCGATTGCCAAGTTAATTAATATCCTCCAACCGATTACGGCTACGGCGGCCAATCTCAACGATTAGCCACGTACGCAGGATATATTATAGTGCTCAAGTGTGTGCGCAAACACAAGTGCACTCTCTATTCCCTTACCCTCATAATCCGATGGGACACTAATGTGACACGACCGGAGAGAGATCGGGCGCAGGACCAACAGCTTAACGTGCTTTCCGAGGCACGGGGGTACAAGACCGCCAACTTCCAGACTCCGGGCTCCCACTAAGAATTTCTTGCCGAAAACTTAGGTACAAATTTTTGGCCCGACCCGGGGATCGAACCCGGGACCTCTTGCGCAGCCGTCGCTTTAAAGTGCGACCCTCTAACCACTGCGCCACTGAGGCAGTCAATTTGATTGCCAAGTTAATAACCAACTTGTTAACATAGATCTCACAACTTTTCACGGTAGAGAAACTGAGTGCGAGACTTGGATTTTTTGACAAGTTTTGTTTTTTATGGGATATCATTTATTTTTGTAGTCCACCTACTTTTTTTTTCTTTCCGGTACCTTTAACTTCTATTGCAAACGTAACTTTGTAATCCTATACATTTATATGAGATTACAAAGTTATTCATGCAGTTGGTGTATTTAGAAAAGTGGACCTACATTACAAAAAAAAATAAGTTTTCCTATGATTAAGACACTAAATTCTATTTATATTCTAAATTTGAAGCTTCTATGTCTGCAAGAAGTACCTTGGACTTATGATGATCGGTGAGTCAGTGAGTCAGTCGGTGAGTGAGTGACAAAATTCAGAAACTATAACAAGTGGTCATTCTTAAAATACTGGTTCAAATTGACTGAAATTTTAAATAGGTATCCCGTGTTTATACAATGTCTGATTAGTTACTTAAAATTCAGGCTTCTCAGACCCTATAATTTCGTTTTTATCCACAACGAAATTATAGGGTCGCTCAGCGGGCTATGGAACGAGCAATGCTCGGCGTCTCTCTCCGAGATCGAATCCGAAATGAGGTGATCCGGCAGAGAACCAAAGTCATCGACATTGCTCACCGGATTAGCAAGCTTAAGTGGCAGTGGGCTGGCCATATTAGCCGCAGAACCAACAACCGATGGGGTAAACGAGTTCTGGAGTGGAGACCGCGTCTAGTCAAACGTAATGTAGGGCGCCCTCTGGCTAGGTGGGAGGACGATCTGCGCAGGATGGCTGGCAAGAGCTGGATGCGAGAAGCCATGGATAGATCACGGTGGCGAACAATGGACAACATTTCATATTTTTGACATGCCCATATTGTTTTTTTATATGAAAATAGACATAAAATTAACAGACCTATATTTTTTCTTTTTTCAAAATTTGTCCATTTTTATGCATAAATAAATTATTGAAATATAAAGAATTATATTCTAAATAGACGTAAGCGCCAAATGACGTCATCGGACGGCTGAATACAGCGATATTCCTTTGCTTATCATTGTTTTAATAAAAAAAAAGGTACTACTGTCAAAGGTAAATAATACTAGTGTCAACATTGTCAAAGTCATTCATTCATTCAACGTTAACAAGTTGTCTTTTTTTTGACAGTTGCATGTCATGGGTTTGGCATTTCGTAAATTTAAAACTATAATGTGCTAAGCAAAGAAATATTTTACATTCTGCCGTCCAATGACGTCATCTTACGTTTTTTAGTTTTTCATTTTTTTTCTCAGTAAATAAGCAATATAAAAAATGAATAAATATATATTCGCGCAGCGGAAAAGTAAATAAAGAATTGGTATTTTTTGTTTCAGAGCTTAGCAATTTTGAAATGTTGTCCATTGGAGAGGCCTACGTCCAGCAGTGGACTGCGATAGGCTGATGATGATGATGATGATGAAATTATAGGGGGGTCGAAAATAGCCTGAATTGCTTCGAGAAAAGGATGGTACGGCCGTGCCGCTCAATAATTTATTAGTACCACACTAGACAAATTCTACTTTCATTTCTGGTTGAGTGTCACCGCTAAGTGAATGTCACCCGAGAGAGCTGACAGCCAGCAACTAGGCAACCAGCTCACATAAGCCAAGTGATATAAAATAATTTATAAATTATCATAAAAATAGCTTTTTTTTTGTCGATCAGGAAATCCCAACGTTTCTACCTATAATGCGAGGAACCCTTGGTCTCCCTGGCGCCAGGGATCCTGAGGTTTTGGAAGGTAAGTTTTTACTTCCAGCAAAAAACTGATTAACTAGTTTGCAAATTAGGTTTGCGGACTTGCTTGGTTAACCAATATTTTTTTATGCCAGAGGCGACAAACGTATTCTTTTAAAACCTATTGATATTTCAAAAACATTGATCGTAATAAAAATAAAAGTTTAGATGATTTCCAGGTCTTTTCATAAAGAAATAAAGCTTATTTCGTTAAATTTGCTAAAAGTAACCCTTCCAGCCACGCACATACTTTTATCAAAATAAATAGTTTCTTGAAGAAAAAGAGTATCAACAAAGAGTTTGAGAAATGGTACTATTATTTGAATGAATTTACGGATGGTTAATATTTTTTTATAACGAAAATGAATTGCTGCAGAGTATACTCCCCAGCTGGACCTCTCCCTACGACCAATAACTCCTTAACTACAAAGGATTATTGGACCATACTTGTCGTATGCGGGATATTGATTTCTTAATAGTTCATTATACTTTCAGGGAGCACTGCTCCACGGCCGGACCAGATAAATCGTTAAGGTGAAGGGTAGGACACACAAACGACGCCAATTGATTTTAATTTTTAGCTACTAAACCGGATGTATTTTAAATAATTTCGGGACTACAACCTATCGGGAAACACTTGTACTATTTATTAGATAACCATGCTAAAATGTTGGGTCAAACGCGTACGCGAAATTTTCCATCCATTTGTTAGCGCCGTTGGCGTGTCCATGAATGAATGAATGAATGAATGAATATACTTTTATTGCACTCAAAATAAAGTATGAAAACTTAAAAACTAGATATTACAGGATGTGTACAACGAAGGCGGCCTTATCACTATGAGCGATCTCTACCAGGCAACCTTTGGATAAAGGACACTTGATGAAGGTGTAGGGCGGTGCAATCTTAAATATTTATATACTTACACATAAAGTTTAAATGCAAATACATAGATAAAATATGAATATACTAATACATACAATATATATTATATATATGATTAATAAATAGATAAATATAGCAACTAAAATAATAACAATGGATCCCAAAGCAGACGAATGATTCTCAGAGGACAGGAAGAGATGGGTGAGAGGAAGTGGGAACAGTGGCCTCAAAGGTTCAGGAAATGTGATTTAATTTGGGCTTTAAAGATGGGTAGGGAATTGGATTGCCTGATTTATTTATTTATTTATTCTTTATTGCACAAGAAAGTAAAGTACAATTGGCGGACTTAATGCTATACAGCATTCTCTACCAGTCAACCACTAGGCGATGCAGAAATATGTATGACGGCTTACTAAATTTATATCCATAAACATACATGTGAGTAATATATAATATGAATAAATATACATATATAACTATATAATACAATAAACCTATACTACAATTATCTCATAAATTAAAAAAAAAAACAGAAAATAAAAACAGAAACTACGAATACCGGCTAACCTACATTGTAAGCATTAAAGGGCCTGATTGTCAGAGGTAAAGCATTTATTTATTTTTTATTTATTTATTCTTTATTGCACAAAGTAAAAAAGTACAATTGGCGGACTTAATGCCTTACAGCATTCTCTACCAGTCAACCATTGGGCGAAGCAGAAAATTTGTGGCGGCAAAATATGATAATAAGTAATAAATATTAATAACTACTAATACATATTTAAAATATGGAGAATATATATATATATATATATATATATATATATATATATATATATATGGAAGGTATTATAAGTAATAATCTGATGACTTTAAACATACATACTTACACATTATCAAATACATAAATATAATTATTAGCATCACGGAAAGCAGATTTTGTATTTTTTTTTATTATTATCAATCAATTTATCAACATTATAAGCCGACTTTAAAAAATAAAAAAGGAGGTTCTCAATTCGACACGTATATATTTTTATTAAGTCACTTGAGTGATTGAGCTAGCTTGAAACTAGGCGAAGAAAATGCTCTCGTACTGACCGCTTGAAAGAGAATTTGCTGGGAGACTTTAATTTCATCAGGCAGCGAGTTCCAGCAGACAGAGTATACGAGTTAGAGACACTAGCAGACTTCACTAGCATTCCACAGTCCATGTTAAGTTTTCGTCAAAAATTGCACCCCTAAATCCGTTCACTGGTGATTACCGCCCCCCATGGACATCTGCGACACACGACACGACAGTTAAACAACTTTTGTCTAACATAATCAGCCCATTTAAGTCCCCACTGCTGGGGCACGGGCCTCCCTCAATCACATGAGGGGTAATTGCCATACTCACCACGCTTGGCAGACGGGTTGGCGAGGGTTTTGATATAAATGCAGAGTTTTCCTTCTCTGGGTGCTGATGATCATGCCAGCAGCTTTACCTTAGTCGCCTTTTACGACACCTCGGTAAGAGTGAGGGTGGCCTATTCTACTCTGCCGGGGACCACACGGCTTTTGTCTAACAATAAACATTTATCGTTTTCATTTTTATTTGTATGCGGTGGGTGTCCCCAGGGCTGGACTACCGGCCGTGGGTGCGCCTGACCTCGCGCCTGCAGGCGCACCTCGCGGCCTGCGCGCACCCGCTCGCCGCTGACGAGATCAGCCTGGCCACCAAGATTAAAGAGGTAATCATCTTTCACAAACACGCTCGGGAATGGACAATACGACACAAAAAATATTAATAAACTAGCTTTTGCCCGCGACTTCGTCTACGTGTAATTCGAATAAAAGCAAGGTCTTATAGATATCTTTATAAATTATAGCCTATGTGTTATTCTGATCTATAAGCTACATTACTGTAAAGTTTCATTAAAATCCGTTTAGTAGTTTTTGCGTGAAAGAGGAACAAACATCCATCCATACATCCATCCAAACAAACTTTCGCCTTTATAATATTAGTAAGGACTTTTCGAATAAAGATAGATAGATACACTTCATTGCACAAAATTTACAGATCTTAGCCTAAGTTATTATACTAAAACAATGTAGGCGGTCTTATCGCTAATAGCGATCGCTTCCAGACAACCTCAGGGTAGAGGAAAAGTATAGCGAATTAAGAAAAGGGGTAAGGCAGTGCAAGTCAGAAAAAGAGAGAGAAAAAAAAAAGACATTGTATAAATACGAGTATGGTATATACATACATACATTATATTAAATAAATATATACTAGCTGTAAATACTAAAACATACTAGTACATTACAAAACAAATAAACATACATACTAACAGTTTATTGGATTGATAGATACGTAACCAGGGAAATAGGAGACAATGAAAGGAAATACAAAGGCTTAGAAAGATAAGAAATGATCTTTAACTCGGGACTTGAAAATAGAGAGGGATTCGGATTGCCGGATGGATAGGGGTATGTTGTTCCAGAGGCGGGTGGATTGGACAGTGAAGGATTGTGAGTAGGAGTGTGTGGAGTGGAGTGGGAATGCGAGTTGGAGTTTGCGGTAAAATAAAGATGAAACATATTTTTTAGTTATTCTCATAAATAATAATTCTCACAACATCTCATACGTTGACCTCATTCCGCACTAGGTAGCTTAAGCACTTGTGTTACAGATATCAGACAACAGAGGAACACAAATATATACTTAAATACATATATTACACCCAGACACCGAACAAACACAAGTGTTCATCGCACGAGTGTTTGTCCAGGGTGGGGATCGAACCCACGACCTTTGGCGTAAGGAGGCAGGGTCACTACCAATTGCGCCATCCGGTCATTCATCGTCGTCATGCGTCATCGTCAGCCCTTTAAGTCCTCATGGCTGGCACGGGCCTCCCTTAATCACATGAGGGTTAAATTGCAATACTCACCAGCTTGGCAGACGGGTTGGCGAGGGTTTTGATATACTGCCAAGAGTTTTCCTTCTCTGGGTGCTGCATGGTCATGCCAGCAGGTTTAACTTAGTCGCCTTTTACGACACCTCGTAAGAGTGATACCGGTCAGTCATACTAAAACTCCATAAATACTTAATAAATACTACTCTACTGGCTCAGTGACCCGAAATGCAATGACTCCGAAAACAAGAGAACGCCACTTGGTCGATCCTGCCAATAAGTGTCGCCACCTGAAGTTCTCGCAGTCATTTTCGACGACGTTCTTCAGCGATACAAGGCAGCTCTGGTATGCTGTTCACGAGACGATGTGCTATTCCAGTCTCTCGAGGTGGATTATCATAATAAATATCTGACTCCGAGATAGGTAGCTCAAGCACCTTGTGTTACGGATATCAGAATCAACAGCGGAATTACAAATATATACATTTAATACTTTTCTTTTGTAAATACATACTCTATAATACGCCCAGACCAATACAAACAGATATGTTCATGCACACAAATGTTTGTACTGTGCGGGGATCGAACCCGCAACCCTTGGACCAGAGGCAGCGTTCACTACCACTGTTCCAAACAGGTCGTCTAAATATGTGAAATATGTGTGAATAAATGATTACCGTGTGGTCCCCGGCAGAGTAGAATAGGCCACCCTCACTCTTACCGAGGTGTCGTAAACGGCGACTAAGGTAAAGTTGCTGGCATGATCATCAGCACCCAGAGAAGGAAAACTCTGCATTTGTATCAAAACCCTCGCCAACCCGTCTGCCAAGCGTGGTGAGTGAAATGAAATGAAAATTGTTTATTCAATTTAGGTCCATACAGAACACTTATGAATGTCAACATGTTTACCACTGGTTCGGAATGTAGTTTTCTGCCAAGAAGACACCAGCAAGAAACTCAGCAGTTACTCTTTTAAAAAAAAATGTTTTACAAAATGTCACCATTAACTTAAAAAATCGCACCCTTTGTAAAATACCGACCTAACTCAAAATTTCAATATAGATGCTAAGTGAAAATAGTATCGGCTAAAATCCAGGGATGAAAGGTCATCAAACAACAATTTTGAGTTAAGTAAATAGGTACACTCACATATGAACACGAGATGAAATTTGAAGTGCGTTATTTACTCAAGACTACTCAAGAATAAATTGCAAAGAATTGCTATAAAAATATCAACAATTTTGAGTTAGGTCGGTATTTTACTAAGGGTGCGAAATATAGTACAGTTTTTGTGTTACTAATATGTCCCTAAATTATTGTCATTCATAAAATCGTCTATTTTATAATAGCCTTTCTTCATTAAACAGTTTTCTATATACAATTTAAACTTATGTGTGGGCAAGGCAATGAGTTTGGCAATTACCCCTCATGTGATTGAGGGAGGCCCGTGCCCCAGCGGTGGGGACTTAAATGGGCTGATGATGATGATTATGATTATCTCTCGAAACCCTTCAATGATGTGTCCCCCGCGCCAGACCGACGCCGAGATCTCTCGGCTTTACTCGCAAATGGTGGACAAACAGCGCGCCAACGCGCGGCACGCGGAAAGACTCGCGCGCGTGCACGAGGTGGCGCACCAGTTGTCCCGGTGCAACTCGCTGCTCAACCAGGTAATGCGCTATTTCACTATTTTTTATTTATTTAGTTTACGACGATTGATCTGACTGACTTGACAACTGTCTTTACAATCATAATGATAGGTAGGAGGGGGACCGCTGCCAGTCGAGCAGGCTCACTCGACTGATCATAGTGACGGCTAAAGGTGTCTTGGCCGCAGCGGGAGAAATGAGACCCAACACAGACGGTTGAAATCTGTTTATTGTTAGTAGTTTAGTTGTTTATATACAATGTTTATCTTTATTGTCACATTCAAAGGTATTTGCTAGTGTGCCGTCGGTGTAGAGTGCCGACGGTGCAAGAAGATGGTCCATCGGTCAGCCGCGCTGCATGTAGGTCGTTGCTAAGTTGGTCTGTGCGACGTAGCTCGTACAGACAACATTTCAAAATTGCTAAGCTCTGAAACAAAAAATACCATTTCTTTATTTACTTTCCCGCTGCGCGAATATATATTTATTCATTTTTTATATTGCTTATTTACTGAGAAAAAAATTAAAAACTAAAAAACGTAAGATGACGTCATCGGACGGCAGAATGTAAAATATTTCTTTGCTTAGCACATTATAGTTTTAAATTTACGAAATGCCAAACCCATGACATGCAACTGTCAAAAAAAAAGACAATTTGTCAACGTTGAATGTATGAATGACGTTGACAATGTTGACACTAGTATTATTTACCTTTGACAGTAGTACCTTTTTTTTTATTAAATCAATGATAAGCAAAGGAATATCGCTGATTCAGCCGTCCGATGACGTCATTTGGCGCTTACGTCTATTTAGAATATAAAGAATTTTAATAATTATTTTATGCATGAAAATGGACAAATTTTGAAAAAAGAAAAAATATGGGTCCGTTCATTTTATGTCTATTTTCATTTAAAAAAACAATATGGACATGTTAAAAATATGAAATGTATTCCATTACGTAACAATTAAAATAGGGTTTTTCCAATGCATCCTAATAATTACTAACTCAAAATATTTCTATATTACTGGTAACTTTATTGCGACATTGTCGCCCCCCTGTCAATGTCACTAAAGTGCCTTCTGATCTTGGTCGGTCTGTTAATGTTGACTATGTAATGAAATACTCAAAGCTTCATGAAATAAGGTTTGTTAGTGAGGAAAATGTATAAATTATGAAATAAAATATTTATGCATGTAAAAGTTATGTTTTGTTTTATTTTAATTATGAACAAATACCAGAGAATAATAAATAAATAAATAATAAATAAATATTTCACAACATCACATACATTTATCTGACTCCGAGGTAGGTAGCTCAAGCACCTGTGTTACGGATATCAGAACAAACAGCGGAATTTTGTATGGTAGTTATATGAAATATTTCGTTTATGTCAATGGTTCTATAGTTGGTGCAAATTGTATGGGTTATTTAATAATTACATAGGTACTTTTAAAATGGACTTGCCCATGAATCTTTGAGTGACCATAAAAGCCGGCTAGACGTTATATTTTTAATTGAGAATTTTTGCTATTGGCACATATTTACCTATATTTTGATAAAATGTTTTGTAAAATCTCGAGCTTAGTCAAATACCCTATTGAATATTGCACAACATCGCATACATTGCAACGTTAAAGTTCTAACACAGTTCAGGAAAGTCCAAAAACTAAACCGAGACTTACGTACTATTTCCATTAGTACCTATTCAATAGTTGACTTTCGTTATTTTACCTTTTCAACATTTAAGGTAGGGCACACTTGGTAACCAATCAATTTCAATTTTTAGCTACTAAAACGGATCTATTTTAAACAATTTCGGGGTTACAACCTCCCAGCAAACACTTAGGTATACTATTTATTAAATAACCATGCAAAAATGTAAGGTCCAACGCCTACGCGATAAATATAAAAGCGGCCACTTTACCATCAGGTGATCCTTCTGCTTATAATGTATCAATACGGGGATTAACACGATATTTATTATGTGAAACAACATTGTCAGTCCGCTCGTGACCACGGCTGCTGTAACGTAGCCGAAACGACAAGCCAAATATGTATGAATGAATGAATGAATGAAAACTTTATTTGGCACAATACAAATAAGGAAACTTAATTAGAAACATAACCTAGACATAAATCATCAACAAAAAGTAGGACAACATTATCCCTGTATGCGCCAAAGAGGCGGCCGCTCAACATTAGTCGGTGCTGATCAAGAGACCAACCCCGACGCTGGTTTTCAGCGACTACCATAACATTATGTGAGTACACAATGTTGTTTCACATAATAAATATCGTGTTAATCCCCGTATTGATACATTATAGTTATAATGCAACGCGAAAATCTAAAAAGATCCTTCTGCTTGTCTGCCACGTCACATTAAAACTATGACTTCCCCGAAATTTTCAATTGTTACAGACTCTGCAAGATTTTTTAAGTTAAACTGATTTAATTGTTACAGACTCTGCAAGACATAGAAGAGTTAAATCAACTGCTCCCAGAAGAGAAAAGACTGGAACCCTTCACTTGGAACGACGATCGGTGAACTTCGGCTAGTTGTGACAAAATGTGATCAACTGTTACCAATTGTAACCAAGTGTAACAAATTGTTTTACTAAGTACAATCAAACTTTACCAATTGTGATCACGTGTAGGCAATTGACCACGTGTAACCAGTTGATATTAAGCGTATCATAATGTTACCAATTGTGACCAGTTGTAACAATTGTTACGAAGTGTAGCTATCCGTTACCAACATTCTATCGGTTCAGTATTAGGAATCAGTTCCAATATATAATCAAGTTACTACAAGTGACCAACTGTTACAAAGTGTAACTAAATGTGCGTATTTGTAACTGTATGATTACATTGATACTTTCACTCTCTTTTAGTCATGATGCAATAGGTACAGGCCGCGGCACGTAATTGTAGCGCTGGCCATTAGTTAGTGCACTTGTAAATTGCTCAGTTTATTGCTTAAAATGATTTCTGCGCATTCAAGGTCACCGCTAGACTTTTTTGGCGCGGCGACGAATCACCTGATGGTAAGTGATTGCCGCGGCCCATGGACACCCGCGACACCAGTGGAATCAGAAGTGCGCTGCCAACCTTTAAGCCCCATTTCCCCGAATCGGATTAAAGTGGAAGAGCCACGCTTCGGCATGAATGGACCGGCTCGACTGGAGTGATATCACGGCCTCACAGACAACCGGCGTGAAGCAACACTGTGCTGTGTTTCGTTGCGTAAGTGAGGGTACCGGAGGCCCAATCCGGGGTAAGGAGGGATTTAAATGTTGGCAGCGCACTTGTCACAATCAGGTGATCCGTCTGCTCAAATGCCACATAAAAAAAATTAGATAACATCAAATACATTCCATTGTCCAGGTCCCTGAGGTTTTCCCTTGTATTTTAAAACGAGAGGGTCTAATTTAAAGCTGACGTTACGACCGAATCGGAGTTTCCCTCTCTTTCACACGCGCTGTGTGTCTCCTTTGTTTGAATGTGACAGGTATATTCTCGTTCTTTACGGAACGGCTTAAGGTGACGGGTAGGGCACACTAGCGACGCCAATCGATTTAAATGGTTAGCTTCTAAACCAGATCTGTTTTAAACAATTTCGGAGCGGGGGTCTCTAAACAAACATTTATGTTATTTATTTCATAATTGTGCACTTCTTTTTGATTTGTTTTAGCACAGGAAATTAAGATAACGCCATAAATGGTCGTTTTTGGCGGTATTTCAAATTTCGAGTACAAAAGCAGACCCAAAACTTAAGTATAAGTATTAAATAAATAGTATAAGTGTTTTCCGGGAGGCCGCAGTTTTTTTTTATGATATAGGTGGCGGACGAGCAGACGGATCACCTGATGGTAAGCGATTACCGCCGCCCATGGACGCCTGCAACACCAGTGGTGTCACAAGTGCGCTGCTTACCATTTAACCCCCATTCCCCTGGATTGGGCCTCCGGTACCCTCACTCACGCAGCGAAACACAGCGCATGCACTGATTTACGCCGGTTTTTCTGTGAGGACGTGGTATTATTCAGTTTCGAAATTGTTAAAAAGATATCCGGTTTAGTTGCTAACAATTTAAATCAATTGGCGTCGCTAGTGTGCCCGTCACCTTAAAATTAAGCCACCAGGAACAATGAACGTACCACGAACACCAAGAGGCGTCTACCTATTGACGTGTGCGATAATAATAATAATATAATAATAATTCTCACAACATCTCATACGTTGACCTGATTCCGTACTAAGTAGCTTAAGCACTTGTGTTACAGATATCAGACAACAGAGGAACACAAATATATACTTAAATACATATATTACACCCAGACACTGAACAAACACAAGTATTCATCGCACGAATGTTTGTCCAGGGTGGGGATCGAACCCACGACCTCTGGCGTAAGAGGCAGGGTCACTACCAATTGCGCCATCCGGTCAGTCTATGATATAGCGATGTATTCTGATGTGATCTATCGATTTTACGCCACGTTGGTCTAGTGGTTTAAGTACCGGGCCGTGATCTCGGGGTCCTAGGTTCAATTTCCGGGACGAGCAAAGGTATGTTTCGAATTTTTCGAACATAGCTCGAGATTGTGATCACCAATTCGCATTGGGTAAGAGTGGTGATTAAGCCTAATCCCATCATAGTAGCGATGACTTGATTTCTGTGATGGAGGCCTTTGCCCTGCAGTGGGACAGTATACAGGCTGATACATTACTATCGATTTTTGAAGGATTTAACTATCCTTGGCCGCTATTTTGTGAAAGAAAACTAACATAAGTGAGCTAAATGTTCCCTTTGACAATTTGTCGTAGTTTGATATGTGGCTGTCTGTACATAGCTGTTTAAATGACTTTTATAGTCCGACCACGATCATTTGGCACTCGGCAAAAGTAGGAAATAATTAAAACGAAAAACAGATTAGAAACATGTGTCACCAGTGTAGCCAGATGTTCCTCCAAATATTTCTACTTAAAGGACTTTATAATATTATCCTCCAACCGAATACGGCTACGGCGGCCATTCTCAACGATCAGCCACGTACGCAGGATATATTATAGTGCTTAATTGTGTGCGCAAACATAAGTGCACTCTCTATTCCCTTCCCCTCATATTTGCCCGGGACCTCTTGCGCAGCCGTCGCTTTAAAGTGCCGGTCAGTCAAAGGACCTACTATTTTAACGAGACTCAAAGCTTCATGAAATAAGGTTTGCTAAGGAGGAGAATGTATAAATTATGAAATAAAATATTTATGCTTGTAAAAGTTATGTTTTGTTTTATTTTAATCACGAACAAATACCAGAGAATAATAAATAAATAATAAATAAATATTTCACAACATCACATACATTGATCTGACTCCGAGATAGGTACCTCAAGCACCTGTGTTACGGATATCAGAATCAACAGTAAGATTACAAATATATACATTATAATACTTTTCTTTTGTAAATACATACTTATTTATACATAGTACACATCCAGACCAAAACAAACAAACATGTTCAATTATAATATAATACCAGAACAGGTACCATATTTTGACCGTGGGAGAGCCACGCTTCGGCATGAATTAGCCCGACCGGAATGATACCACGGCCTCAAAGAAAACCAGCGTGAAGCAGCACTGTGCTGTGTTTCGCTGCATTAGTGAGGGCACCGGAGGCCAAATGCGGGGGAAAAGGGGGCTTAAAGGTTGGCAGCGCATTTTTGACTCTAATGTGTCTCGGGG
>CM032492.1:1708083-1725378 GCA_019059595.1 Marasmia exigua
AAAACATTCGGGGTTACAACCTCTCGGCAAATTACTTATTACTATTTATTAAATAACCCTGCACAAGTGCGGAGCCAACATATGTACGCGAAAAATTGATTCACGCTAAAAGCGGCGTGAATCAATTCGCGTACAAAAACGGACCCAACATTTGTGCATGGTTATTTAATAAATAGTATAAGTGTTTGCCAAGAGGTTGTAACCACGAAATTGTTTAAAATAGATCAGGTTTAGTAGCTAACAGTTAAAAACGAATGGTGTCGCTAGTTTCAAAACTTTTTGAAAAAAGGACTATATTTTTTATTTTATTATAAATGGGCAGGAAAATATACAAATATATTTTTTTTTACAGATGGACGAATAAGTCTGAAGGCGAGTCGTGTTGTGGAGAAAATTGTGTTGTAACTTTTTTGTGTTATTTATTTATTATTTGAATGGTTGTGTTTCATTAAAATGAGAATAAAGTGATTATTAACAGAAAAAATATATTATTTACCTATTTTAATGAATGTGTTTCTTCAATCTTCAAAAACTTAGACCGAATAAAAAATCTGCTGTTATACATATAAATAGATTCCACCCGGCAATAATTTATGGTACAGCTGGTTTTTTTTCGCTTATTTTGTTGATCTAACATTTTAAGGTGACGGGTAGGGCACAATTGCGACGCCAATCGATTTTAATTTTTAGCTAGTAAACCGGATTTATTTTAAACAATTTACGGGGTTGCAACCTCTAGGCAAACACTTATACTATCTATTAAATAACCATGCACTAATGCGGAGCCAACATTTCACGTACGCGTTGGACCGTTATTTAATAAATAGTATAAGTGTTTGCCGCGAGATTGAAATCCCGAAATTGTTTAAAATAGATCCGGTTTTGTAGCTAAAAATTAAAATCGATTGACGTCGCTAGTGTACCCTACCCGTCACCTTAATAACCATGCCCCAATGTTGCTTATGTTTTTGTACTAAAAAATTGATTGACGCCAAAAGTGGCTGATTTTGGCTGTAATTCCAAATTCGAGGTCAAAACCAGATCAAATAGCTAACTATTAAGTAAATAGTATAGGTGTTTACCGAGAGACTGAAGCCCCTAAGTTGTTTAAAATAGGTCTGGTTTAGTAGCTGACAATTAAAATCAAATGGCGTTGCTATTGGGGTACATAATTTTCTACAAATAATATCGTAGGTAGGTAAGTATACAACCATACGTCATCATATGGAATTGGGACTTGGGAGAGAACATTGTTACGTCGCTTAGGTTAGCAAATTTCACCTATTCAAGCATCGGTTCCGTGGTGTAGTGGTTATCACATCTGCATTACACGCAGAAGGCCGCCAGTTCGATCCTGGCCGGAATCACACTTTTTTTGTTTTTATCCTAATCTAAATATTTTATTTTGGGCAGTTAAGCCTGTCTAGTATATTTTTAGGTTTTATGTTATTAGTAATTATTCGGTAAATTTCCATAAACTCTGTTTCGGTTCGATTTTTCAAATAATTTTATTAGTGACCATTGAAAATAAATTTAAACTGATGTGATTCATATTACGCCGTACGCACAATGGAATGCTGAATAAATATTTTGAAATATAACAAAAAATATTATTATTGCGTGCGCTCAAGGTCACCACACTAGTGCAAAGATAATATTTTCTAAAGTTATTTAGCTCTGTACCGTACCAACTATAAATATTACAATAATTCAAAATGACTGGACCGTAATCTAATTTTGGTAGGATACGGCTACTTTTTTAAATATTAAAAAGGAGCTGTCTTTTAGCGCCATCTGTTATCGGGCGGCACCACTTGTTACAGTTCTCATCGAAAAGCTACTTCGTTCCTGTGGAGACCTGGAAAATATTTACGTGCTTATACGAAAAAAGAAGGGAAAAGATGCTTCTACGAGACTACATGAGATGATGGACGAATTTGTAAGTAAATGTAAAAAATACATAAAAGAATTTTATTTTATTGTAAATACTAGCGCCATCTATTAAACGCTTGCGACATCAACGTCCATTAAGACAATGTTTTGCAAAAGAAAGAACAAATTAATTAATTGAAAATTTACTAAAATAAATAAATTATCTGTAGTGTATATTAAATATCATAAGGTTTGATTACAGATAATATTTTAATTTAATTTTAATTAATGACTTTTGGTTTGCTACTCGTCAATAGATGGCGCTATTCTACACTTTCATGGTATGATTGAAATAACAAAAGTATCTTATTCACAAGTAAGGCAATCTAGAAAATTTACTCTATGTATGTAGACTTCTTTTTATAATCCACTGGGAAAATAATAATAGTAACAACTCGTAAAAAAAAGTCAACTAGTCTCGTCTGAAACTAGTTTTTAATTAAACTGGTTTCATTGCGTCAGACGTATGTACTTCTTGCTCAATGTAATCTAAGTGTAATAGTGTATGGTTTCAGAAGGAATCACGTGTATTTATTTTCGGAACCGAAATATAAATATTTCACTAACTTATAAAATTACGTAAATTGATCTATACTCATCCGAATCCTTGCAAATTTTAATAAAACATTTTTGTCTCTTCGTAACTTTTATATATTTTTTTGTAATCAGCTTAATTTTTTGTGGTTTCTAGAAAATATCTTTAGAGATGATCCTAGCTTAGTAACATTTGAAAACCTGGACGATTCGCATAGCTTTCATGATTCAGTTGGTCTGGTTCCCCTGTTAAGGTTACAGGTAGGGCACACTAGCGACGCCAATCGATTTTAATTTTTAGCTACAAAACCGGATCTATTTTAAACAATGTCGGGATTACAACCTCTCCGCAAACACTTATACTATTTATTAAATAACCATGCACAAATGTTGGGTACAACGCGTACGCGAAAAATTGATTCACGCTAAAAGTGGCCGCTTTTGGCGGTAATAAATTTTTCGCGTACGCGTTGGACCCAACATTTGTGCATGGTTATTTAAGAAATAGTAAGTGTTTGCCAAAAGGTTGTACCCCGAAATGGTTTAAAATAGATCCGGCTTAGTAGCTAAAAAATCAAATCGATTGGCGTCGCTAGTGTGCCCTACCCGTCACATTAAACAATTTCGGGGTTACACAGGATAAGGCTTGGATTTTGCCGCCCCCTTGCCTTCTTCGACCCCCCCTCCCCAATGATGAAGCCGCCATTTGACCGTGGGAGAGCCACACTTCGGCATGAATGGGCCGGCTCGACCGGAGTGATACCACGGCCTCACAGAAAACCGGCGTGAAGCAGCATTGTGCTGTGTTTCGCTGTGTGAGTGAGGTTACCGGAGGCCCAATCCCGAGGAAGGGGGGTTTAAAGCGGCGCACTTGTGCCTCCACTGGTGTCGCGGGTGTCCATGAGCGGCGGCAATCGCTTACCACAGGTGATCCGTCTGCTCGTGTGGCACCTATCACATAAAATATTCCTCATCTCTCTAAAAAGTTGAACGTTTCCCCCCCAACCCTCCTAGCTAAAGACGAGTTTTTGAATTACCGCCAAAAGCGGTCACTCTTGGCGCTCCAACTAAAAAAGTTGATTCACTTTTTTAGTACAAAAACAAACCCAACATTTGGGCATGGTTATTAAATAAATAGTATAATATAAGTGTTGCCCGTAATTAGTTTTAAATTATACTTGTTTGGGTAGCTAAAAATTAAAATCAATTGGCGTCGCTAGTGTGCCCTTTTCGTCGCCTTAAGGTGACCGGACTAGCGACACCAATCGATTTTAATTTATAGCTACTAAATTGGATCTATTTGAAATAATTTCGGGTTCACAACCTCTCGGTAAACATATACGTGTTTATTCAATAACCATGCACAAATGCGGACCCAACATTTGTACGCGAAAAATTGATTCACGCTAAAAGCAGCCACTTTTGGCGGTAATTAATTTTTCGCGTACAAAAACGGACCCAACATTTGTGCATGGTTATTTATCATGTTTGCCGAGAGGTTGTAACCCCGCAATTGTATAAAATAGTTCCGGTTTAGTAGCTAACAATTAAGAACGAATGGAGTCGCTAGTCAGGGCTACTTAAAAAGAAATCTGTTCTTTCAGCTGTTCCACAGAGCGCACGAGGTGAATCCCAAAGGTGTGTTCAAAGTGATCCCTATCGTTGGAGACATGGAGCTGCCGGGGCTCGGCATCAGCGATGAAGACCGCAAGACTCTCACCAGTAAGGTAAGAAAGTCATTATCTAATGAAAATGATAAGGATATAAATAAATAAATATTTCACAACATCACATACATTGATCTGACTGCGAGATAGGTAGCTCAAGCAGCTGTGTTACGGATATCAGAATCAACAGTGGGATTACAAATATAAACATACATATAATACTTTTCTTTTGTAAATACATACGTATAATACATAGAAACATTCTATACTAATACAAACAGACATGTTCATGCACACAAATGTTTGTAGTGTGCGGGGATCGAACCCGCAACCCTTGTATCAGAGGCAGCGTTCACTACCACTGTTCCAAACAGGTCGTCAAAGATAGATATACACCGTCATTTTTTATCGTTTACATCCCGTAATAAACCGGCCGTGTGGTCCCCGGCAGAGTAGAATAGGCCACCCTCACTCTTACCGAGGTGTCGTGAAAGGCGACTAAGGTAAAGCTGCTGGCATGATCATCAGCACCCAGAGAAGGAAAACTCTGCATTTATATCAAAACCCTCGCCAACCCGTCTGCCAAGCGTGGTGAGTATGGCAATTACCCCTCATGTGATTGAGGGAGGCCCGTGCCCCAGCAGTGGGGACTTAAATGGGCTGATGATGATGATGATGAATAAACTGATCTATCTGATTTATCTTTCATTGTTGTACTTTTTTTTTAAATGTCTCATAACCGCCACCATTAATACAAATCTTTTGGCGGAGCTAGTTTCCTTGATGCGTCACCTGAATATATTTTTATCATAGACATGCACCCTAACCAGACTGTGCGTTTTCATAAAAAGCCATTGGTGAAGCCGTTAGTACAGGAGTGACGTGCTGGGCGACGTTCTTTCTCTACTGCACCCGTGTAGAGATGCCAGATATATCTCTTTCACACTCTGTTACGTTTTTTTTACATTGAAAGTGAGAACGTTGGGGCGTAAAGGTCTTCGAGTGGAAGCCAGGTACAGGAAGTCGCAGCCGTGACGCCCCCCGCAAGGTGGACGGACGATCTGGTGAAGGTCGCGGGAATCCATTGGATGCGGGCGGCACAGGACCGATCGGTCTTCAGCCAATGTCCAGCAGTGGACGTCTATTGGCTGAAATAATGATGATGATGACGTTTTTTTTTCGAAAATGGCACATTCCGTTACAAGCGCGTTTTGTAGATCCATGATTTTTTAAATTTTCAGGTGTCAATAATAATAAATGCAGCGGCCACAGTGAAATTTGACGAGAAGCTGCGCGTGTCCACGGGCATTAACGTGCGCGGCACCAAGGAGGTGTTACAGCTCGCCAAGCAGTGCCGTGGACTCCGCGCCATCACACACGTGTCCACCGCTTTTGCCAACACGCATATACCGCACGTGAGGGAGAAGTACGTACCATATCCGCGGATATTCTACACCTGTATACGCGGATATTTACTTATTTATTAAAGAACACGGACAGTTTACAATCATCATTACCGATAATAACTTAACATAGATAGATATTCTTTATTGCACAAAATTTCTTATCGTTTGTAGCGATTTCTTCCAGACAACCTTTGGGTAAAGGAAAGAAATATCGTATTCGAAATAATAAGGGAAGGCGGTGCGAAGTAGTTTAACAAATGAAACTGAGAATGGCAGAAATATACATTATTTTATACATTCATATTACTTATTACATTACATAAATAATAATAAACAATACATACATACCCAATAATAAAATATATATAGATACACTTTCTGTGTAAGTATATAAATATTTAAGATTGCACCGCCCTACACCTTCATCAAGTGTCCTTTATCCAAAGGTTGCCTGGAAGAGATAGTGATATAGTGATAAGGCCGCCTTCGTTGTACACATCCTGTAATATCTAGTTTTAAGTTTTCATACTTTATTTTGAGTGCAATAAAAGTATATTCATTCATTCATTCATTCATAGATAATTTATAACAAAAATTCGATAAAAATATTTCTTATAGATAGGTATAAATGACCAGAGAGCAGACCACACAAAAAACATATTAAAATTAACTTAAATCTAGATCGTAATCCAATAAAAGTGTTTCTAGCGTGTTTAAAATTAGTATTTTTTGATTTAAAACAATTGATGCACCACAAAACAAAAATAATACACAAAAAATTGGTGAAAATTGAAAATACATTGTGCTCTGCATTAAAATCAAAATAATAATAATAAAACTAAACTACAATGTTATTATCTTATTATTAAAATTGGAATTGAGAATTTAAAAAAAAATAAGACTAGATATTATTATAATTATAAAATTAACAGTACTTAAGTAGTAAAGAGGGTTTTGAGACTCCTGAAAACATTTGGATTGGCAGCAAAGATATCGATAGGTTTCAGATCGTTATATTCGCGACACATGCGGACTATGGGGTTGAAGAAAGAAGTATTGTTTTTATAAACGCATAAAGAAAATAGTTCAGGGTTATGGGTCCGATAAACAGTGTTGAAATCAATTGATGACAGAAGTGGTGGCGAATCTAAAATAGAATGCAATATCTTATGCAAAAATATGAGATCAAATTGCTTTCGTCTTATCTCAAGAGTGATCATATTGAATCTAGCGAGTCTTTCGCTATAAGTTTTCATTTTCCTTAGAAGACCTTGTCTGAACGAAATAATTTTCAAAAACTTTTTTTGAAGTGATTTTATACGGTCAGAGTGAGCATAGAATGGTGACCGAACAGTTGCACCAAATTCCAAATTACTTCTTAAAAGAGATGGATTGATTGTGTGAAGAATGAAATGATGGAAAAAGAGGTGGATGATTCGATGACGAATGTCAGGGACGTATGGAAAAGGAAAACATACTGCGCCGACCCCAGATAACCTGGGAAAAGGGCAGGAGGATGATGAGGATGATAATGACAGGTTAACAACAGTATGAGGATTCTTAAATTCCTTTGTGTTCCTTGCCCATAGCATTTTGAATTTTTTTGAATTTTTGAATAGAATATATTCAATATGTATATTCGCGGATATTCAATATCTTTATCCGTATCCGCAGATATTCCTTGCAAATATAATATATTCAATATCCATATTCGCGGATATTCAATATCTATATCCGTATCCGCGGATATTCAGTGTCCATATCCGTAGCCGCAGATAAACCAACTAAATATCCGTATCCGCGAATATTAAATATTCATAGCCGCGGATACGCAGTACCAAGGATGTGTTACTGCTTGCTAATAAGTGCCGGGGACACCACGCCATCACACATGTGTCCACCGCTTTTGGCAATACGCATGTACTGTACGTGAGGGAGAAATAAATTAAATATCCGCGGGTACTCAATATCCCTACTCTCTAACGGATATAGTTAAGATTTTAAAGCCGCGAATATGCATATTGGATAACCTCCAATATGCATATTCGCGGCTTTAAAATCTTAACTATATCCGCGGATATTAAATATCCATAACCGCGGATATACCAAATCCTAATTCTCGGATATTGTTATTCTCGGATATTACGGAATTACACCGCCTTTGCCAATATGCATGTACCACACTTGAGGGAGAAATAAGTAACATATCCACGGATATTTTATACCTATATCAGTATCCGCGGATATCCGAATATATTCAACACCTGCCGTGGGAGAGCCACGATTCGGCATGGATGGGCCAGCTCGCCCGCAGTAATACCACGGCCTCAGAGAAAACCGGCGTGAACCAGCAATATGCTGGGTTACGCTGCGTGAGTGAGGGTACTGGAGGCCTATTCCGAGGGAAAGGGCGTTTTAAAGGTTGGCATCGCACTTGTGACTCCACTGGTGTCGCGAGTGTCTATGGGCGGCGGCAATCGCTTACCATCAGGCGATTCGTCTGCTCGTCTCCCACTTATTAAATAAAAAAGTCAGTTTCTTTCGACAGGAGCCTACTTCACAGAATCTAAGAATTAAAATATTATCGGATGGGATGTGGGAGAGCCACGCTTAGGCATGAATCTGTGTCAATGGTCTGCTCTCTGGTCATTTATATCTATCTTTAAGAAATATTTTTATTAAATTTTATTATAAATTATCTATATATATGATTAAGTATGTATGTATGTTTTACTGAGGGAGAGCCAAGCTTCGGCATGAATGGGCCGGCTCGACCGGAGTGATACCACGGCCTCACAGAAAACCGGCAGCACTGTGCTGTTTCGCCGTGTGAGTGAGGTTACCGGAGGCCCAATGGGGGGAAGGGGAAAAGGTTGGCAGCGCACTTGTGACTCCTCTGGTGTTGCGGGTGTCCATGGGCGGAGGAATTGCTTACCATCAGGCGATTCGTATGCTCGTCCCCCACTTATTAAATAAAAAAGTCAGTTTCTTTAGACACGAGCCTACTCCACAGAATTTAAGAGTTAAAATATTATACTTTCAGGTTCTATGAGCCGCCCATGACGGTGGAAGCGCTGGAGGCAGTCTCAGAGATCAACGAGGATGTTGTCGAAGCCATCTTGCCCAAGTAAGACCACCTAATTTTTTTTTTTCTCGAAATATAGAAACGTTGAGTTTGCTGCAGTAATTCGGGCTTACTGCAGCAAACTGAATGTTTTTTTATTTATTCTTTGGGAAACAAACAATTACATAAAACTTAAAATAATTACCAAAAAATAAAAACATAAACCAGTGAAGTTTCCACATAAAAAATATAACACAAACGTATTAACATGCCAAAAAAAAAGAAAATAATGAATTAATTTACAATAATATATGTCAAAAATATAATTACAAATATATGTCAAAAATTATAAGATTAAAATACAATACAAAATGAAAAGTCATCTAGTCTAAATTAAAATTAAAATTGATACATGAAAAAAAATTAAAAAAATAGATAATATGTTTCTATATTAGAAGTATTCTTCGTTTCGTAACAATACCGCCTTCAAAAACTACGAACTAAAAAGTGTAAAATAATACTTTAAGGTGACGGGTAGGGCACACTAGCGACGCCAATTGGTTTAAATTGTTAGCAACTACACCGGATATCTTTTTAACAATTTCGAAACTGCAGCCTTTCGGAAAACACTTATATTATTTATTTAATACTTATACTAAACTTTTGGGTCTTTTGTATTCGAAATTTCAATTACCGCAAAAAACGGCCGCTTATGGCATTAATCCAAATTTCGAGTAAAATTATTTTTTCGAGTAAATTCGAGAAAAATAGATCTAAAAGTAGTGCACAATTATTAAGTAAATAAATAGGTACTCATACCTAGTAATGTTACTTAGAGACTGCCGCTCCGAAAGTGTTTTAAATAGATCCGGTTTTGTAGCTAACAATTTAAATCGGTTGGTGTCGCTAGTTAGGGGTCCCCGTCGCCTTAAGGTGACGGGTAGGGCACATCAAATTAAGGGTCAATATTTTTTATTAAGTTGACGAGTAGAGCCCACTAGCGACGCCAATCGATTTTATTTTTTAGCTAAAAAATAAATATGTATGAAATGTTAAGGTAGATCACAATAGTGACGCCAATAGATTTTAACTTTTAGCTACTAAACAGGATCTCGTCATCAGCCCATTTAAGTCCCCACTGCTTGGGCACGGGCCTCCTTCAATCACATGAGGGGCCATACTCACCACGCTTGGCAGACGGTTTGGCGAGGGTTTTGATATAAATGCAGAGTTTTCCTTCTCTGGTGGAAACAGGATCTATTTTAAATAATTTCGGGGTTACATACTCTCGGCAAACACTTATACTATTTATTAAATAACCATGCAAAAATATTGGGTCCAACGCGTACGCGAAAAATTGATTCACGCCTAAAAAGCGGCCACTTTTGGCGTGATTTAATTTTTCGCGTACAAAAACGAACACATTTGTCCCCGTCACCTTAAGGCGACGGGTAGCCCTAACTAGCGACACCATTCGTTTTTCATTGTTAGCTACTAAACCGGATCTATTTTAAACAATTTCGGGGTTACAACCTCTCGGCAAACATTTATACTATTTATTAATTAACCATGCACAAATGATGGGTCCATTTTTGTGCGCGAAAATTCACTACCGCCAAAAGCGGCCACTTTTAGCGTGAATCAATTTTTCGCGTACAAATGTTAAGTCCGCATTTGTGCATGGTTATTTAATAAATAGTATAAGTGTTTGCCGACAGGTTGTAACCCTGAAATTATTTAAAATAGATCCGGTTTTGTAGCTAAAATTAAAATCGTTTGGCGTCTCTAGTGTGCCCTACCCGTCACCTTAAGGCGTCGGGTATTCCTAACTAGCGACACCACAAAATTGTTAACTACTAAACCGGATCTATTTCAAACAATTTCGGAGCTGAAGTCTCAAAGCAAACATTTATACTATTTATTTAATTATTTAGCTTTTTGCTCTGTTGATTCTCGAGTCGGGCCAAAATTTGTACCTGAATTTTTCGATAAGCAATTCATGGAGAATTGCTTAGTCAGTCCGGATTCTGAAAGTTGGTGTGCTGGTTAACATACAATTTTTTTTTTATATGAGAGGTGGCAGACGAGCAGACGGATCACCTGATGGTAAGCAATTCCGCCGCCCATGGATACCCGCAAAACCAGTGGAGTCACAAGTGCGCTGCCAACCTTGGGCATCTGGTAACCTTACTAACACGGCGAAACACAGCGCAGGCGCTGCTTCACGCCGGTCTTCTGTGAGGCAGTGGTATCACTACGGTCGAGCCGGCCTATTCAAGCTTAAGCGTGGCTCTCCCACATTTATTTTATTAATTCATCGTCATCGTCATCGTCAGCCTATTTAAGTCCCCACTGCTGGGGCACGGGCCTCCCTCAATCAGATGAGGGGTAATTGCCATACTCACCACGCTTGGCAGACGGGTTGGCGAGGGTTTAGATATAAATGCAGAGTTTTCCTTCTCTGGGTGCTGATGATCATGCCAGCAGCTTTACCTTAGTCGCCTTTTACGACACCTCGGTAAGAGTGAGGGTGGCCTATTCTACTCTGCCGGAGACCACACAGCGGCATTTTATTAATTACAAATACATAAATTTTTCAGAATACTTGGCAACAGGCCGAACACATACTGCTTCACGAAGGCGGTGGCTGAGGAAGCGGTGAGAAGGTTCGGGGAAGGTCTGCCGATCTGCATCATCAGACCCTCCATAGGTGAGTACGTCTTTATTACTTTACATTACCCATTAGTTCTACTTTGTGACAAGAGATGGCGCTAGGTGTCGTTTACATCGCACAACAAGCGTTTCGTGATTTCGGATTACATATAAACGTTGCCCAAGATTTAACGAAATTATTAAATCAAAGGAGTATTGTGTCTAGAAAAAAAATGGCAATTTCATACTTTAACCCCTATTATTATAATTAGAATGAGGGAGGCCGAAAATCAGAAGCAGTGGCGTGCATTAGGGGAGACCTATGTCCAGCAGTGGACGAGTGTCAGTTGCTGATGATGATGATGATTATAATTTTAAGCATAAATATAATTTGGTCTCCAGTAGCTTATAATCCGAAAACTAGACACTTAACAAGGTTTTTCCCAAGGAGATTATCGATGGGTTATGAGGTCATCTATCGATTTTTGAAGGTTTTATCTTTAGCTGTCATTTTGAGAAAAAAACAAAATGGCGGGCTCCTCCATAGGTACTCCTTTCTTCAAGCAATTCTCACCCTTATGTGAAACACGTTAAAATTATTTTAACATCATGGTTGAAATCACTGAACTATGATGAAACAGAAATAATCTTGAAAAGAGTTATGTAATACCTATAAAATAAATACATGCATTATATATACTAATCGAAATTATACAGATTCTACTTTACAATTAGTACCTACATACATTTTATATCACAGTCACACAATATGTTCACAAACTCACTCACACTTACACACAAACACCCATGCATGCCCTATTCTCACATATCCTAGAATGCGCTCATTAATAGCGTAGACTATTTAATTTTAATGTTATTAATTATTATTAGGCGTTCGATCAGAGACGAGCTGTAGAAATAATAAAACTGAGTAGAGGACATGTTAGGGCACTCACTCGGACCCTCACAGGACACTGCAAATTAAACAAGCACCTGCACAACATGGGCCTTTCAGATACCAAAATCTGCAGGTTCTGTCGCGAGGACGAGGAAACGATTATCCACGTCCTCGGCGAGTGCATAGCGCTGCACCGCTGCAGAAGCCGGCACCTAGGAGCACACATGATCTCAGCTGACGAGATCAAGAGCTCCCCCATCAGCTCCATTCTCGGGGTTATCCTGGAACTGGAGCTACATGAGGTGCTGTAATAGGTTACGGGGCTGCCACAATAGATCATCTACTGGTCGCAGTGGCTATGAGACGCAGGGCTCACCCATTTCTATCAAATAATAAATATTAATTATTACTATATTTTTTCTTTTCCATTTTAATTAAATTCAGGTTCAAAATGAAACGAAATGAATTGACTTAATTTATTCATATTCTAAATTAAATACTTAAGTAAATTCATCATTATTACTAAAACCTTATGTATTTTATTGTACTTAATGTTATTTAAATCTTGGGAAGGAGCGAGTCAGCCCCAACACAAACAAGGTCTCAACACCAATAATGTTATGATAGTTTGTGCAATAAAAAGATTTTTATTATTATTTATTACGTTAGGTTCAATATCAAACGAAAAAAAAATACAGATGTACGTAATACCCGATGTGTACTGCCTGTGCCTTTAAAAATATCCAAATGCGTACTATTTATAAAGAGGTAAATCCTACAGACAGCGGCAACCATAAGCCGAAAACACGAAACGCTTGCGAGATGTAATAGACACCTAGCGCCATCTATTGGTATCAAGTGGAACTAATATCCAGAAACTAAGTGAAGGTAAGTATTTAGATTACAAGGCAAATAGCAGAGTTTGTAGACACTTACCTGAACCATACCGTGTTTCAGTTATATCCACGTATGAAGAGCCAGTGAGGGGATGGACAGACAGCCTGTACGGACCGACTGGGCTGATCATCGGATCTGGAACTGGGGTAAGGAGCTGGGATGTGGGAGAGCCACGCTTAGGCATGAATGGGCCGGCTCGATCGGAGTGATACCACTGCCTCACAGAAGACCGGCGTGAAGCAGCGCCTGCGCTGTGTTTCGTCGTGTGAGTGAGGGATGGGGGGGAAGGGGAAAAGTTTGGCAGCGCACTTGTGACTTCACTGGTGTTGCGGGTGTCCATGGGCGGAGGAATTGCTTACCATCAGGTGATCCGCCTGCTCGTCTGCCACCTCTCATATAAAAAAAATAAAAAATATGACCTCAAGACAAGCCTTTTTTAAATAGCTCCACCAGTGTTGTCAACTCTAAAATCAGAAAAGTGGTAGATGAAGTGCCAAAAAGTACGTACATCTACCTACTTTTGGCAAACTAAATTTTTGTGGCTAATTTCATGTGACGCCGCGTGCTCGTATACTACCTGTGCGGATAAAGAATGGGATCAAAAATGGCGGCGCCTCTATTCACTTCTCGCTCGCACACTATTTGCGTCTATACTCGCACCCCACGAGTGCGGGTATAGACGCAAATAGTGTGCGTGCGAGAAGTGAATAGGTTGTACCTTTTTTTTTTAAAGGTTTGTCTACAGACTATTGGTTCGTTTCAAATAGATCCGGTTTAGTAGTTAAAATTAACTTCGATTGGCGTCGCTAGTGTGACCTACCCGTATCTCAATGTGGTCTGCTCTCTGGTCATTTATATCTATCTATAAGAAATATTATTATTAAATTTTATTAAAAATTATCTATATATTATTAAGTATGTATCTATGTATTGTTTAGTATGTTTTACCGTGGGAGAGCCAAGCTTCGGCATGGGCCTAATCCGGGGGAGTTTAAAGATTGGCAGCGTACTTGTGACTCCACTGGTATTGCGGGGGTCCATTGGCGGCGGCAATCGCTTACCATCAGGTGATCCGTCTGTTCGTCTGCCACTTTTCTCATAAAAAAATGTATTTGTCATTGTTTACAGGTGCTCAGAACAATGTACATGGACTTGGATAAAGTGGCGGATATGGTCCCCGTTGACTTGGTTGTGAACGCCATGATCGCCTCAGCTTGGCACACGGCTAAGAATTTCAAAGAAAAGTAAGTCACATAAAATAGTAGCAGAAAACCGGCGTAACGCAGCACTGTGATGTTTCGCTGCTTGAGTGAGGGTACCGGAGGCCCATTCCGGGGAAAGGGGGGGTTAAAAGGTTGGCAGCTTGTTACTCCACTGGTGTCGCGGGTGACCATGGGCGGCGGTATTGCTTACCATCAGGTGATCCGTCTGCTCGTCTGCCACCTATCACATAAAAAAGTGTTCCAATCTTTTGAAAGATACATTTTTGCTTGGTCCCGCTCGGCGCCACTTTTACATGGTCTGCTCGGCCCAGGCTGAAGCTCCTGGGTAGGGGGGATCCGCCAACAATCTATACTCGCACTCGTGGGGTGCGAATATAGACGCAAATAGTGTGCGAGCGAGAAGTGAATAGATGCGCCGCCATTTCTGATCCCATTCTTTATCCTCACAGGTTGTAATATCATTTTGTGGTAGACCTAAATAAAACCATTATTTTTGTATTTCCAGCCAAACCTCAGACATACCGATCTACAACTTCGTTTCTGGCGCCCAAAACCCCATGACATGGGGTGAATTCATTGAGATGAACCGAAAAAATGGTATTAACAAGCCCACCACAAAAGCAGTATGGTAAGTTTTAAGATCATTGAATCAGTTTGTCATTATAATAATAATAATAATTCTCACAACATCTCATACGTTGACCTGATTCCGTACTAAGTAGCTTAAGCACTTGTGTTACAGATATCAGACAACAGAGGAACACAAATATATACTTAAATACATATATTACACCCAGACACCGAACAAACACAAGTGTTCATCGCACGAATGTTTGTCCAGGGTGGGGATCGAACCCACGACCTTTGGCGTAAGAGGCAGGGTCACTACCAATTGTCAGTCATTATCGATTATTTATTTATTTGGGATAACAATAGCATATTACAATTTCAGTTACAATCTTATTTAAGGTGACGGGTATTTACGGGATTTTAATTTTTAGCTACTAAACCGGATCTATTTTAAACAATTTCGGGGTTACAACCTCTCGGCAAATACTTAAAACTATTTATTAAATAACCATGCACAAATGTTGGGTCCGTTTTTGTACGCGAAAAATTGATTCACGATAAAAGTGGCCGCTTTTGGCGTGAATCAGTTTTTCGCGTACGCGTTGGACCCAACATTTTTTCATGGTTATTTAAGATGATTATTTGAATGATAAGGATTCTTGGACATGTTGATCTCTTCGCCTGCCCTCTAATGTATAATTCATTTCATACTTTTTCTTTGACGATTTAACCAAACGATATTGATTATAAGCATTGTATATCATACTGTCACTGTAATCATAATTTGTATAAGAATGAATATTGTAATTACCATATTATTTGAAAAGAGTAACTACTGAGTTTCTTGCTGATTCTTCTCGGTAGAAATTGACATTCCGAATCAGCGGTAGATTACATAATATTTGACATTCATAAATGTTCTGTATGGACTTAAATTCAATAAAGACATTTTTGATTTTTTGATTTTGAATAAATAGTATAAGTGTTAGCTGAGAGGTTGTAACTCCGAAATTGTTTAAAATAGATCCGGTTTAGTAGCTAAAAATAAAATCGATTGGCGTCGCTAGTGTGCCCTACCCGTCACCTTAAGCAAAAATGTTCATACGTAGGACATATTAGCTTGATGATTTTTATAGCAATCCTTTGCAATTAATTCTAAAGTTAATATCGACAGCTTATGTCGAATCAAGCACTTACAAATTTTGTCGGCTTAGTAACGCGTTCGGTGGTCTATTTGGTAGAACATCCACCCGGATTGTTGAAAGTGTAGGTTCGAGTCCCGCCTGAACGCGAGTTGAAATTTTTAAGTGTGTGTGTTTGTTTTTTTTTATGTAATAGACGAACAGACGGATCAGTGAGCGTTCAAGTACCTATTACGTAACGTTATTGGGGGGAGGGCGGGCGGGGTGTCTCGTAAAACGTTACAGGGGCGGGATAGGGTCTTTCTCACTACATGTATTACGTAACATTGTTTCTCTCTTTAAATAAAAAAATAGGGAATTAAAACTCCCAAATTGGCAACCCTTTTCGTTTACGTTTTACGGGGAATCCTTCGATTGTATTAGTCTGGTCTTAATTTTTAATTTGTTCCGATCACTTGAGTGTTACGTGACGTTTAGAGAGGGGGGAGGGGGGTATTGAATAACGTTACGGTGCGTTACAGGAGGGGAGGAGATGTCAGGGGACTACGGTGCGGCGGCCTCCTCGTGTGGCCCCTTCGGTAGTATTTTAGCTCTGTTTGGAGCTGCTACCGAAGGGGTCCTGGCGTCCCTGGGCAACGGCGGATAGTAATTTGGCGCGCTCGCCATATTGCTACCCGACGGCCGACGGCTGCACACATGGAGGGGGGATTATGGTTCATAACCCCCCCTACGGACCTAGGCCGGTCTCGGTCTGGGTCTTTGAGTGGACCGCTCTGTTCTGGAGCGAGGCGTTTGGTGGGGGTGTTCTGACACCCTGGAGTTTTGGTTGGTTGTGCGCGGACCTGGGTCTCTCACCGGCGGTTATCCGGCATGCCGTCTCTGACCGGTGGAGGCCCTCAGCACTCGCCACGAAAGTGGTTGTGCCCAATTCGTCCGCGCACTTAAGGCGGTGCAGGACCAGTGGCAGTTGGGGGGATGTCTGACGACTGAGGGCTTCAGTGCCCAGTCCAGCCCTCCCACTCTGGTCACGCTTTGTCTTGTGCCACCCCTTCCTGGGTGGAGAGCCCGCGGGCTCGGTGGCCGTAGGGCCGTGTGTTTTGGAGGTTCTGCGTCGGGTTTCTCAGCCAGAGCGACTCGGCGGCAGTCCGGTGTTGCCAATCTTCCTGGCTCCGCATCCAGCGGAGTTGGGACTTGCGGCGGCTTCGCTTTTGAAGCCTGCAGGTTTTGTTTCCCCAACCCACTCTGCACTGCAGCCAGCAGTGTACGGGTGGGGAGGGGTACCTGCAGTCCTCCTCCCGGTGGTATTCTGC
>CM032492.1:1733241-1763229 GCA_019059595.1 Marasmia exigua
ATCCGTCTGCTCATCTGTTGAACAGGAACTCTCTACTCCAAGTCCCGTAGGTTGGTCTTTTGGTACCATACCACTGCTTGGCTTGCTCTTTGGTTCAAGTTGATAAAATAAAAACACTTTTTACTCGTACTTATCTAGCCGAAAAATAATATTGCATGCGCGATGTAAAAGCGTACAACGCCATCTATTAGTACATATTGGAACAAAATTTTTACTTAGCATACATTTTACCTCTTTTGCACTTAACATCTGTCACCAATCACATAGAAAAAACCGAAGCATTATCTCAAATATGTTAGACAAACGCGTAACATTTTATTGAACAAAAAAAAACAAGAAAATAAATACAATAACTGAGAAAAAAATTAACAAGTAAATTAAATGGAAAGTTAAAACAAAGTTGGTCCCTGTGGCAACTGGCAGAGTCCCCAAAATGCTGGCAGCATTACCCCGCTGGATCGCGATGGAAATTCGGTGGGCGAGGTAGCTGCCGCTGCCAGCCTTTGGCTCAAATATTGTAGGTATTTTAGGCCACAATTTTCAGAAACTATCAGTGGAAGCGTGTTGGGCCCATAACCTGAAGGATTAAGGGCCGAAATAATAGAAGATTGCTGAGAAAATTAGAGATATATATTGTACTATCGGGACGAGAGAGATGTATTCAAACAACGGAATCTGATGATACACTGGTTTATTGAAAGAATAAACAAGTAATTATAAATGGGAACTATTATGTACTTAGCTACTATAGTTATATAGTATGAAGGTTTGCTATACTACACCTTCCCCCTTATTTAATAAAAAAAATAAAAGTTACATTTAATTTATTTTTTTTTACAATATTTTGCATTAAATGCAGTGAATACATTTTGTATAATTAGGATAACACATTTAAATTGAAAAATGTACGCAAATGTAAAAGATAACATAGTTTCACTTTAACATAGTTTTAATAAATTTATGATTACATTTTATTTTAAGTAGAACTTTTAATACATAGGCATGCATGGGTAATTTAATAAAATATTACGCTTACATGTTCTTTAATTATTTTTAAATTTGATACATTAATAACATTATTTCCTGAACATTTTGGTTCTGTTCTTATGGACTATATCCTCTTTACCATTCTTTTCTATCTTAACATTGCAACCTAAATCCTCTAACACTAAATATGGGCCGAGGTAAATACTTTGCATTTTATCCCCTGACGGATTTCTCAGTAATAAATGATCTCCTTTTTTATACGTTATTGGGTTTACATTTTTATCGTAAGATACTTTCCTTTTTATTTTACTGTTACACAAATTATTTCTGGCATCTCTTTGTGCTAATTGAAGCCTATATTTTAATTCCAGCGGATAACTGTGAAGATTATATAAAGGATTTACTTCAGTACCATTTAAATTAGTAGGTATGTTACAGAGTTTACCGAACACTAATTCATGAGGCGTGTATCGCGTTTCCGAATGCACACTGTTATTATATGAAAAGCACCAGAATGGTATCCATTCGCTCCATGAATTAATGTGGTTTTGACAGTTCATTCGTAAGTAAGCACCCATGTGCTTGTGTGAGTTCTCTACCGCCCCTAGACTCTCATGATGGTAAGCTGCCGATGTTAAATGAGTAATATTTAAAAGCTTACATACTTCTTTTATAGTACTTGATAGAAATTCTGTTCCCCGATCAGTACCGATCTCTCGTGGAATCCCGTACCTCAGGATGAAATTATTGACAAACGCTTTTGCAACACTTACCGTGTCTTTTGTTTGAAGCGGATAAGCCTCGATAAACTTAGTCAATTCACATTGTAATGTGAGCACGTAACTATTATTATGGTCATCTCTAGGAAGTGGGCCAACAATATCAAGAAAATTTTTTTCGAAGGCTGAATTAGATGTACTTGTTATAGTCATGGGCTGCTTTGTTTTAACTGAATACTTATTTTTTTGACATTGTTCGCATTTCGAAATGTAGTTTTTTACATCTGTTTCTAAACTAGGCCAATAATAATATTTCTTGATATTATTTACCATTCGCCTAATGCCTGCGTGGCCACTTGTAGGCAATAGGTGAAAGTCGTTCAAGATGACACGTCTGTCATCTACATTATTTATTCTTTGCACTCCTCTCAAAACGCATATGCGCGGTCCGGACCAATCACACGATTTATTTATTTCTTCTATAATGCTAGCAATAAATTCTTTGTTATTTTCATTTTTTACTAAACAGAGCTCTTCTATACCGTGCTTTTTACATAATAAACACAAATCTCTCATCATTTCGCCTCGCGATAACGACGATCGAGTATTTGGGTTTAAATAAACAACTGACTTCCCATATACGTAAATGAAATACCTTGAATAATCTATAAGAATATTTTGACTACTAGGGGTCGCAATACCGAATCATTCAAGCAAAACCGGTATTTTCGGTATTGGCTCTAGACCAATACCGATAATCCGGTATTTTCAATATTTTCGGTATTAAGCTAAAGTTTGCAAATTTAGTATAATAAAGTTAGTTTGCGAAGGAATAGTAAGTAGGTAAATGAATTTATCTACTAAATAAATAAAATCATTGTCACAACGTTTTGTATGTGATAATTGTGTTCGTAATCAATAAGTTACTAATTAGCAAAAATATACTAATACTATATTAAATGCCCATTTATTCCTTTATTAAATTAACTTAAGTATACAGTATAATATTAATTTAATGTAGTGTTTGACTAGAAAGTAGGAGTCCTACTAGGAGTCAGTTCTAAAAATAAAATATTTATCAAACTTAAACATCGCAAACAGCCTTAACATAAACAAAACGAACAAAAAAGTACACTTCTAATTCATTCTCATAAAACACAAAAATAATAAGCACAGAGAACATTGAACATTTGGATAGAAGTTCGGCTACCGAATTCATCGGTCTGGTCGTAAGGTGATCTTTCTTATTTATGGTGATGTTTCTTATTTACTATACTTAAACCGAAAATACCGAATATCCCGGTTTTTGTGAAATGAATACCGGTATTAATTAGATCTAAATTTGGCCCGGTATTCCGGTATTTTCGAAATTCGGTATCCCGGTTTGCGACCCCTATTGACTACGCAACTTATTTAAATATTTTAACGAAATTAATGACAACTCAGTAAAATTCTCCGGCTTCTTAATAATCTCCACGACTCTTGGCTGATCAGACCTAAAGTTAGTAGGACTATTAATAACCACAGAATTTTGACTGTTTCTACTATCTTGCGCCTTTTTCGATTGCGCCCTCGTCATAACGTTTAACTCATTGAGACCCGAATTCATTCGTTTTAAATCTTCCGAGTTTATTAATACACGTGACAATGCATCTGCAGCTGCATTGTTACGCCCTTTTATGTATTCGACCGTAAAGTTATATTCTTCTAGCTGTAATCTAAACTTTATAAGTCTGCTCGACGGATCTTTCATACCGAATAAAAATACTAGCGGTCGATGGTCAGTCTGTATCTTAAACGATCTCCCGTATAAATATGGTCGAAAATGTTTAACACTCCAAACTATCGCAAGGAGTTCCTTTTCGATAGTTGGATAATTTCTTTCCGCCTTTAAACTTCGACTCGCGTAAGCTACAGGCCGGCCGTCACCGTTACAGAGTACCGATCCTATCGCTACTCCTGATGCGTCCGTTTGCAGTATGAAAATATTATCATCCGTGAAGTTAGGATATTGTAGGACTGGTGGGCTCATCAACCTTTCCCTAAGTAACTCAAAACTATTTTGACATTCTTGCGACCATTCAAAAGGAACGTTTTTACAGCTTAGCCTATTTAATGGAAAAGCAATTTCGGCGAAATTTTGAATGAATCTACGATAGTAATTCATAAAGGCCACAAAACGCTTAACTTCCTGGGAATTTTGTGGTATCGGATAGTTTTCTATAACTTTAAATTTTGACGTATCGGGTAGAACACCTTTTTCCGACACTATGTGCCCTAGATATAACATTTCTTTTTGTAAAAACACACACTTTGTGGGATTTAACTTTAAGTTTACTTTACGCAACCTGCTTAAAATGTCCATTAAATTTTGATTATGGGATTCTAAAGATCTTCCATGTACGGCCAAATCGTCTTGATATACGAGGCATTTTTCATAATTCAGGCCCGACATAGCTATAGTCATCATTCTCGAGAAAGCGTTTGGGCTGGTCTTAAGACCCATGGGTAGCCTAGTCATCTGATAACTTCGATTTGTTGTAAAAGCAGTATAGGGCCTACTGCTAGGGTGCAACCCTATTTGAAAAAATCCTTGGAAAAGGTCTAAATGAGTAAAATAAACGGATCCCGCTAATGAATCGAGAATTTCAGTAATGTTTGGTAAGGGGAATTTATCCTCATTAATATTATTATTCAATTTTCGGTAATCTATCACGATGCGCCATTTTTTATCCCCAGAATCTGACTTTTTAGGTACTAAAAGTAAAGGGCTCGACCATGCACTTGTACTTTCTTCTATTACACCATCAGCAAGCATTTTTTGAATTTGGTTTTCGATTTCAATTTTTTGTGTTTGCGGTAATCGATAAGGCTTCGAATAAATCGGAGTAGTATGTGGTTTTAATTCGATAGTATGCTCATATAAAGGAGTGATATTCAATTTGTCCCCTGGTAGGTGAAAAACATCTGGAAATTTTGCACATATGTTTTCGACCGATGTTCTTTCCTCATCATTTAATTTATCTAACTTCAGCAATGAAAACAATAATTTGACCCTATCTGAATTTATTTTAGGCCTATTAAATTGGCAAATGTAATAATCCTTTAATTTTGACTTAATTAAAGAGATATTTTGCAATTTTACATCACAATCTCGAGTATTTAAGATTTTTATAGGTACTTTTCCCTTTTCCGGTTTTACTATAGAACTCGCTAAGAATACGCCCTCACACAGTTCCTGACATTCAATAACAAAATCGTCTTTATCATAACATTCAATAAAGTGAATAGATTCACTTCTTGCTGGAAACGTTAAGCAATTATAATGTTCAATAGGGATATCAAAGGGAATATCCACTTTTTCACCACATTCCCTAGTCAATAGTACATTTTGTCGTTCGAAATTCAAGACAGCATTGTATGCTTTTAAAAAGTCTTGTCCCAAAATACCATCAGTTTGTGGAGGTATTAGTCTCAACACATAAAATTTATGTACGAAATAATTGTTATTATAACGCAATGTAAGGTAACAATAGCCCTCCGTAACAACATTCCCGCCTATTCCTTTTATATCAACTCTCTTCTTATGGAATGGAATCCGTAGTTGTTGCAATAGATCATATTTGACGACGGATATAGATGCCCCAGTATCAATTAGCCATCCATAAGTGTTGTTAGCTATCATAAACGACACTTTATTTAGAGAGTTGCATGCCCAAATATAATTAGGCTCGAAAAAAGTGACTCAAATTGGCACCTACTGTGTGGTCCTCTGACTCACGCGGACTTTGCTCTGTTACTATGGTATTCACGTTTGACGAATAACCGCTACCCCTACCTCGAGTACGCGATCTACCTCTGTTATTATAACGCCCATTATACCCTTGATTACCAAAACGCCTGTTGAAATGATTAGACCAATTATTGGTAGATGAACTTTGTGGTGCACGACCGCCTCGTGCATAAAATCCTCGCTGCCATTGACTACGACCTGTCTGTGATCTTACCGGTCTCAAATATCTAACCATACCTATTTCCTCTACGATAGGTAGAAGCTCTGTACGTACCCACAATTTCTGGTTGTCGCTCTGATGTGGAGACTTCCTCGTCCTGTGCAGCCTGTATCGCATCCTTTAGGCAAGAGTAATTGCGCGCCGCTACAATGGTACTTAACTTAGGGTTTCGCAAACCGTCGGCAAAACGCTTTATAGCGTATTTTTCATTTATAGGTTTCAATACATCGTAAGCATTTGGGTTGCCGTCGGCTTGTGAAATTGTTAAATTCACAAATAATTCACTTATGTCCTTGCCGAAATCTGAAATCGACCTGTTATTTTGCGCCGCCCTTTGCAGCCTAGTCTGGATCGCAGTATAAGACTTTTGTGGTAGCAATAGTTTACGCATATCCTTTATTAAATCTTCGACATTGTTATAAGAAGAATTTAATTTCAACTTTGCAGTCTCTGAAAGCCTACTTTTTAATACAAATGTAATTAAATTCTTCTTACAATCCGCCCGGTTCAACGTAGTTTCGTAATATTCAATATTTTCAATCAATTGCTTGGTCACGCCGTCGTCATCATTCATGACGGGCAAAAGACTCAAAGCGATTTTTAAGTCAAATATTTTATCTTTCTCCATTATGCCAACTTGTTCAGTGATCTTCACTACTGAACACAAATCTTCTATTTCACTATATAAATTTAAAAACTCTGAGCAACTTTTATTAATTAATTCAGCAGAAATAGTTGACAATTTACTACTTCCTATATCTTCTTTTAAATGATTAACTATAGAAATGTATTGGCTATACAAACTATTTGCCTCGCCCAACTTTATTACTGAAATATTTCCTTTCCTTCGCTTTTCACCAATTTTTATCAAATAAGTACGTACTTCTTTCAAATCTGTTACTAATTTTTCTAAAACCTCTGCCATAACATATCCTTATTTCATAAAGCTAACCATGCATGTGTGTAAAATATTCTAAAGACTTACAATTAATCCATTAGCATAAAGTTCATTCCGTAAAACTAATCATCGCGAGCACGACCTATTCACTTTTTCACTTCACTAGAGGATATACTTCCGCTTTTTAACACTTTACGCACTTTTCTTAGTCGAACGCCGCCGCGGTTACACGACGGTTTCCGGTTTACCGGCAACGCAGCTGGCTGCCGGCGTAGCAGGCTGGCGTACCTCCTTAATGCGAACTCGTTGACTTCACGCTTTACCACATTTCCATGGTATCTCTTATAGGCTCTGAACATTACCAGCAACGCCCCAATGATTAAGAGCGTGACGATGACTATTAAAATGCAATTTGTAATAGATATGTGCTCCCGTATCACTTGTATGTGGGTCGAAGTATCGACCCCCACAGCCAAATTGGTGTTGGTGGTTGTTTGATTATTTTTACTTTGCGGAGAACCCATTTTTGCGAATATACGAGAGTAATTTATGACACGACGTCAACACACGACGATTTAGCTTGCACGTGTACATTGTAAGATGATTAGTTCAAAAAGTTCCGAATCCGACACTACTCCTTATTTGGAGGGCGACTGGCGGGTCGCCATGTACTATCGGGACGAGAGAGATGTATTCAAACAACGGAATCTGATGATACACTGGTTTATTGAAAGAATAAACAAGTAATTATAAATGGGAACTATTATGTACTTAGCTACTATAGTTATATAGTATGAAGGTTTGCTATACTACAATATTTTAAACAAATCCGACGATATATGAGAGCGAGCTGACATATGAGAGAGAGCGAGACATTCAGTTAGAGGGAGACAGCATGTCTTATGTCATTTACAAAGCGTTTCGTTTTACACTCCAACACTATCTGCAGGTCTTCTTAAATACTGGGTATAGAGGCATCAGTCGAGTTAGTCTATGGGCGCCATCTATTGACTAACTCCGTAATTACATCTGGATATATGCATAATTATGATAATGTGCTGGATATATGCATAAACGCCCGTGCAATGGGCGAGCACGGCCAATGAAGCAAGCCCCAAGTAGAAAGCTCCGTTTCGCGTCGTGGAATATAGGCACGTTAACTGGACGGGTGAGTTAGCTGACGTACTCTTTAGGCAGAGGGTGGACGTGGCGTTTCTGCAGGAGACTCGGTGGAAAGGCAGCAGCTCCCGGAACATAGGGAATGGCTACAAACTGATCTACAAGGGTGCTCCGAGTGGTCAGAATGGGGTTGCCGTGGTGATTGCTGGGGGATTACAGGGCGACATCCTGGAAGTGAAGCGCTAAGTGACCGGATCATGGTCATAGGCTTGCTTATCGAAGGAGTGATCACTCATCTGATAAGCGCCTATGCTCCGCAGGCCGGTTGTAGTGGCACTGAGAGGATGATGTTCTGGGATCAACTCGGTGGAATCCTCCGGGGCATCCCACTGGCGCAGGGAATCATACTGGGTGGAGATCTGAATGGCCATGTGGGTAAGGGGTGCGAGGAGTTTGTGCGTGTACACGGAGGTTTCGGATATGGCAGCCGCAACTCAGAGGGATTAGACATCCTCAGAACGTGTGCAGCAGCGGACCTTGCCATCGTAAATACGCACTTCAAAAAGAAACCCGAACACCTCATCACGTACAAGAGTGGAAGGCACGCAACCCAGATCGATTTCCTGTTGACTCGGAGACACCTTATCAGCAAAGTAGCCAACTGCAAGGTCATACCCGGTGAGAGTCCTCACATCACAGCACCGTCTGCTTGTCATGGACCTCTGTGTCAGGCCTAAAAACAAGCGTATCGAGCAGTGCCGACGCCAAATCAGATGGTGGAAGCTTGATGAAGCTACGTCTCAAAAATTCGCCATAGCCAGACGAGACCACTTGCAACCGCTATATGACAAGTTGGAATCGTCTGAGGGGCAGAAGCTCATCTACAAGTTGGCGCGCTCCAGGGTCAAAGCTGCACAAGACATTGCACAATGCCGCAGTGTAAAAGATTCTGGTGGCAACCTACTATGCGAAGATCTCGCGGTGAAGGAGAGGTGGCGCTCATACTTCCACGAGTTGCTAAACAAGCAACACAAAGAGGTGCAGCCACCGGAACTCCCCCAGAACCAGGGACTAGTGTCGCCGATAACGTCTGAGGAAGTCCTTAAAGCCCTTCGCCGCATGAAGAATCGGAAAGCTGTCGGATCCGATGGAGTCCCTATTGAGGCGTGGAAAGCGATGGGTCCTCGTGGTGTGGGCATTTTAACCTACCTTTACAACCGCATACTCCTCACGGGGAAAATCCCAAACCAATGGAGATTGAGTATTATTACCCCAGTCTTCAAAGGCAAGGGAGCTGCACAGGAATGCGGAAACTACCGTGGAATAAAGGTCATGTCCCACACCATGAAGCTCTTTGAGCGGATTATAGATTCCAGGATCAGACAGGAGTGTACTGTCTCGGACCGTCAGTACGGATTTTGTCCCGGCAAAGGGACCATGGACCCTATTTTTGCCCTAAGGATCATCATGGAAAAATATAGGTTGAAGAATACGCCTCTGCACTTCTTCTTTCTTGACCTGCAGAAGGCCTTCGATTGTGTTCCGCGAGTGATGATCTGGTGGGCTCTAAGGTCCAAAGGAATTCCTGAAGTTTATATCGACATCATCCGAGACATGTACCACGATTCCGGATCTCTAGTTAGGACTACAGTTGGCGACACCAAACACTTCCCCATTACTGTGGGCGTACACCAGGGTTCCGTACTCAGCCCGTTTTTATTTAGCGTGATACTAGACGTTCTGTCAGACAGCATTAAAAATCCTCATGAGCAGCCTCCTTGGGTGCTGATGTATGCTGATGATATCGCGCTGGTGGATTCGGATAAGGGCAGGTTGGTGAGACGAGTTAATGGGTGGTAGGAGTCGCTTGAGAACGGTGGTCTGAAACTGAATGTGGCGAAGACAAAGTACATGGCCAGCGGCTCTTCTGAGCTCACGTCTGTCCGTATTGGCAACGATGAGGTAGAGCGCACGGACCATTTTAAGTACCTGGGATCGGTACTCCATTCATCCGGAGACATCGATTGCGATGTCAAGGCACGTATTGCTGCCGCGTGGACCAAATGGCGTGAGATGACAGGCGTCATCTGTGACCCCAAAATGCCGGTTAAGTTAAAGGGACAGGTCTATAAGTCCATCATTAGACCGGTACTTTTGTATGGCAGCGAGACTTGGCCAGTACTTGAGCGACACAAGCAAGAGTTGCATGTCACGGAGATGAACATGCTGAGGTGGATGTGTGGAGTTACGCGAAAAGACCGCGTGAGAAACTCACGCATACGTGGGAGCCTTCATGTCCGTGACATAGCAGACAAACTACTGGAGAGTCGCCTACGTTGGTACGGTCATGTCCTGCGGAAACCGGACAGCTACGTGGGAAACAAATGTCTGGCCATGGCACCACCGCCGGGTCCCGGCAGAAGGGGTAGACCTAAAAAGGTGTGGCTTGACATCGTAAGGGATGACATGCGTGCTAATAAACTGACCACTATGGATGCACAAGACCGCGCGAAGTGGAGGAGTAGAAGTAGGAAAGCGGACCCCGGGCTCCGAAGCGACAGCTTGGGACGCAACCGGGACAAAACGCTAAGATGATGATGATGATGATGATGATATGCATAATTATGATAGGTACGTACGTATTAACATGTCGATTCATGTATGCATACGTATACATACAATGCATACATACATCGTGCGTGTATACGCATGCATGTATATGCTTACGTATATACTATTAAAACAATTACGTTTCTTTTCATGTATTCCCACATTAATAACAGATATTCATAATTGACTTTTAGAATGTTTTATTCATCATCATCATCATCATCAGCCTATCGCAGTCCACTGCTGGACGTAGGCCTCTCCAATTGTTCGCCACTGTGATCTATCCATGGCTTCTCGCATCCAGCTCTTGCCAGCCATCCTGCGTAGATCGTCCCCCCACCTAGCCAGAGGGCGCCCTACATTACGTTTGCCAAGACGCGGTCTCCACTCTAGAGCTCGTTTACCCCATCGGTTGTCCGTTCTGCGGCTAATATGGGCAGCCCACTGCCACTTAAGCTTGCTAATTCGGTGAGCAATGTCGATGACTTTGGTTCTCTGCCGGATCACCTCATTTCGTATTCGATCTCGGAGAGAGACGCCGAGCATTGCTCGTTCCATAGCCCGCTGAGCGACCTTTAACTTGTGGACCAGCCGTACCGTAAGTGTCCACGTTTCGGCTCCGTATGTCATGACGGGTAGGACGCACTGATTGAAGACCTTCGTCTTTAGGCACTGTGGTATCGACGATACGAAGACACGACGTAGTTTTTTTCCAAATGCTGCCCAACCTAACTGGATTCTCCTATTCACCTCATCCTCGAAGTAGTTTTTACCCAATTGCAAAGTCTGCCCGAGGTATACGTACTTTTGAACAGCTTCGAGGACGGCACCGTGAATTGCAATGGGTTCTGGTAGAACATGTTTATTGAACATGACCTTGGAATGTTTTATTGTTGTATTGTTATCTAAATAAATATGCAATATTTATTTAAGATATATAATAACGTGCATAAATTTGTTCAGTTGGTTGCAAAAAATGTAATATTGTTTAAATACAGTAATAGCGCGCCATCTCTCGAGCGACGACGTAGTTTCCCATTAACCTAGCTCGAGCTGATAAGACCGTACTGCAGGTTTCCCCACGTTGTTTGTCCCTCACCGCCGAGCTAATGATAGAAATGTGCACATAAATTTGAAGCATCCAGAGGTGCTCGTATTCGAGCCACGACCGAACCGTATGGAAGGCTCGCTCCAACGTGATGTGTCACATAGTTTCGAATGCCGCCGAAAAAACATTCGATCGATCTGTAAATATAGATCTATTGTTAAATCACTATTGTTCCCAAGGTCTATTGTTGTGTTTGTTTGTTTAATTAATCTAAAACAATGAGAATATTTGATTTCGTGAATATATGAATGTCTGCCTCGTTGGCGCAATACGCAGACAGCTACGCGTGGGGCCCCGGGTTCGATCCCCGGGTTGGGCTAAAATACGTACCGGAGTTTTTCTGTTAAGGGGGCGGGTAGGGCACACTAGCGACGCCAATCGATTTTAATTGTTAGCTACTAAACCGGATTTATTTTAAACAATTTCGGGGTTACAACCTCTCGGCAAACTTGGGTTCCGTTTTTGTACGCGAAAAATTTATTCACGCCAAAAGCGGCCACTTTTGGCGTGAATCAATTTTTTGCGTACACGTTCGCGTTGGACCCATCATTTTTGCATGGTTATTTAGTAAACACTTAGTATAAGTGTTTGCCGAGAAGTTGTAACCCCGAAATTGTTTAAAACAGATCCGGTTTAGTAGCTAAAAATTAAAATCGATTGGCGTCGCTAGTGTGCCCTACCCGTCACCTTAAGAAATTATTAGTGTCAGCCCGGAGTCTGAAAGTAGGCGGTCTTGTACCCCCGTGCCTCGGAAAGCACGTTAAGCCGTTGGTCCTGCGCCCGATCCCTCTCCGGTCGTATCACACTGGTGTAACATCGGAATATGAGTACATGGAAATAGAGAGTGCACTTGTGTTTGCGCATACACTTGAGCACTATAATATATCCTGCGTAAGTGGCTGATCGTTGAGATTGGCCGCCTGAGCCGAAATCGGTTGGATGATATTATTATTATATAAGTGAATATTGAAAATAAAAATGTCTAAAAACCAAACAATTTTTGGAATCTTTAGGATTTTCTAAATTATATTAATCTCATCTTAGAGTGTAATGTAATTTTCCTTAGTAAGAGAAAAATAGTTCAGCAAAATGGTTTTCGTTAGATGGGGCTTGTAAAAGCAGTACCTTCAGGCTCAATTGGCGTATAAACCATTTTGGCCAAATCGAGTTATGTGTACCATTTTGTTCAGATTTTTTTTCTCTATCGATTTGTATATTCGAAATATTGAAATTCGCTAAAAAAATGTTTATACGCCCCAAATTTCAATATTTCGAATATACAAATCGATAGAGAAAAAAAAATCTGAACAAAACTCGATTTGGCCAAAATGGTTTATACGCCAATTGAGCCTGAAGGTATCGAGATGTTACTTTAATAAGCAATCAAGCAGTTCGGCATTGTTTCGGTAGATGTCACTATGTATTTTTAAATCGCGCTAGTAAAGCGTGTTTCCGAAACAGTGACCGAATCAGTCGGTCTGTTCTGTTAAAGAGTTGCGAAGGTCATACGGCAGTAGCTTCATTTTAATTACCAGACTCCCCAAATCCTGAATCATGGTCCAGCGTACCCCCAGTTTTGGCATAGAATAAGTTATATATACTGAGATAGAGACATCTGTCGGCCAGCCAGTGCTAGCGCCATCTAGAGAAAAACGAGAGTCAGTCAGGGAGACAAATAAAAAAAATAACAAAAATAATCTCATCATTTCCTATATACCAACATTCCCAATACCTATAATGTATCAATACGGGGATTACACGATATTTATTATGTGAAACAACATTGAGTACTCACATATTTGGCTCGACGTTTCGGCTACGTTACAGCAGCCGTGGTCACGAGCGGACTCGTCGTCGTCGTTCGGGTCCGCTCGTGACCAGAGGGGGATATGTGAGTACACAATGTTGTTTCACAAAATAAATATCGTGTTAATCCCCGTATTGATACATTATAGTTATAATGCAACGCGAAAATCTAAAAAACTATTCCCAATACCTTCTAGATTTCTGGTTTATTTCTCATACTTTTTTAATTGCTATTATTTCTGATGTGGGCAGGCGGCTTGAGGTCCTTGTTTCGGAACCACGCTTTACTTCGTCATCGTCAGCCCATTTAACTCCCCACTGCTGGGGCACGGGCCTCCCTCAATCACATGAGGGGTAATTGCCATACTCACCACGCTTGGCAGACGGGTTGGCGAGGGTTTTGATATAAACGCAGAGTTTTCCTTCTCTGGGTGCTGATGATCATGCCAGCAGCCTTACCTTAGTCGCCTTTTACGACACCTCGGTAAGAGTGAAGGTGGCCTATTCTACTCTGCCGGGGACCACACGGCTTTACTTGCGCGATGTAAAAATGCATAGCTGTTGCAATTTATATTCATTCCATTCATCGGGTATAAGAAAAAGTTGATAAACTAATTAAAAAAGAATAAAATGGGTAATAAAACTTTTACGGCACTATTTAAAATGACGCATAATTATATGAATTGTCGTAAAAGTTTTATTTAGTTTTAAAAAATCTAAATTAATTATATTTTATTTATTTGATTTTACTGTTCTATTGTGTATTTTAATTTGCTTCTTTTGACTCAGATTACTGACAATTTGGGCTATTTATATTGATATTATCTGTCGCGCTTATTTTTATTTTATGTTGTTTTAGTTGTAATTAATTTGACAAGGATTGTATTCTTCCGCTTTTTTATTGTAAATTATCCGTGAGTGACTCATCATCATCATCATCATCAGCCCATTTAAGTCCCCACTGCTGGGGCACGGGCCTCCCTCAATCACATGAGGGGTAGTTGCCATACTCACCACGCTTGGCAGACGGGTTGGCGAGGGTTTTGATATAAATGCAGAGTTTTCCTTCTCTGGGTGCTGATGATCATGCCAGCAGGTTTACCTTAGTCGCCTTTTACGACACCTCGGTGAGAGTGAGGGTGGCCTATTCTACTCTGCCGGGGACCACACGGCTTTACTTGCGCGATGTAAAAATGCATAGCTGTCGCAATTTATATTCATTCCATTCATCGGGTATAAGAAAAAGTTGCTAAGAATGAAATGGGTAATAAAACTTTTACGGCACTATTTAAATTTAAATGACGTATAATTATATGAAATAATGTCGTAAAAGTTTTATTAAACAACTTTTTTCATATAGCTACCGTAATTATGGCCGATGACAAAAAGGAAAGAGAGAAGTTTAATTAATTAAATGAATACTGTAAAAAGTAGAATCAGCTTATACAAGGTGTAAAAATACCCTTAACGAAGCCTAAACCTACGTATTCAGCACATCATCAGGACCATTTTTTCCTTCTAGACCATACCTGGGAACTCAATACTTTCCAAGTTAGTGAAGGCTACAGTAAGAGGCGTATGACTACGGCGATACGGCATAATAATTTCAGCAAAGACAATTTTCTTGTTTACTACTTTTTCGAGCGTGTTTTTTTGGTAGTCAGGTTTGAGTTATTAAACTTAATTTTTATTTTCATTGTTTAGTTTAAGCAGTTAATTTAAATTGTTCCCTTAGTTTAAGTAGATTATAAATATTTTATGTTCTAAAGATTTTTCAATAAATTTTGTTTATTTTTTTATTTTATTGTATTCTATTATTTTGTATTTTTTGTAGCTAAATAACACTATCATAAAAATACACTGGAAAGGCCATTGACGTCATGAGACTATACTTCGAGTATTTGAGTCTCCAGTGGCCTTACGCATCAGTCAGTCTTAAGTGATGCTTGAATAAATAATATAAATAAATAATATACTCCAACCGATTACGGATACAGCGGCCAATCTCAAAAATCAGCCACGTACGCAGGATATATTATGATGCTTAAGTGTGTGCGCAAACACAAGTGCACTCTCTATTCCCTTAAGGTACACTGGCGACGCCAATTTTAAACCTCTCGGCAAACACTACTATTTATTAAACAATCATGCAAAAGCGAAAGAGGTTTTAGCGAAGTCGGCGCGTAAAAATATTATTTTACACTTTTTCTAAAAGCGTTATTTTTTAAATGTTTTCAAGTTTTTTAGTGTCTCAATTTTTTTGCACAGATTCACCCTGTGTTATGAGGTTGCTTTCTGAGGCACGGGGGTACATGACTGCCAACTTCCAGACTCCGGGCTGACACTAAGAATTTCTTACCAAAAACTTAGGTACTTACAAATTTTTGGCCCAAGCCGGGGATCGAACGCGGGTCCTCATGCGCAGCCATCGCTTTATAGTGCGTCCCATTAACCAATGCGCCACCGAGGCAGTGTCCAAGTACGATACAGAGAATTAAAACCGGCCAAGTGCGAGTCGGGCTCGCGCACAAAGGGTTCCGTAGCAGCAAAGTCCAAAATTACAGTTAAATCAACCTATCTCAAAAACTATAAGAGATACTTTGATCAAACCAAAAATCGTTGAAAGAGTTAATTAGCATGCATCACCTCTAATTTTTTTAGAATTTTATACCCCGTAGTTATAAAAATAGAGGGGGGGGGACATACTTTTTACGACTTTGAGAGCTGATATCTCAAAAAACCGTTCACTTTAAGAAAAATGTTTTTTAGAAAACTTTATATCATTTTAAAAGACCTTTCCATTGATACCCCACACGGGTATGTACATCGAAAAAAAAAAATTTCATCCCTCAGTTACATGTATGGGGGGCCCCACCCCAATTCTTTTTTTTTACTATTTAGTGTCATATTTTTGTAGCGGTTCATACAACACATATTCCCATCAAATTTTCATCACTGTAGTACTTATAGTTTCCGAGTAAATCGGCTGTGACAGACGGACAGACGGACAGACGGACAGACGGACATGACGAAACTATAAGGGTTCCGTTTTTGCCATTTTGGCTACGGAACCCTAATAAAAAGGTTCGTCACCTTAGGTACATTTTCGCTTCCACGGCAAGAATCAGTTATACCAACATACCGTTTTAAAAAGATCTGCCAACCTTCTTTAAATTTTATTTACTTCAAAAGGAATCAATGTCAAAACAAGCAAATCTGAACTTTCTGATCTAACAGTAAGATGACGGGTAGGGCGTGTGTCCAAGGCGTAGGTACGCGAAAAATTTTTCCCGTACAAAAACGGATCCAACATTTATGCATAGTTATTTAATAAATAGTATAAGTGTTTGCCGAGAGATTGTAACCCCGAAATGGTTTAAAATAGATCCGGCTTAGTAGCTAAACATTAAAATCGATTGGCGTCGCTAATGTGCCCTACCCGTCACCTTAAGCATAATTTTCTGTGCAATTACTCTGACAAATTTACGAAATGTAATAAGTGCTCATAGCATATCAAACGAATCAATTTGAAAGCTGACGACCCTTTTCGTTCTTTGATTGTACCTACTCATCCGGTGACAAGCGTTTCGTGGAACATCTTCAACAAAGAAACCTTGGCTTTTATTTATTTTATCACTAAACTTATTTTATGTATGTTGTGTCCGGATAAATATTGTTAGTGACCCGTCTTCCTTAAAAGAATGGAAAATTAAATTATCGTTGGTTTATGAATCAGATACAATTTTAAATTATTAATAAACTGTCTTATATTTATTTATTTTTTTATATAAGAGGTGGCAGACGAGCAGACGGATCACCTGATGGTAAGCAATTCCGCCGCCCATGGACACCCGCAACACCAGTGGAGTCACAAGTGCGCTGTCAACCTTTTCCCCTTTCTCCCCATTGGGCCTCCGGTAACCTCACTCACACGGCAAAACACAGCGCAGGCGCTGCTTCACGCCGGTCTTCTGTGAGGCAGTGGTATCACTCCGGTCGAGCCGGATATTATTATATATAATATTATTATTTATATAGCCGGATATTTATTTATATTATAAGGTACACCAACAGCAATACACATAAAACAATCACAAATGACAGCAGGTACTTAAAAAATAATGAATTGTAAATTTCAAAAACCCCCGACACAACTAAAGCTCTTTCATTTGATATCTATATTGAGGCAGTTGGAACAACAAATAGGTTATTCGCCATTTTCTGATGGCGGCCATCTTGGATTTGAAATTTTTCACAACTAATGTATTCTGTTACTCAAGCCCTTTTATATGATATTGTGGGAGTTGTGTAAAAACATAAAATCCAAATCTTTGTGACGGCGACCATCTTGGAATCAAATTCCCGCAGCCGTATTACCGAACCGGTACGACATTGAGATCTTCATGAAACGAGCCTATACCTTCCTTAAAGGCCAGCAACGCATCTCCACTCCCTCTGGTGTGGCTGATGTCCATGGGCGGCGGTGATCATATACCATCAGGTGATTCGCTTGCTCGTTTGCCTCCCCTTAAAAATATAAATAATCGCAGTTTTTAAAGAAAACAAGAAATTCTTTATCAACACCCACGTCCTCGCCAATCATGACAAACGACGCGGAAAATGGCAACTTAATAGCTCTTCAAAATAGAATAATGAATCTAATAGAGCGATTAAAAATGGCGGAAAATGAAATAAAAATATTAACAGATAATCTATAAAAACATTCAACATTTAACCTTCAGATGAGATATTAAAATGCATTCGAGTAAACACCAAAGCCCACGACTGCTGCGACAAAAGCTACGATAGGGGGTAACACAAAACAAATTTTCATTTAAAGATCACAACATTGCGTGGGATTAGCAACAGCATTAATACGTTCGAGCGCACACATAAATCATGAAAAATACAAAATCTGTGGCCTGTCGAAACCCTATGCCATGAGCTCTGAAGTATAAAGAACGGTCAGAACTTGTATGTTAATATAGGAGATAAATTGTTTTATGTGTTGGCATAACATAGCTGCATAGTTATAAGAGGTATATCGGTATCACTTAAATGGATTGAGTAATACATATCAGACCGGACCCTATGCGTAAAGATATCCAAAATATATAAAAAATACTAAATGGTGTTCCCCAGGGAAGTATCATAGGACCCATCCTCTTCATTTTATACACAAATGACATAGCAACAATAACCATTTAACCTATCACAAATGCATATTATACGCCGACGAAATATCGATTATATTGACTAAAAACAGCCAGGTAATTAAATAATTAATAATGAAACTGACGTTAATAATGATACAACGGCTAGATATTAATAACTTCAAAATTAGCCTAGATAAAACAATTTTCATACAATTTAATCATTCGAAACATGACAAATTTAACTTTGAATTAAGAGTGGATAAAATCAGAAGAGAATCTCAGATCAAGTTCTTGGTTGTCAATATAACCCAGAGCCTTGGCTGGGATAGACATATCGAGAATATAATGTCAAAGAATTAATAAATTCTCTTATGCCCTTCGCCAGGCCAAGAAGACTATTAAAAAGAAAACTGCTATAATGACCTATTAAGCTTACATAGAATCTGAACTGCTCATATGGCCTCATAGTATGGGTTAATGGAACAGTTTGGCACAGAGTAAGCGCAAAAAAGGTAAAGCTGCTGGCATGATCATCAGCACCCAGAGAAGGAAAACTCTGCATTTATATCAAAACCCTCGCCAACCCGTCTGCCAAGCGTGGTGAGTATGGCAATTACTCCTCATGTGATTGAGGGAGGCACGTGCCCCAGCCGTGGGGACTTAAATGGGCTGATGATGAAGCGCAAAAAAACGGACACTCCATAACTCAATACACAACATATTATTTAACATTAATCATATGATAATTTGAACCTTGATGGGTAAAATAATTTGGAGTCACATGATATGTAGAATTTTGTTCCGAATTTTAATAAAAAGCAGTTTCAATGTTATCATAAGTGACATTCAGCACCCAGAGAAGGAAAACTCTGCATTTATATCAAAACCCTCGCCAACCCGTCTGCTAAGCGTGGTGAGTATGGCAATTACCCCTCACGTGACTGAGGGAGGCCCGTGCCCCAGCAGTGGGGACTTAAATGGGCTGATGATGATGATGATGATGATAAGTGACATTCATAAGTGTTCTGTATGGACCTAAATTGAATAAACAATTTTCATATCATTTTCATTTCATTTCTTTTCATCTGTTATTTTTGTTAAAATGAAATAATTTTTAAAGCGAATTTTAAAATAAGAATTCTGTGTACAGTCAATTTGGGTAACTTTGAATTACCTTGTAACTTTGAATAAAACTGGTTTAAAGATTTTTTATTTTATTCCTTGGAATTCCTATACAATTTAAAACGGTATCTACGTTGAATGGATCGATTTTTAGATACCGTTTTAAATTGTATAGGAATTCCAAAGAATAAAATAAAAAATCTTTAAACCAGTTTTATTCAAAGTTACAAGATAATTCAAAGTTACCCAATTGACTGTACTATTTATCTTGAATTTTAGTTCCGAACAAAATGTATTCGGAATACAATGTATTCGGAATTAATTAATTAATTAGTCAGTATTAATTAATTAGTGTAAGTCTATGGTCAGTTTTTAAATTTTAAGTCAAATAATCTTTAGTAGTTAGTTAGTGCACATGGGTATATAAGTAAGAATTTATCAATCTTACTGTACGACTGCATGGCATAAGCCTCCAACATAAGAATCAAGCCATCGCTACTATGATGGGATTGCCTAATACAGTGATTGGTGACTCAAACACGAGCCACGAAAAATTCGAAACATACCTACTTGTTGCTCGACCCCCGGGAATTAAACCGAAGACCCCGAGATCACGGCCCGGTACTTAAAACACTAGACCAACTGGGGCTAAAAATAAAAAAAGAATAATTTTTTTGATCTGAAAATTGTTAATTACCTATAATGATTTCATAACTAGGTACATACAAACTCAGCCGTCTTATTACAAAAATCTACCCTGATACCGGCTTAAATCCTATACTAACTAGCAAGTTCATGATTACTACGGAATAACTTTAGTTCTTAAGTTTTTATTACCGTATAACCACCATTAACCACTATAGCGTATGCTACGCTATTAAATCCTGGACTAACCATAGACCATTTAGTACCTACCGCAGGATTGTGTCAAAATTAATCGAATCATTCAATCATTCGTTCAGTGACGTTTCGTTTTACATAACCTTGTTTTGTTATCTGAAGTAAAAATATATTTAAAATGTTTTAGGCAACAATAAATTATAATATTATATTAAGTAACGTGTCCAAGTAATATGATTAGGAATTGCTTCTATTTTTGGGATTAAATCCAAAAAAATAAATTGACTACTTTCTCACAAATAACTTACCGTGAAACGGAATGAACTGTCACATGGATAAACTGTCATTGTCACTGAATCGATATTTTGAGGTTATTATCTTAGTACTAATTTTAAACTAGGGGTCCGGGTGGTTTACATATATTATAGTTGATATACTAACTAACGTTAAACTTAGTTTTGTAATAATGTTTATTCTAGTTCTTCAATTATTTTTAGTATTAATTCCACTATAGTTTTAAACCACGTTATGGAATTCTTATTCTATTATCTGCCCTCTTGGGCAGGTTACCACAATCTGTCAAATTTCCTTAATTGATTATGAACCAAACGTGTTTGACATTACGGTGAGAGTCGATTGAAGAAATCTTAGCGTTTGATTCTCAGTTGCGCCCAAAGCTGTCTCTCTGGAGGTAAGCTTGGACCATGATTCTTGTTTTGTGGAGTCCTATATTAAAAAATGCTTGACGACCTAAGTAGAGTCTCCCAACAAGTGGGTCTGAAAATGAACATGGACAAGACGAAAATCATGTCGAATTCCCATGTCGTACCCACTCTTGTGAAGGTTGGAAGCTCTGCACTGGAAGTTGTAGACGAGTACATCTACCTCGGACAAAAAGTCCAGCTTGGTAAGTCCAACTTCCAGAAAGAGGTCGATCGACGAATCCAACTCGGCTGGGCAGCGTTCGGGAAGCTACGCAGCATATTTTCGGCCCACCTACCGCAGTGTCTCAAGACGAAAGTCTTCAATGCGTGTGTGTTGCCAGTGATTACATACGGAACCGAAACGTGGCCGCTTACAATGTGCCGATTAAGGAGGCTCAAAGTCACCCAGAGAGCAATGGAGAGAGCTATGCTCGGAGGTCTCCCTGCGTGATCGTATCAGAAATGATGAGATCCGCAGGAGAACTAAGGTTACAGACATAGCCCAAAGATTGCATGCCTCAAGTGGCAATGGGCAGGGCACATAGCGAGGAGAACAGACGGCCGTTGGGGCAGAAAGGTCCTGGAGTGGAGGCCACGCACAGGAAGTCGCAGCCGTGGCAGGCCCCCCACAAGGTGGACCGACGATCTGGTGAAGATCGCGGGAATCCATTGGATGCGGGCGGCACAGGACCGATCTGTGTGGAGAACATTGGGGGAGGCCTATGTCCAGCAGTGGACGTCTATTGGCTGAAATGATGATGATGATGATGATGTGTGGTTCCCGGCAGAGTAGAATAGGCCACCCTCACTCTTACCGAAGTGTCGTAAAAGGCGACTAAGGTAAAGCTGCTGGCATGATGAACAGCACCCAGAGAAGGAAAACTCTGCATTTATACCAAAACCCTCGCCAACACGTCTGCCAAGCGTGGTGAGTATGGCAATTACCCCTCATGCTATTGAGGGAGGCCCGTGCCTCAGCATTGGGGACTTAAATGGGCTGACGGCGATGATATTAAAAAGTACTCTTGGTCTGGTAATTACAATGAAGTGACTGCCGCCTGACCTTCGCAATCCTTTAACAGGGGAATCAGACCAACTGAATCATGGTTACACGTATCATCACCATGTTTTTCCTCACAGCCAAGCTAATGGTAGAAATACACACATAGATTTAAAATATCCATTTTAGCATTATTAATCAAAAAAAAAAAAAACCATCATCAAACAAACCTGTTCTAATTCACTTTTAAACCAAAAACACGTAATTCAATCTGCGCGCGCGCACGTGCGGCGGCGAATCGTCTTTCACCGCGCGAGGACCGGCTGCGCAGGAGTCGCCGAGAGTACTGATCAAGCACAGAGCGAATTCAGATACCTAAATACTCTTTATTGTTAACTGACCGATGAATAATAAATAATATTTACGAGTGGCTCAGTGGATAAGAATGCGCCGCGCCCTCCTTGCGGGGGTCGTGGGTCGTATCCTAGCATACGCCTCTGGATTTTTCAAATCCGCATATATGCACATGCATACTTGCATGTGTAAACGATCGACGATTTGGAACAGTGGTAGTGAACGCTGCCTTTGGTCCAAGGGTTGCGGGTTCGATCCCCGCACAGTACAAATATTTGTGTGCATGAACAACGGACGCGATGTCAAGACATTTCCTCCTTTGGCACCGCCATACTGGCCCGCGAGATGCTTCTTCACGATTCGTTTGAAGGAATTCATATTGTAGGAAGGAGGAAATACATGCGCCGGCAACGAGTTCCATTTCTTGATGGTGTTTGTATTGGTCTGGGTGGTTTTTAGGGTTCCGTAGCCAAATGGCAAAAAACGGAACCCTTATAGATTCGTCATATGTCTGTCCATCTGTCCGTCCGTCCGTATGTCACAGCCACTTTTCTCCGAAACTATAAGTAGGTACTATACTATTGAAACTTGGTGAATAGATGTATTTTGTTAATTGATTTAAGAATTTTACACAAAAATTGGGAAAAAATAAAAAAATTGGGGGGGTATCCATACTTGAAACTGAAACTCAAAAAATTTTTTTCATCAAACCTATACGATGGCGATATAGAGAGGGAGCGTAGGGCATTGGCAGTTCGGGGCAATATGTTGTCTCGCAGGTTTGCAAGGTGCTCGGATAGTGTGAAAACCACACTTTTCCAGTCCTATTGCCAATCTTTTTATACCAGCGGCCTGTGGGTCAATTTCAGCCAAAGGGCGTACAATGCCCTACGCGTACAATATAATAACATATTCAGAGTGATGTTGGGACTTCCGAGGTACTGTAGCGCATCGGGCATGTTTGCTGACGCACGTGTCAATGGTTTCCACACAGTTATGCGCAAAAAGGTGGTTTCGATTAGGAATCGTATACTCGGCAGTTCCAATATCATTCTGAAGATACTCTCGGAACGCTATGATGGTCCGTCCCTGGAATACTGGCAAAAGCGGTAAAGGGTGTCGCGTGCTGCAATGACAAGGTTTGACATTATATATTTTATAATACGTTAATTTCAATTTAATTTTCATTTTGACTTTGTATTCAATTAGCATGTAGTAGCTTAACATTTTTATGATAATTTGAATTGTATAACCAACTTTAATGGACCTGACATTTTATTTCTATTTAACTTGACATTTATAATCCCCTATGAATTTAATTTAACTTGACATTTATAAACTTATTACAATGTATGAATGTCAAATATTGTATTGCTATAATTTACTATTCTATTTTCTATTCTGTATATGACCTGTAATTTGGTTGAAATAAATGATATTTAATTTAATTTAAGTTAATTTAATTTATACGAGTGGGGTATCTATGGATAGATCTTTAAAAATGATGTTGAGGTTTTTAACATCGTTTTTTTCTGAACACAATACTTTGCGCAAGAGACGCTCCCAAAGTGGTAAATTGTGTGTGTCCCCCCTCTAACTTCTATAATAAATGAATTATAAAACTAAAAAAAATATATAATGTACATAATCATGAAAACTAACAACGAAAATTGATTTGAACTAGATATAGTAAGTAGTTTTTTTTAATACGTCATAAACCGTAAACCGCAATTTACCTTCCATATATCTTACTTGCTGCTACGGAACCCTTCATGGGCGAGTCCGACTCGCACTTGGCCGGTTTTTTATAGTGACACAGTATATTGGCTCTCCTCAGCCTGATGGTAAGCATGAGAAGAGCCCAAGTTACGCGATGTCAAGGCATCACCTCCGTTGGCACCGCCATACTGGCCGCCATTCTTCACGCTTCGTTTCAAGGAATCCATATTGTAGGAAGGAGGAAATACATGCGCCGGCAGCGAGTTCCATTTCTTGATGGTGTTTGTATTGGTCTGGGTGGTTTTTATGTTGTAAGTATGTATTTACAAAAGAAAAGTATTAAATGTATTTGTAATTCCGCTGTTGGTTCTGATATCCGTAACACAGGTGCTTGAGCTATCTATCTCGGAGTCAGATCAATGTAATGTGAATCGTGTTTTTTTTAAATTTAGTCTGTAGAGTCCCACTGCTGGGCAAAGACCTCCCCCAAGTCTCTCCATTCCTCTTTACTTGCCATTCTTGGACATACGTATTGAAATCGTCACACCATTTTTTTTTGGGCCTGCCGCGTAGTCGACGTCCATCGGTCGGTTGCCATAGGGTGACGATTTCGTGGTCGTTGGTTGGTTTTGGTTGATGGTGGTGGACGTGGTCGTTGACAGAAAATCAGAAGCCCAAACTCAAGATTTGCCAAAGAGCTATGGAGCGTAGCATTCTGGGGATCAAAAGTTTAGATAGAGTGCGCAACTCTGACATACGCTCCAAGACGGGAATCGCGGATGTGGGACGAAAAACTGCGAAGTTAAAATGGGAGTGGGCGGGCCATGTATGCAGAATGAACCCTAAAAAGATGGTGAATCGTGATGTTGTGAAATAATTATTTCATCATCATCATCATCAGCCTATCGCAGTCCACTGCTGGACGTAGGCCTCTCCAATTGTTCGCCACTGTGATCTATCCATGGCTTCTCGCATCCAGCTCTTGCCAGCCATCCTGCGCAGATCGTCCTCCCACCTAGCCAGAGGGCGCCCTACATTACGTTTGCCAAGACGCGGTCTCCACTCCAGAACTCGTTTACCCCATCGGTTGTCGGTTCTGCGGCTAATATGGCCAGCCCACTGCCACTTAAGCTTGCTAATCCGGTGAGCAATGTCGATGACTTTGGTTCTCTGCCGGATCACCTCATTTCGGATTCGATCTCGGAGAGAGACGCCGAGCATTGCTCGTTCCATAGCCCGCTGAGCGACCTTTAACTTTAATAATTATTTATTTCTTTATAAAATTTCAGTGTCAGCCCGGAGTCTGGAAGTCGCCGGTCTTGTGATCATGTGTACCCCCGTGCCTCAGAAAGTACGTTAAGCCATTGTTCCTGCGCCCGATCCCTCTCCGGTCGAGTCCAACTGGTGTCCTATCGGAATATGAGGGCAAGGGAATAGAGAGTGCACTTGTGTTTGCGCACACACTTGAGCATTATAAAATATTTTGCGTACGTGGCTGATCGTTGAGATTATAGCCGAAATCGGTTAGAGGATATTATTACAAAAAAGACTTTAAGAAAAATCGTCGTAATTAATTTAAGGTAATTTAATAATTCGTGGCTAAACCCTATTGCAATAAATAAAGCTTAATTGAGTGACCATAAACACTGTGTTGTTTATTTTTAAACAGCTTAACCTTGTTTATGGCTTTTTGTGGGAGGTCAGTTTTGGCCAATGTCATGTGATTTAATGCTCCTTTACAGACAAGGATAATCCGATACGTCATACCTTTTAAGGTGACGGGTAGGGCAGACTAAGCGACGCCAATCGATTTTAATTTTTAGCCACTAAACACCCTCTCGGCAAACACTTATACTATTTATTAAATAACCATGCACAAATGTTGGGTCGGTTCACTTTTGGCGTGAATCAATTTTTCGCGTAGAGAGGTTGTAACACCGAAATTGTTAAAAATAGTTCCGGTTTAGTAGCTAAAAATTATAATTGAATGGCGTCGCTAATGTGCCCTACCCGTCACCTTAAGAGTCCTTTTACGGATCATTGGCGCCGCCACCAGTTTTTTATGAAAACCCACACATTAGAATTTTTTGAATTAGTTTTGTTTTTTATTTTATTATGCATGAATGAATGAAGAAATGAAATTTTATTGTAGATATAAATTTAGATAGGTACATAATTAGCAGTTAAATTGGCTTTAACAGAACACCAGCTTTTAATGTGGTTACTTGTACGGTTAGCATCAAAAGTAGATTAACACTTAGTACAATGCCGCGCCGTGTGGTCCCCGGCAGAGTAGAATAGGCCACCCTCACTCTTACCGAGGTGTCGGAAAAGGTTGCCGTGTGGTCCCCGGCAGAGTAGAATAGGCCACCCTCACTCTTACCGAGGTGTCGTAAAAGGTTGCCGTGTGGTCCCCGGCAGAGTAGAATAGGCCACCCTCACTCTTACCGAGGTGTCGGAAAGGTTGCCGTGTGGTCCCCGGCAGAGTAGAATAGGCCACCCTCACTCTTACCGAGGTGTCGTAAAAGGTTGCCGTGTGGTCCCCGGCAGAGTAGAATAGGCCACCCTCACTCTTACCGAGGTGTCGGAAAAGGTTGCCGTGTGGTCCCCGGCAGAGTAGAATAGGCCACCCTAACTCTTACCGAGGTGTCGTAAAAGGTTGCCGTGTGGTCCCCGGCAGAGTAGAATAGGCCCATTTCACTCTTACCGAGGTGTCGGAAAAGGTTGCCGTGTGGTCCCCGGCAGAGTAGAATAGGCCACCCTCACTCTTACCGAGGTGTCGGAAAAGGTTGCCGTGTGGTCCCCGGCAGAGTTGAATAGGCCACCCTCACTCTTACCGAGGTGTCGTAAAAGGTTGCCGTGTGGTCCCCGGCAGAGTAGAATAGGCCACCCTCACTCTTACCGAGGTGTCGGAAAAGGTTGCCGTGTGGTCCCTGGCAGAGTAGAATAGGCCACCCTCACTCTTACCGAGGTGTCGGAAAAGGTTGCCGTGTAGTCCCTGGCAGAGTAGAATAGGCCACCCTCACTCTTACCGAGGTGTCGGAAAAGGTTACCGTGTGGTCCCCGGCAGAGTAGAATAGGCCACCCTCACTCTTACCGAGGTGTCGGAAAAAGTTGCCGTGTGGTCCCCGGCAGAGTAGAATAGGCCACCCTCACTCTTACCGAGGTGTCGTAAAAGGCGACTAAGGTAAAGCTGCTGGCATGATCATCAGCACCCAGAGAAGGAAAACTCTGCATTTATATCAAAACCCTCGCCAACCCGTCTGCCAAGCGTGGCGAGTATGGCAATTACCCCTTATGTGATTGAGGGAGGCCCGTGCCCAAGCAGTGGGGACTTAAATGTGCTGACGATGATGATGATGAGACATCTTGAATCCTGTATCATGGTTCAAGCGTACCCCGGGCTTCGAAGCTACAGCATCGGACGCAAGTTAGGTACAGTGGAGGCGTGTAGCGAGGGGCTCTCGGCGCCCTCTAACTTCCGGCGCCCGGGTGGACCTCCTGCACTATAGGTAAAGACGCCCCTGACTTAAATATTATTACTTGACATAGATTAATTTATTAATCGCGAACTGCGCGGCCGAGCCCCTGCCGATTAACACCGCTATGGGTTCCGAGCAACTCACAAATTCAAAATTCAAAAGTACTTTATTTGCATTGGCTTATATACAGCTTTTACAAATCGTCATACATGAAAAATATAAATTTTAGCTATGTATATTATCATAGTGTGGTTGAGTGGAGACCGCGACTCGGTAAGCGTAGTGTAGGCCGCCCTGCGAAAATATGGGATGATGACATTTGAAGGCTGGCTGGTGTGGGCTGGATGAGAGTGGCCGAAAATCGGGAGCAGTGGCGTGCATTAGGGGAGACATATGTCCAGCAGTGGACGAGTGTGGGTGGCTGATGATGAATTAAACATATATGTCGATACAAAAAATATATTAAAAAATGAATAAATATAATGTTATTCTACCACCGGAATCGGAAAGTTGATTCAGACGAGAAGATCCGGCAAGAAACTCGCCAGTTACTCTTTTTAATCGCCAAAATTTTTGTAAGTACAGTATCATGGGTGTAAGCGAACAGTTTATCATTTCCACAAATTCTTGTCTATTGTCGTAAATCCAATATGCCATCGACTTAAATGACGAGGTCAGCATCATACAGATATGCAAATCCAACTTCACAAGAGAGGAGATTTGCAGTGGCAAGGAGCTGCTCTACGCGACGCTCGGCATGGCCAACCGAATGCCGACTCGCAGGAGGGACGAAAAGGGTGAACGAAGTCTCCAAGGTATCATTACGCTGTTGAGGAGACCGACCCAGAAGACGTGCCAGCGTTTGTTGCGAAGCAGCTGCATAAGCTGCCCCGCATCACATTCGACAAAGTCGACGTTACTAGGCTGCTGAAGGACATCATAACCCTGAAGACGAGCCTAGCCGAGGTATTGTTGAAGGTAGAGGCTTCGGAAAATACCATCTCTGATCTGCGTGCCGAATTATTGTCAATAAAACGTAATGATTCGGTATGTAGGTCACCCGAGGCCATGAACGTCAACACTCGACGCGGAGCGCAAAACGCATCGGTCAGCAGTTTTTACTCGCAGTCAGCTGTTGCCGAGTGCAACGCACCGCGCCCCGCCGCCCGCTGCACCGGTGGAATAAGGTTTTTTCGGGTCAGATCGTTCGAGACCTTTTTCTTTTAGATATTCATAAGTCTAGGTGCGACCCCCCTCCTCTGCCCCTCTCCACTTCACTCTGAGTACGTCTATAACTTTGTGTAGGTATATAACAATACCTTTGGCTTAAATATAAACTTCATATATGACTAACCGCCAAAAGTATATTCTTAGAAATCAGAAGTGAAATTGGTATTTTTAAAAAGAACACGGCAATGGCACAAACTACAACCTGTGCGGATAAAGAATGGGATCAGAAATGGCGGCGCATCTATTTACTTCTCGCTCGCACACTATTTGCGTCTATACTCGCACCCCACGAGTGCGAGTATAGACGCAAATAGTGTGCGAGCGAGAAGTGAATAGATTGGCCGCCATTTCTGATCCCATTCTTTATCCGCACAGGTTATATATGATTTTAATTAATTACAAATTAAATAATTGAAATTATTGAAAGCCCTAAGTATCGATCCCAAGAACGACCGTCGTCTCCGAGAGCTCGAGCTAACCCGCGCAAACGGCCCTCCTCTCGTACCAGTTTCCCGCCAAAAACGATGACAGGTCACGTGATCAGCCGTCACAGTGACGTAGCGGCTGTTATTTCTAAGAATATATTATGTAAAACTATACCAATTTTAGGTCATATGATCTCGTTTTATAGACAAAACTTACTAGAATTAATGTTTACTAACAAATTTGTATCAATAATCTTAAGGTTTTTTCAGAATATCAAGTTTTTGAAAATTAATAAAAAAAAACTTTTGTCAAGAATGATACTAATATCGTTGGGTAGGTAGTTGAATAAGGATAATAAAATAAATAAATAATAAATAAATATTTCACAACCTCACATACATTGATCTAACTCCGAGATAGGTAGCTGAAGCACCTGTGTTACGGATATCAGAATCAACAGTGGGATTACAAATACAGTGTGAGTCTTCATAAAGTGCACATATTGAAAACAGGGAAAATATACTTAATTTTATCGATGAAAAACATAATAAAAAAATTTAAAAAAATATCTTAATTTATTTATACAATTTTAAAGTTTTTTTTTTCTACAGTGACCTTCTTTTTATTAAAGCGATGTAACTTTTGAACTAAACGATTAATCACAATAAAATAAACTTCTACTGATTGAAATACCA